>CM058237.1:19400911-19726955 GCA_030180135.1 Orychophragmus violaceus
GAAATCCTACGATTGGCGAAGTATGGCATCACTTGTACTCAGCTGGGTTTATGGCCGGTTATAAGATTTGGTATCTTCACGGGGAGACATTGGATTATGCAAGTAGTAGTAGAGAACACTTTGGTGGTACGAGTACGCGGGAACCTATTGTTAGTTCTAGCGAACCCTATAGCACGGATGTAGATTTTGGTGTAGGTACCATTCAGATGGTTAATGATGCATTTAGAGAAAATATTCCGGAAGTAGGTGAATATCATATTCCTAGGGTTGATGAGGAACCTAATGAAGAATCTAGGAGATTTTTTGATATGTTAAATGCAGCGAAGCGGCCACTTTATGACGGTTGTAAAGAGGGACATTCGCCATTATCATCCGCAACTAGATTAATGGGGATAAAGACAGACTACAATTTGGCTGAGCCATGTGTGGATGCTATTTGCGAATTCATGAAAGATATTCTACCTGAAGACAATCTTGCGCCAGGTTCATACAACGAGGTCGAGAAACTTGTTAAAGGGCTTGGATTACCATATCAGATCATAGATGTTTGCATCGACAACTGTATGATTTATTGGCGAGAAGATGAATACCGTCTGGAATGTAAGTTCTGTAAGAAGCCCCGCTATGAGGATACAAGGGGAAGAGCTAAGGTTCCGTTCAAGAGAATGTGGTATATGCTGTTATCCGATAGGCTTAGGCGCTTATACCAATCAGAGCGAACTGCGGGGGAAATGAGATGGCATGCTGAGCATAGAAGAGGAGCAAAAATTGCACATCCGTCTGATGCTGAAGCGTGGCAACATTTTCGGTGCGTATATCCAGATTTTGCATACGAGCCACGTAATGTGTACCTCGGATTATGCACAGATGGTTTCAACCCTTTTGGAAGGCATGGGAGACAGTATTCGTTGTGGCCAGTGATTTTAACTCCGTATAACCTACCGCCTTCTATGTGCATGCGTCGAGAGTTTCTTTTCCTCTCCGTACTTGTTCCCGGCCCAGAGCATCCAAGAAGATCACTTGATGTATTCTTGCAGCCATTGATATATGAGTTGCAAATGTTGTGGAGGCCTGGAGTTGTGGCCTACGATGTCTCCTGCAAGGAAAATTTTCTGATGAGGGCTGCACTAATGTGGACCATTAGCGATTTTCCAGCTTATGGTATGCTATCAGGATGGACAACACATGGGAGGTTGGCATGTCCATATTGTCAGGAACAGAGTGATGCATTCCAGTTGAAGAATGGACGCAAATCGTGTTGGTTTGATTGTCATAGGAGATTTCTACCGCCCGATCATCCATATCGGAAAAACACAAAACTTTTTACAAAGAAGAGGAAAGTGTTTGATGATCCTATTGTCCAAGATAGTGGATCGGTTACTTTGGGCCTCTTAGAAACCTTTGGTGCACTACGATCTCGTGAATGTGGTGGAAATGGTCATGAAAATGTATACGCAGCAGGTTTGTCCCACAACTGGCACAAGCTAAGCATCTTCTGGGATTTACCATATTGGAAGGATCAGTTGCTTAGGCATAATCTTGATGTGATGCACATTGAGAAAAATTTCTTCGATAACATCATCAACACTGTTCTAAACGTGCAAGGGAAGACGAAAGATAATGTGAAGTCTAGGCTTGATTTACCTGAAATCTGTGATAGGGCAGAACTTCATATTCAGAAGAACGGAAAAGCTCCAATTCCAGTGTATTGGTTAGATCCGAAATCAAAGGAAGAGTTCTTCGAGTGGATTACGCGACGAGTAAGATTTCCTGACGGTTATGCATCAAACTTGCGCAATTGTGTGGATACTGATGGGGACAAGTTTATCGGTTTGAAGAGCCATGATTGTCATGTGATGATGCAACGACTACTACCATTCGCATTTGCTCATCTGCTACCCACTAATGTTCACAAATCAATTGCGGCGGTAGGTGCTTTTTTCAGGGATATATGCACGAGGTCGCTTACAGCTGACGGCATTCGAAGTTTGGAGCAAAACATTCCCAAGATCTTGTGCAACCTAGAGAAGATATTTCCACCGTCTTTCTTTGATGTTATGGAGCATTTACCCATTCACCTCCCGGGAGAAGCTCGACTAGGTGGCCCGGTACAATATCGGTGGATGTATCCTTTCGAGCGCTATATGTTCCACCTTAAAAAAAGGTGAAGAACCCAGCTAAAGTGGAGGGTTCCGTTGCTGCGCAGTATCACAACGAGGAAGCGGCGACATTTGCCGGCTATTACTTCCCTTCACAAGTACGCACAAAGAGTCGACGCCCTGCTAGAAACGATGATAGAGGTGAGAGGCAATTTTATCCGTCCACGGTCCCCAGCATTTTCCAACAAGTGGGTCGGTTAAGCGGTAAGGGAGAAAAGCGGCAACTAACGCCCCAAGAGGATGCACACATTCAGAAATATATTCTGAACAACTGTGTGGAAGTATTTGAATATGAGAGGTAAGTTTCGTTTAATTAATTCTAATTATTGCTTTTTATTACATAATAATTGTATTACCATGGTTGATTTTTATAGGTTATACATGGAGTCACTCCAACGACATCACCCAGAATTAACCGAGGTAGAGCGCGAAGAGTGGAAAGAATCATACTTCTGCAAGTGGTTACAGTTTTATGTGAATAACGAACTAAAGCACGGTCGCAAACCTGAAGATTGGTTAATAGACATGGGTAGCGGACTCCACTACAACACGAAGTCATATCCACAATATTGCACAAGGGGATATGCGTTTAAAGTTCATAGAGAAGAGTCCTCAAAGACAACGGCCGAGCATGGAGTTTCATCTACGGCCGGCGAAGTTGTGTATTATGGTGTTTTGAAAGAAATACTTGAAGTGAAGTACATTGGGAAGCTGGGCATGAGATGTGTGGTTTTTTTGTGTGACTGGTACAACCCTATCATTGGGCAAGGTGTTATAATTGATGAGTTTGGAGTGACGTCTATCCATTCAGCTAAGAAGCTTCGGAAATATGACCCGTTCATTCTTGCTTCACAAGCAGATCAGGTAATGGATCAAACATTTATGGAGATTTTCATATTCAACTATTTAAAACTAACAAAATGTAATTATTTCTTTATTTTCATATAGGTGACTTACGTACCATATCCTCGATTAACATACAAGAACGACCCTTGGATTACAGTTACCAAAATATACCCCAGAGGAAGAGTTCACGGGTTGGATGAACACGAACCACTGCAGGAAAACGAAAGTGATTACATAGCTCCGGTTGGAGAATCCCTTGAAGTTAATCTAGTCGTTGATTTTAGCCAATTTGGTAATCTCGTCTTGCATTCTGACTCAGAGGAAGAGATAGGAGAGTTCGACGACGACACTGATTCCATTTCAACGGATTACGATTCAGAAAGCGATGCAGAAGTTTAAAGTTTACTTGATTTTTGTAATATAACGAATGAAAAAAACTAATTAGACATAAATTTCCATTTAAAACCAAGTTCTATAAGTTTCCATTTTAATTTCATCACATTAGTCTTTTTAAAGTTTAACTTTTCCATTACAATAAGTAATATTAGGTTCATTAGAACAACAACGTTACACCCAGCATAATTGGTCCGATATAAGCCTTAGCGCCCCTCTGTTCTCGAGTTCGAAACCAGACCGCCGTTAATCCTGAACATTACTTTTAAATTCCGACGGATTTCGGACGGTTTTATTAAATCGGTCGGTAATCCGTCGGAATTTTCTGACAGATTTTCAACGGTTATTAAGGGTTTAGGGTTTAGGGTTACAAACCCTAAACCCTAAATAAGTACATCACAGGCGGTTGTAAGGGGGAGGCTTAAAAGAGTCAAGATAAACATTTTAAATAACTCAATAATCGTTTTGATCATTTTCGAATACAGAAGTATAACCGTCGAATTCACTTCTTAGTATACAATGTCGTTTATCGGGTTGTTGAACGGGGTCGGTTGTTCGATACACAAAATCTACATTTGCTATTATAACAATTATACAATCTTCAATGTTGTTTCAAAAATGTATAAATTAACTAAAAAGGTATCGTTCACCCTAAACCCTAAGCCCTAAACATACCCTAAACATAAATTGTCGGAAATCCGTCGGAAATTACCGACAGAATTCCGACAGCAGATTATAAAGCTGTCGGAAACTTTCGGTCAAAGGCTGCAATTTCAGACTGATACGAACACAGGCTCTTCCCCTATGCATGGTAGCTTTGGTATACGTCTCGTCGAAAATAATTCAATTTTCCGACGGCCGTTCGTCGGAAAATCCGTCGGAAATTTTATTTAAATATAGCTCGCAAGTCTTGATCACTTTTACCTTATACCAAACCTGAATTTCAAACACTCAATTTTAAAAATGGATTTCGTGTACCTGTCGGTCGAGAATCGCGCCACTTACTTGCGCGAGCTCCGTCTTCCTGGTCGACGACATCTTCCCGTTCTCCATCCGTCCCGACAGGACGGTGCGATGTGGTTTGGCCACAATATCCGCATTTTGATTACTATAAGCGATATCATCGAGAATCAATGGATGGGAAGTTACGTGAAGTATTACAATGTTCCCGACGACCATAAGGCTGGATGGTTTGATACATTTCTGGTAAGATTATATATGTCTCCTAGTTAATAAAAATTCATAAATTAATTATGTTATAATTTATACATGTATAGGCACACTTCACCTTTCGTCCAGAAATCATTTTAACTGTTTGGTCGGAATTCCATAAGGCCGCTAGGCGTGTTTTCCAAACGAAAATGCGTCGTTTGAAGTCGATTTGGGAGACTGGCGGTGCAAAACCGGAATGGATTCCTGCAAGGTCATGGAATCGCATGATCCGACAGTGGAGGGATACGGACGGCGATGGTTGGTTCGAAAACCAGTTCCCGAATTATGACCGCTAATCTGCAGTGTTTTTAAAATTTTCCAATGTTTGGTTTTAATGTGCAATATTATATTTAAAATTTAATGTTTTTATGTTACAAACTTTAAAATCTGAAGTTATGTAAGGTTTTTAATGTGTAAAATATTATCTATGGTTCTTATAGACTTATGTATGATTTTAATTATAAATATATTATGTTTTGATTGTATCAAATATTCTATTAATTTTTTCCTGGTAATGTATGAAACTAAATTTCTTTTTATTTCCTATTTTGTACAATTAACGAACTTAGCACGGTGGTTTGGGAAACAAATCCTTCACAATGTAACCTAGGTTCGAATCCAGAAGGTGTAACCCATGATTTTATTTTTCGACGGATTCCCGACGAAACATCTGTCGGAAAATGTAACCGCCAATTTTTCGTGAAAAATTTGGAAAACCGCCGAATATTTGGATAAATTTGATTTCCGACGGATTTCCGACGGATAATTAAACTTCCGTCGGAAATCCGTCGGAAACCAAATTTATCTTTTCGCCGACTCACCTTCTTCCTCATTTCTGCGAAATCTCTCTCTCTCTCTCTACTTCGTCTTCTACGGCTTCTCTCTTCTCCAATCGAACGATTCCGGCGAGTTTTCTCCGAAACCGAGCACCAACAACATCATAATCATGTAAGCTTTCGTTTCAACCGATTGATTTTGGAGAAAATAGGATGGTATGATTTTATGATTTGGGTCGAGGTTGCATGTTGATTCTAAGAGTTTTAGATCGTGGTTAGGTTGTTCTAGTAGCTTAGGAACGTAATTTGATTGATAGATTGTTGTTAGTTTGTGATTTTGATTTAGATTTTGATCTAGGATGTTGGTTGAATGTGATTATATGTCTTTGATTTTTTGGTTTGTATTTTTTGTATTTACTTATATTTGTAAAGTTTTGTATGCTTTTTAATTTTTTTTTATGGATTTAAAAAACGTTTTTAGTCTTTATAAAACGTTTAATAATTTTTTATGAATTTATAAATCGATTTTAAAAGCCTTTTAAATTGTTTTATGAATTTATATTTTTTTAAAAAACGTTTTTTGTATATTTAAATTTTTTTATAACTTTTGGATTTGTAAAAACGAATTTATAATAATTTTAGGTTTTAATAAAACAATTTTTAAATTATTTTAGAATATAAAACGATTTTTCTATTAATTTTGTAATTTTAAAACGATTTCATAATTTTGTAGATATTAAAATGTTTTTAAGAAATTTAAAACGATTTTTTATTGTAGTATTTGATTCTGATTTTTGGAAGAATATTATAATAAATTTATATAAATTTGTTAATTATACGAACCGTTTTAATCACGTTTTGTCTTCTGGTGTAGGTCTGACTACGGAGAGTTCGAGTTTTTTTGTCCGGTGCCGAAGACCGTGAACATCTTCCGAATCAGCCGTCTCCACCTGCTCAAGCACAGGCGGCGCCTTTACGTCGACGTCGATCGACTCAAATTAGACCGGCCCAACCTGCCTCGTCTTTTCCGCGGCACGACACTCCTAGCGGGAGTCATACGGTGTCCCAAGAGCCAGAGACATTAGTCGAGGATGCCCCGCCCTCGATCGCAGCTGAGATAGAGTTAGTAGTCGAGCAGCCGGGGCGGGAGACGCTTAAACGACTTCATCCAGATCCTTTGAACCACCCCGGTACTTTTTGGTAAGTTTTTTTCCCCTAACACATTTGTTTATTTTCCTATATGCTTTTAAACGCTTATTTATTTAATATATATATTGATTTTCAATTGTCTTGAAACAAGTTCAATATTACGTCTTCGAAGATCACGAAGAGCATTTTAGGAATGATGTGCAGCATGCTGAAGAACGCGTATTCGAAATACGTGAACATGCCTAGGTCCGAACAGCATACTTGGTTCCGCCAATTCGCGGTATGTAAATATCTCGTTTCGGTTTCTTTATTAATTTGTAAATGTTATGAATTTTGACTAACATCAATCTTTTTTTTTTGGTGTAGCAAGAGTACACTTGGGATCGGTACCATACGTCGATTGTGGAAAAGGCTTTCCATAAGAAGGCAAGGACCCACTACTCGCACGTCCTCAACGAGTGAAAGCAAAAGTGACTTGCGGCGGAAGACCCGAAGGGAGTCAATCCCCACCTTTTAGCCGGTTTCATCCGCCATTGGTCCAAACCTGCTACAGCGGCGGATTCTGCGACGCACTCCGAGAACCGTTTGAGTCAGAGAAACGGTGTAGGGATAGCAACGCATAACGCGGGAGCAAAGAGTACGACGCAGCGGCAGCTTGAATTTGTAAGTATTATTTTTGGAATGTTTATTAGTGTAATTAATTGAAATTGGCTTGACCGTTTAAAAATTATGCAGAAAGCAAGGACTGGGAAGGAGCCGACGTTTGTTCAGCTCACCGAGGAGGGCCATACGAACAAGACTACGGGCAAGATCCAGGATCCGATCGCTCGGAGAATCGTAGAATCGGCAAAGAGGCGGGTGGATGAGGTGCAGACGCAACTGTCCGAGGAGGTCGGCTCAATAGACGAAGTACCGTCGCAGAGGATCAACGAGATCTTTCTCGAGGTAAATATTTGAGTTAACTTAAAAAATTGCATAACTTCTTTTTTACTTGATTGTGTAATAAATATTTGATATGTACTTTGCAGGAGACACAACGCAGGAAGGGACGTGTTTTCGGGTTAGGCAACTTAGGGGAAGGATGCTCGACTCCGCATTCCCGCTTCCGACCCGAGAACGACCTCTTCACTGAAGCTTTGCGCGAGAAAGACATTGAAATTGCAGCTCTGAAGACGAGTTTTGAAGCTCGGTTGCAAGAAGAAAGGACGGAAAATGAAAGAAAGTTAGCAGAGATGCATGATAAAATCATGTACTACATCCAGCATGGCAGAGACGCACCAGAAGGAGGATCGGGCGGGGCAACGGGAGCTTCGGGAACGGGATCGGGTCCTAGACCCAATGTTATGTAATTTAAATAAAAATTTTTAATACATTTTATAAGATATTTCGTTTATAAAATACTTTTAAATTAAAATTTTATAATTTTTAAATAAAATTTTCATATAATATTTCGTTTATAAATAATATATATAATAATTTTTTTTTTTAAATAAATATTTTTTACCGTCGGAAAATTACCGTCGGTTTACCGTCGGTAATTTACCGTCGGATCACAGTCGGTAAGTTACTGTCGGATCACCGTCGGTAATTTTCCGTCGGATCACCGTCGGTAATTGTCCGTCGGATCACCGTCGGTAATTGTCCGTCGGATCACCGTCGGTAATTGTCCGTCGGATCACCGTCGGTAATTTTCCGTCGGCTCACCGTCGGTAAGTTACCGTCGGTTCACCGTCGGTAAATAAACCGTCGGTTCACCGTCGGTAAATAAACCGTCGGTTCACCGTCGGTTAATAACCGTCGGTTTATTGTCGGTAAGTTACCGTCGGTATAACCGTCGGAATATCCACTGTCGGTCCGTCGTCGGTAAACCGTCGGTTTATATTTCGTCGGTCAACCGTCCGAAAAATGCTGCGTCGGAAATCCGTCGGAAATAACCGACAATTTTCCGACGGATATTAATTTCCGACAACATAGAACCGACGGACGTGCTTTGTCGAAATCCTGTCGGTAAACGGGTTTTCCGACGGGTTACCGACGATTATGCCCGTCGGTTCCCGGTTGTTTTCTTGTAGTGACAAGAGGTTGAGACACTTAATCATCTTCTTTTCCAGTGCAGTCTCCAATGAAGTGTGGGAACTGTGATAACCGAGTTCGTCACAAAGGTTCAATGCTCGTCTTGCTAGGTTGGAATGAACATGCTCGTAGGAAATCTATGGGTCAAGGTTTATCTTTATTAGAAAGCAGCCTAAGATCGGCAGAAGAACATGATGGTGCAAGGTCGTCAAGAGACAAGCTTTCTTAAAGGAAATGAAAGAAAGATGTGAGATCGTCGAAAGACGAGATCGCTTACAATTCGAGACGTGTGAATTTCTAGAGAAAGAAGGTAATGAAGTGCACAAATCGCAAAAATGTATGTTAATGTACAGTGCAACAACCTATTTATAGTAAATATGGTCGTACTTTTGTACGGACCGTTGACTCCTTGTCGAGATCGTGATGAATGGGACGTACTTCAGGTGAAAAGTGGGCCAAGTCAATCACGTCTTGTTTCTTATTTGATCTGAGTTGATCTGAATCTGCGTGCTGACCCGAGCTGGAAAGGTTTGATCGTGAGCCAAGCCGAGCATGAGCTTTTGTGAGCTAAGCCATTCATTCTTCAAGTGAGGGTATGTTTTTTATTATGAGCCGACTTGGATAGTTTCTTAATTGGCTGATCACAGTCCAGAGAGCAGGTATGGGTCGGACTAATAGACGGGTGCTAAACCCATGTATATAGTAAGTCCCCCCCCCAGTTCATCGATCTTGAGTGTACTGAGGTCGGCAGATTGCCTGAAGTTTGGTTGGGTCGATACTTGTTCGGTAGGTCTTTGGTCGGCTTCACTTGTGCATGCTCGTTTTCTGATTGTTGCTACGACCCTTGGAAGGCGAAGAGGTTTCTTGGAGGAAACACCAGAAGTCGAAGAGACGCCTAGGCGTAATTATGAGATGCCTATAACCGCCAGAAGATGAAGAGTCACCTAGGTTTAATGATGGCGCCCTCCTCGAAAAACTCATGCTCTATTAAAAATACTTATCTCATTGCTCTCCATTCTTCTTTTCTCTCCTTCGGCAGGTATTTTGCTATCCCTTCTCTCTAGAATTTATGCTTTTATCTCTCTAGATTCTTGTTTGTTGTATATTTTCGTAATGAGGGTTCATTTGAACTCGCGTTCATATTCCAAGCATGATGATCGATACTCGGTGAGGCTATTGAAGGGGAAATCGGCCCAGTCTAGCTCGTATGTCGGACAGACTGACTCCTCGGCGAGATCAGTTCAGCGAATAGAAGTAACTGGTCGGTCCCCAAGCGCGCAAGGCAAAGTTTCTGGTCTTTTGGCGAGGTCGGGGCAGCATACGGAAGATGTTGACCGAGCTTGCTCTTCGGCGAGTCCTGGTCGTCTTCCGAGCATTCCAATTCCTACTCTCGTGGATGAGGATTCAGATGATGAGGAAGATATGGTTTCGCAGGCGCTGGTCCTTGTGAAGAGTGAGATCTACGACCATGACAATGCTTTGCTCGCCTCTCTTCCCCCAGTTCCTTCAAGGTCCGAGAAGTCTGCTCGGAAGAAGAAAGAGGCACAACAAATCGTGGCTAAGTCAAAGAAATCGATAAATCCCCAGGCTCCTCGGGTTGTTCTTAAGACGAAGTGCGACGAGGATGACTTGTAGTGGATTCTGAGCAATTGTGCTCGTGTTAGTGCTACCAGCCTTGAACTTCGCCTACCCGAAGAGGAAGAAAGGCCTTGGAATTTTCCGGAGGGCTGGTTATGCCTATACGACTTCTGGTTTAAGGATAGTCATATGAGGTTTCCCCTTCCGAGGTTGCTCATCACCTATTGTGAATAAAGGAGGATCGCAATATCCCAACTTTGTCCTGCAGCGATTCGCAACATGATATGTTACATGGTCCTGGCTGCAGAGTGTAACGTCGAAAAGGCCTTCAATTTTTTGAAGAGATCTCGACGATATTAGTGAACAGTGGTACTACGGGTACTCGTTAATTATGTCAACATGAGGCCTCGATATGGTCTCAAGCTTGTTATTGAGAAGCCATCCACAACAGAAGCCTGGCAGGATCAGTACTTTTATGTACGTGTTAATGAGGCCTCGGTTCCCGACCGGGAGAGGCCGTATAGGACGAAATGGAATCATTATCAAGGTAGTACTTGTTTCATGCTTTTACTTGTTCCCTTTTATTGACTAACTCATGCTCGTTTTTAAATCTTGAAGATCGTCATCCTATTTTTGTTCCACCTCCACAAGGATTTTACGAGGACCTTAAGAGGCTTGTTGCGCTCGGGATTCAGAAGTGGCCAGATATCCACGCCGAGCGAGTGAGGAGATCTCTTGATCGAGTCGACGCATGGATTTTCTCATTACCCTTCTTCTTAGGTATTGATCGGTGCTAAAGGGTTTTTCTGGCAAGTAGTTGGCGGTTGCGTTCCCTCGAGTCTTTGATTGAGCTGAACAACGATCATCTTCGTCATCACCCGAAGAGGAAAAGGAAGGACGTGGGTCGAATGGATGTTGAGATTGTTGACTATGTCGAGGAGAACATCCGGGAAGAACAGATCAACCAAGGTAATTAAGATCGTGGTGGTGACGACTCGCTTGGAGAAATTCTGGAGGGTCTGGTTCTTTGGGATGAACGAGATCGTCAAATTTATCGGGAGGTAAGTGAAGCAGTTGAGAAGGTGCATGCATTGTTTTTCGAGAAAAATAAGCAGGAGAAGAAGAAGAAAAGAGCGCAGCCTGATGATGGTGCTCCGACTGGTCGCAATGTTGAGGTTGAGGCTCAGAATCAGGAGGCCGAGAATGCCTCTGAGGCGCCTCTCAAGAAGAGAAAAAATAAGAAGAAGAACATGGCTCTTCAAGAAGCCGAAGTTGCCAAGCAGATGGAAACTGCAGAGGTGGAGGGTTGTGCTAAACGAGCAGAGGGCGAGAGTGCACGGGTTGAGGATGAGGCTGAGACTGAGGCTGCTATGTCTCAATCGGCTGCTAACAGCCTGATTTCAATTTTTCCTTCTGAGTATTCGGGGACAGTGCCTTTTCCATAATGGAGAAGTGTTTGCGACTCTGTTTCGCTCTATGAGGGCCAGTCCGACTAGAGATCGTCCTCCAACTGATCAGTTCTTGAGGCCCAAGTTTCAGAGGCAGACTGGAGTTGATTTTTCTCGGGTATTTCTTCCTCACGAGATTTCTTTTGATTTATGCTGAATTATTCTAACTTCTTTTTGTTTGTCTTCAGGGCTTCTGCAACCTTAGCCTTATGTATGATCAATATTAAAGCGAGCTGCCTGCTCGTAGGAATTTGATCAAAGAGCTGAAGAGGGATCTCCTTAAAGCTCAAAGGACTGTTGCCGAACTCGAGGGCTATCGCAAGAAGGTAAAGACTGTGGATGAGATCCATTCGTCCTTCAAGTATGAATAGGAGAAAGTGGCCATGTTAGAGAAGAGGATAGAGGTACTCTCCGTCGAGAATGCTCGACTGGATGTTGAAAACAAGGATTGCTTGACTAAATGTGCTAACGCTCAGATAGAGGCCAATTATTCGGCTAAGCGTGTGGAAGAGTTGGAAGCAAAGCTTAAGTCTTAACGTGCTCGTCTGAAGGCGTCCCATCAGCATGAAGTCTCTAAGGAGAGGAAAAGGATGTTCGATAAGGCCCAAGCTCGTTTTGCAAATATCAAGAAGGCGAGGGGAGAGGAAGTCCGATGGAAGAAGAAGCTGCTACAGCTGAACCAGGTTGCTGATGTTTCCTCGATGCTGAAAACACTCGTTCATGAAGGTATTAATATTCCGGTGTCTAAGATAGAGAAGGCGGAGGTCACTCTTAAGCGCGAGCTTCTTCAGATCGAGGTTACAGAATTTCATGCGAAATATCTCACCGTGACTCCGCTGGAAGAGCATGGTCGTGAAGGAGCTTCGTCTGCGATTGTCCTGAACCCGTATGGCTCTAATGCAGAAGTCATGACTTCTGATGTTGTGGACGAGCTTCGTCGAACAGGGGCTATGGATGAAGCCGAGGATCGGGATGAGGCCAAGGATCAGGATGAGAATCGAGATCGGACCTAAAATCAAGTCGTGGGTCAGCCTAAGGGTCAGACTGATGATCAGCCCAAAGACCCTATTCACGAGCAAGCCTCCTATGTTTTTTGTTTCCTTTTCTTCCTTTGTTGTTTTGTTGTCTTTGGATCCTTCCTTTCTCTTTTTTGTAAGCTCGGACTCGTGCTTTACGCATCCCCCCCCCCCCCCCCCCCCCCCCCCCCCCCGATTTGAATATAAATGAATTTTCTCTATCTTGTATTGCTTTAAATTGCTTTGAGTAAGATGTTGGTTACTGAGTGCGTGGTATGCTCGATCTTTTAAGTACGAGTGGCACTCGATTTTTTGATAATGAGTGGTATGCTCGGTTCTTTGATAATGAGTGGTATGCTCAGTATTAAGTTAGGTGTTAGAGAGGGGCGAGTGGTATGCTCGGCTTTCCCTGTGAGGTCAATCGGGACCATGCAAAACTGTGTTTGGCTTATTTTTCTGTCAATCGGCCTTGTGTGGGACTGACCCGACATACTTATTTACATGGGAACGAGCCTTTGCTCGTTGTCCCAAAGATTAGGTACGAGTAAGTGTTTGGCTTATCCTTAAGATCTTTCGGGACAGTTGTGTGAAACTAGGTTCGGCTTATTTCTCTGTTGATCAGCCTTGTGTGGGATTGGACCCGGCTTGCGTGTTTTTAGGCATGCTGGATCGAGCATTTGGCCAGAATGTCGATTTGTTCGGATGGATGATCAGAAAAAGTACTTGAAAGGACTTTTTTATTGATATAGATGAGCCTCGTGAGAGGTTGCCTACGTACCCCGAAAAGGGGATCAAGCCGATCGTAGTTCACATTACATTTGAAGTAACCTGAGCTCGTATAGAGAGCTCGGGTTTTTTTTAGCACATGCTCGGCGTATCTTCGGTCTTCGGTCTTCTCGTGCCGCATGTTTAACTCAAGAGTAGTACCGCTTTGACTTGTTTACATTCCGCGAGCATGGAATGGCTTCTCCTTTCATAGTGACGAGCTCGTATACTCATGGTTTTACAACTTTTGTGATGATGTAAGGGCCATCCCAGTTTGCTTCGAGTTTGCCTGCTTGATGCTCGCGTGTGTTTTCGAATACTTTGCGAAGGACGAGGTCGGGTTCAACGAAGCATCGGCCCTTGACTTTCTTGTTGTAGTGACAAGTTATCTGTTGTTGGCAATTCTAGACTCGCAGTAGCCCTTGGTCGCGTAGCTCTTCAACTTGATAAAGGCGATCGAGGATCATATTGTTGTTTAGCTCTTCGTGTTCGGGCGAGAGACTTAGTCGGATTGTTGGTACGCTTACTTCTGCTGGAAGCATCGCTTTCATCCCGTGAGAAAGGGAGAAAGGTGTATGTCCTGTTGAGTTTCTTGGTGTAGTTTGGTGCGACCATAATACCCCGTCCAGCTCGTCAGCCAAGAGGCCTTTCTTGCTTTCCAGCCATTTTTTTAGTCCAACCAGTATCATTTTGTTCATTGCTTCGGCCTGCTTGTTTCCCTGCGGATATCAAGGCGTCCATTTGCTTTGCATGATCTTCCATCTGGCGCAAAATCCCTCGAACAAGTTTGATATGAATTGCGATCCATTGTCGGTGACGATCTCGTATGGGAGACCGTGGCGGCAAATGATATACTTCCACACAAATTTTTTCACATCGAGATCGTGGATTTCAGTATATGATTCTGCTTCCACCCACTTGGTGAAGTAATCGGTCATTATTAGGTTGAACTTCTTCTGATGCGAGGCCGGGAGTGGTCCAACGATATCCATCGCCCATCGCATGAACGGGTATGGCGTGGCCGCGGTCGTGATTCGCCTGGCTGGTGAATGGTTGGCACATGCCTTTGGTATTTTTGAATCTTAACACATACTTCTCGCAGTCAACGATCATAGTCGGCCAGAAGTGTCCATGTCGCTTGATTTTGGCAGCTAGAGCTTGTCCACTGGTGTGATTTCCGCCTGCTCCCTCGTGTGTCTGCTCGGTAATCCATTTGATTTCATGCTCGTGTGTGCATTGTAGGAGAGCTCTGCTCGCACCCATCGAAATAACTTTCCTTTCATGATCATGTACTGCACACATCTGGCTTTTAGGCGCCGAGCAGCTCATCGATCCTCGGATACTTTTTGATATGCTCAGAGTTTAATCCCTAGAGTTACACTGCAAGTGCACAGATATGCAATTGTAGTATATAGGGTCCGAATCTACAGAGACTCTAGATTCTTGCGATAGTTTTTAAAGTGTTGAATTAATCTAAGCGAAGCAGTGATAAAGCAGTAAACAAAGAAGGGAAGTAAATCAAACGGTTTGTAAGAAGATAAGTGAACCGTCAAGTCAAGGGAGTTCTCAGGAAATCAGGAATACATGCAAATCAATCAATCGAGTTCAAATTAAGAACGGTTCTAGAACTAGAATCACAAAAGTATAATATACCAACTTTCGTTGTGAATCTTAAATATTTCCAGCAACCTAGGAAACCAACTTTCATTGCGAGTTCTAGAGATCCTAAACATGCATTAATCTCAGGTTCCTTCGTTCATAATTTCCCTAAGCCAAATTTCTTTGCGAATAGACAAATTGTTCATCTAAGTTCTTTCTAGATAATTAACCAACTGCCTTTGGGAAAATAAACCTAACATCACTCATCTAAGTAGCTAATTTAGATTAAGCAATAAGACCAACCCTAGATGAAGAACTAGAAGTTATGAATCCTAATTAATCAATTAACCTAATATTCCATGAAATCCTTAATGAAAATCCCTAAACCTAACAAGTAAACTACTCAAGCATGAACAATGAAACATAAATCATATATGAAATAGAAAGCATAAAGAGATCAATAGAATAAATAATGAGGTTCAAAATCTTCTCTCTGTCGAGTCTCAGATAAGCCCCAAAAAACTCCAAATCTCTCTCTCTAAAACTCTCTGAACGTAGAATAAACCTTAAGTAAAACTTAGCCTAAAAATGAATTAAAACCTCTAATATAATAGTCTATTAGGGTTTACGAGTTGATCGAACCGAGTATTAATCCCTCGAGAAAGCTCATCCACTTTAGTCATGAGGCTTTAGTAGGACATACATGTTCTGCTCGTCAGATCAGTTAGTTGTGGCTTGCTGAGTCTGCTCGGGGCCGAGGAGCAGCTCGGTGTCCGTAGGTTGGATGATCGGGTTGGCGATCTGACAGACGCGACGAGTCTTGTCGGGTTGACCTTTCGCTTGTGAGATCGTTCTCGAGTCTGAGTTATCTGAGAGTGTGATGACGTGCTTGTTCGCTGGAGGTCATGTCATCGTCGAGCTTGCCTGGTAGTGAAGAAAAAACCTTATTTCTCTCAGACGGTGCCAATTGTGATAATTGAGTTCGTCACAAAGGTTGGATGCTCATCTTGCTAGGTTAGAATGAACGTGCTCGTTGGAAATCTATGGATCAAAATTTATCTTTATTAGAAAGTAAACTAAGATCGACAGAAGAGCAGGATGGTGCAAGGTTGTCAAGAGACAAGCTTGCTTAAAGCAGGAAATGAAAGAAAGATGTGAGATCATCGAAAGACGAGCTCACTTTCAATTCAAGACGTGTGAATTTCTAAAGAGAGAAAGTAATTAGTGAAGTGCATAAATCTCAAAAAGTTACGTTAATGTACAGTGCAACAATCTATTTATAGTAAATACAGTCGTACTTTTGTACGGGTCGTTGACTCCTTGTCGAACTCGTGACGAATGGGCCGTATTTAGTTGAAAAGTGGGCCAAGCCGACCACGTCTTGTTTATTAGTTGAACCAAGCTGATTTGAATTTGCGAGCTAACCGAGTTGGAAAGGTCTGATCGTGAGCCGAGCCGAGCAGGACCGTTTGTGAGTTGAGCCGATCATTCTTAAAGTGAGGGTCTGTTTTTGATTATAAACCGACTTGGATAATTTCTTATTAGACCGATCACAGTCCAGAAAATAGATATAGACTTGACTAATAGATGGGTGCTAAATCCATGTATAAGAAGAACTATCATCAATCAGGACAATGCAGTCTCAGACACTGCAGCAGAATATGATGTCCATAATATTTTTTGGTAGCAATCTTATAAACTACATGCATATTATATTCATTGACCAAAAAAAAATACATGCATATTATATTACAAACTTCAGTGATCAAACAGACTTGACTTGAATCTTTCTCTCATTTAACAAACTTTTACATACAAAACAAAACTCTTTAACAAAAAAGAAATAACAACTGTAAATAGTCTACAAACTCCTTGAGAAGATCCTTCCCCTGTGAAGCTTCTAAATTGATTCAAGACGTCTCTTTCTAACATCCGAAACACCTTCATCGCTGGATTAACAACTTTGACATGCTTCTTTAACGGAAACTATGCAAACGTCCAAGGATTCTGGTTGATTTCTTGCTAGTTTTTTCCGCGAGAAACATTGATGAAAAAACCTCTCTCTACCATCTTCCTTTCTTGTTTTTTGAATAGCATTCCGAGGTATTGTGACTGTTCTTCCTGCAAAACTCGCACCATTTTTTGCTCCCGGAAGCTTCTTCATCGATCTTAAGCCTTTGCCTCCATTCCTCACCTCGCAACATTTCAACAACCTCAGTGATTGTAATGTCTTTTAACGAGCGAATGTATGATACAGACTCATCAAAGCTTGAGGGCAACTTCTCAAGAATCTTGAAGATGACATCATAATCAGGAACGTTTACTCCATAGAACCTTAACCGGTTCGCAAGATCCATCACTCTCCCAGTAAACTCATTAACACTTTCTTCTTCTCCTCCCACTATCAAATTCTCATACATCATACTCGTATACGTTTTTTTCAGATTCCGAATCCTCTCTGTTTCTCCGAACCTCGACTTCAAAAGCTCCCATGCTTGCTTAGACGAAGTAGCTCTGGCTATCAGAAGGAAGATCGAGTCTGTTACCGACATTTGAAGCATATAAAGAGCCGACATATCCTTGATTCTTACATCTTTCTGTCTCTTAAACAACTCTTCTTCCATAGGCTGATTCGAGTTTTTACTCTCTATAACATCCCATAGGTCACGGGACATCAATAAAGTCCTCATTTTGATACTCCAAAGCTCATAGTCTTCTCCATTAAACACCGGAACAAGCGGTTGCATATGCGTTTGAGCCTCCATGGCTTGTTCTTGTTGTTTATGACTTAGTTCTTAAATCTTGATGGGGAAATACAACTGAAGATGAAGAAGAAAAAAAGTCATAGCTACGTAGTTACAAATCCACACTGAGCTCACCAAACAAATCTACCCCAAAAAAAATCCTAAAAGCCAGATTTTTTTAATTTCGTGAAATTCTCTAAAAAGGATCAAATTTCAACAAGATCGGAAGTTCTCTTTTTCGTTTTACTTTAACCCGGCAAACCTCGATATTTCTAGTTAACGATGGAAAAGATTCAAGAACTTAAAGAACCTAGGGTTTATAAGTTGAAATTACCTGGCTTTGCCTGCCACAGAGAACTCGTAGTGTTAACCGGAGATATGATCTTTGAGTTTGTGTGGGTGCGAAATCGATACTTATCAATGTTCTTCTCTGTCCTTGAGAGCAAGAAAAGAGTAAAGTGTCTTTGTTAGACCATGTCCATTGGGGGTCCTTAAGGGGACAGTTTCTTAACTATTCACGTGGGTCCCACGTGAATAGTTAAGAAACTGTCTCTTAAAATCCTTATATAAGGATCGATCCTTACACTGTTCACGCCACGTGGCGCGATGCTATTGGTTAATTTTTTTTTTTTTTAATTTTTTTTTTTTTTCGACAGTTTAAAAAAAAAAAAAAAAAAAAAAACAAAAAAAGTGAATAGTTAAGAACCCCACGCCGGTAACACGGCTGTGGGTGCTCTTACTTGCCTTATTTATACAAGATATCTTATACAGGTGCCACAATTATACAACTCTCATCTTTTTTGTTGGTCAAAACAACATCTCGATATTCAAAATTAAGATTCAAACAACCAAAATAGAATGTTTTGTGTGTTTTTGTTCATCATCTACAGAACAACACATCTCAGTCTTTCTAAAGACCAAAGCAACGATTCTTTATTTTTGTTACTTACTTCCTAACTACACTATTTTAGCTTTCTATGGTCTTTCTCCTCTCTTGTTGTATGAGTAGCTTTCCGAGGTTTTGTTGTTGTGCGAAAGCTTCTTCAAACTCCTCAAACCCATTGTGACATTCGGCTTCTCGCAAGATGTACAAAACTTCAGTGAGTGTGAATCTCTTTTGATTACAGTCTCAGAAAACCTTGGAGGCAATTCGCTAAGAATCATACGTAATCAGGAATGGGATAATGATCTCCATACAACTTTAGGTCCATAAACCTTGTAGTGAACTCATGAACGCTTTCTTCGCTCTTCATCACAATTTGAGAAAACTCCCTATCCATTTCCTATCCTGAATCTCTTCTGTCTCACCAAAGTCTTTCTCCCATGCTTGCTTGGACGATGTAGCTCTTCCTATCCGGATAAAGATAAGAGTCGGTCACCGACATTTGCAGCATATGGAGAGCCGTCATGTCCTTGATTCTCAGATCTTTCAGTCTCTGAGCCACATCTCCTATGCATTGTTTTTCGTCCGGGACTCCAGTCTCTACAACATCCCACAGGTCACGAGCCATCAAAAGAGTCCTCATCTTTATACTCCAAATCTCATGGTCTTCTCCACTAAACACCGGAATTTGCATCTGCATTTGAGCCTCCATACCTACAAGATGAAGCCAAGAACCTACTTAACAATATAATACCACACTACAAATCCACAAAATTACCAACCCTAGCTCCAAACTATACCCAAAAAAATAAATTTTTGTAACCCTAAACTTATAGACCCAAAAGGCCAAAACCTAAATTGACAATATCTAATCGATAGAAAATAAATAATCTTTACAACCATGAACCCTAAAACCAGTAAACCATAGATTAATGAGAGAAAAAGAGCCAACTCTCAAGATTACATGAAAATCTTATTAAAAAAAAAAAGTGAGTCAGATTTCAACGAGATCAGAAGAGATCGAGACACAAAACTGTGAGGATTTTGACTTGTCTAGAACTGATTTAATCTAAGTATAAACTAGAGAGAACACAAACCTTTGTTCACCCAGTTCACAGTCTCAAACTGATACCTCAGGAGAGGGTCTAGACTACAAGAAACGTTAGAGAGATTTAAGGGATTTAAGTCTGTTTTGTAGCTGGGTTATAATAAGTTGTAGGATAATACTAAACCACATGTAACCTTTTTCTCGGTTGGGCTTCAGATATGCAGATAAACAGGCCTATTGGATTTGGCCCAGACATTATGCCTTTGGTTTTGGGTCAACTCTTCACAAACACTCAAAATATATCGTTTTTGTTTTGTCAACAGCAAGTCACTTAAAGATTACCAGTAAACGAGGGAGATTTACCAGAGATTCAAGAGTATCAAGAAACTAGGACTTGGCAAAATTGGAGATACTAACTTGAGTTTGTGCCCCAATGTGATTTTACGTCAATATGATCAACGTATTGACCAGTTCTACTGCACACGTTTATATAGTCAATTGAGTATGTCATGTAGGGATGTTAATATGGGTAAACCCACCCCATTTGAACTTTAAACCTTTTACGACTCATTTAGTTTTAAAGTCTAATAGGGTTACTCATTTACACCCATTAATTTTACACTTACCTATTTAAACTTACTAATTGACTATTTATCCTCGCGTACGCGCGGAGGGTTCTGCTGCGTTCTTTGACGTTTTAAAATTTCTGATGTGACCAATCTTGTGTTGACTCATCTTTTTATGTAGATGTTCTCCTTTTGACAATGTATAGTAATTATTGTGTGTTGTTTTATTTGAGAAGTGTTGATAATTGGGTACAACATATACTATCATGTATATTTATTTTGTTGTTTGAGCTATATGCTAAAAGTTCGTGCGATATATATTTCCGTGCCTGCACCCAAGAAATTCGAATATCTTGGGTAATTGTAGTCTTCATTGTTGTGGAGGTTATGCAAAATGCTTGTTCAAAAAAAAATACCACTTACAATATTTACCCAATCTTTTTTAAGAAGTAATATCAATATATAAACGGTTTAAATATATGTAGATAATGAACATTGTGCGATTACTGGAACGTCTTCCTTGTCTTTATGTTTCTACAGTTATGTCTTATACGACTGCCCTACAATTGAATTTTAAAATGTGGTCAGTACGTTCTTACATGATTATGTACGTAGCATTTTTTTGTAAAAAAAATTTTAATATTTTTTTTTTTTAAAAACAATAACGTTGAACTTTCACGGCTATGGTACATGTTTTGCAGGGGTAGATCCTTGAAAGCTTCTTTGTAGACTATGTTACACACATTTGGTTTCCCTTTTTTGGTTTTGATGTGTCCAAGAAAGCAAGCATTTTAGGTGACGTGACGCGTGACAACGCAACATATAGTTGTCTATGGGTGAAAACTGGGTTGGAGAAATACAATGAAACCTTCTTTAAAGTTTGGTCCTGACTTTTATTGATAATCATTGTATAAGAAAGTCTAATTGGGAACCTCAAAGTGAAAGGGTGACCCGTTTTTTTCGGAGAGAGTATGATATTTAGGAAACTAACTTTCGTCTAAAAGATATATATATATTTCTTTTTTTTCTTTGAACAAATACGACTCATTTCGGGAAAAAATATCACTACTTCGAGATTTTGAATTAGCTCGATAAAAATTCAGTAGAATCTCTGTTTTTATATTAAATTTTAAAATATCTAATTTCTTTACATTTTTATTAGTTCATAGGCAACTCCCAAAATGACCACCGAATCGCGCATTTTGTTTGTAGCTATACTGTATTTTGCACCTAAGAAGTAAGATCCAATAAATTAAACAAGAATGGTCGCAAAAATTCGCCTTGTTTTTTTTTTTTTTTATGTAAACTTCCATAATTTTCTCGAGTTAGTCTTTGAAAATTCTAATTTAAAAAAAAAAATTGTACTAAAAATAATTTGAATACGGAACACAAGGGAACTAATCTTTTAAATTACCACTAAACCATGATTTTAGTAAAAGCTAGCCTTGTTTAAACTCAAGCTAGTTGTATGATTAAGCATCTTTTGATTCTGCTGCACCCACGACAACACTTCTCCTTGTCTCTCCATCGATGCCACTTGGCTTTCAGTGATCTCATTCAAAGTATATAGTCAACTTCTTCTTGAAGACTTTCTTCCACATCAACACTTGCAGTGACTGAATTTTCCAAAGAGTCTTGAACCTGTTTCATATTGTATTCATGGACTAGCAAGCAATCGATAAGGACACTAATTAAAAGTATTGAGATGAGAAGATAATGATGAAATAGATGATAAACATCATTAGTTGATAAATACTATCTTATCGTGTGGATAAAGATGGAATTAGGGTTTTACATTCGTACGGATACCTTCATGTAAAAGCTATATAAGAGACCCATGTACTTATGATTTGAATAACACAAGAACATATTTCGATTCACAATTTGTCATGGTATCAGAGCCATTACAAACCTAAACACCGAGCTAAAACCTTCGATTTTCGATTCTTTTAACTAACCGAGGTCTCTCGACCAAAGTTTCCCGAAAACAACTCTGTGTTTATCTCACAAACCAGAGCTATGGAAGTCGCAACGACTAAACCTAAATACAAAACGATTTCACCTTATGATCTCTCTTCCAACGATAATCCAGGCGCCATCATCTCTCAGCCACTACTCAATGGACTGAATTATGATGAATGGGCCATGAATTTTCGAATGGCACTAAGCTCCAGAAAGAAATTCGGTTTCTTAGATGGTAGCATAGAAAAGCCAGAAAACGACTCTCCTCATCTCGAGGATTGGATAGCTAACAACCATCTGATTGTTGGTTGGATGAAGCTAACGATCGAGCCAAAGATAAGGTCCAACATCGCTTCACGTGAAATCGCGAAAGAGGTGTGGGACATTATCAAACGTCGCTTCTCTCAAAAGAGCGGAGCCAGACTACAACAACTCCGAAACCAATTGGCGAACTGCAAGCAGAATGGCTCCACGGTTGACGACTATTTTGGTCGATTAACCAAGCTGTGGGACGGCATCTCTGAATGCATGAATACCAAGAGATGCTCCTGTAATAAATGTGAGTGTGATTTGAATACTGCTCACGATAAGGAGAAGGAAATTTTGCAAATACATGATTTTCTTGCGGGTCTCGATGACTCAAGTCATGGGGCTATTCGATCTCAGATTTGTGCAATTACACCATTACCAGACCTCGATAGTGTCTACCAGACAATAGCACAAAACGAAACACTTCGATCCACGGTTGCACAAGAACCGCCAATCATGAGTCTTGCGACGCAAGCACACTCCAACAACAATCCAAAACAAGGGGCGGTCTTCACCAAAGACATCTCGAAGCAAGAGCGCGATGCTCGACAGTGCACAGTGTGTGGACGAGCTGGACATGATTCAAAAACATGCTTCAAGGTCGTCGGATATCCCGAATGGTGGGGAGAACGTCCTCGCAATCGACCGGATAATCGCGGGAACTCAAGGGGTCGCGGTTTTACACCTCGGGCAAACGTGACTCAGATCGGCGCGGCTAAGAACTCAACGATGGCATCCAATGTGGTGATCACAGACAACGATCGTGTAGGTTTGAGTGGCCTAACGGATGAACAGTGGAAGGCAGTCCAACGACTGATAAACACCGGCAGCTCAAACTCGCAACATAACGGTAAGAACAGTGAAAATTTGTGGGTTTTGGATACTGGTGCGACCCACCACATGACAGGATGCATCGAGTTACTTGAAGAAATTCGAGAGATTGATCCCATATCAGTCACATTAGCAGCTGGACACGATGTGTTCACAACGAAACAGGGGACTCTTCGGCTTACCTCTCAGATATCGTTGAAAGATGTCTATTATGTTGAAGGATTCAACATTAACTTGATCTCACTTGGACAATTTGTTACTAATCATTACCTGATTGGCCAAGTTACTGACAAATTGATAATTTTACAGGACCGAACTACGAGGACAGTGATTGGAGCGGGTGAAAGAGAGGGAGAGGGGTTATACCGGTTTCGCGGAATGGAGACTATGGCTTCTTTACAGATACGTATGCATGATGATAAGTTGTTATGGCATAACCGTCTAGGTCATCCGTCTTCTCTAGTAACCGGAATGGTTCCGAATGTTAGGAAATCTATTAGTAGTGAGTTTTTACTTAAGCATTGCGATGTATGTTTTCGAGCCAAACAGACTCGTCAACCTTTTCCAGATAGTTTTAATAAAGCAAACGCAGTTTTTGATTTGATACATTGTGATGTTTGGGGTCCGTATCGGACTACATCTTTTTGCGGCTCTAAATACTTTCTCACCATAGTAGATGATTACTCCCGAGCAGTGTGGCTGTATTTGATCCCTGATAAGTCGATGGTGTCTCAACGTTTGCGTGAGTACCTCATGATGATTGAAAGGCAGTTTTCCAGAAAAGTAAAGAAAATACGGAGTGACAATGGGACAGAATTCTTGTGTCTTACTCGATACTTTCAAGAGCAAGGAATAATCCACGAGACGTCTTGTGTCTATACGCCGCAGCAAAATGGCCGGGTAGAACGCAAGCATAGGCATATTTTAAACATAGCCCGGGCACTTCGGTTTCAAGCCAACCTTCCCATAGATTACTGGGGCGAATGCGTGCTCACGGCTGGTTACTTAATAAACCGGACACCATCACCTCTTCTCAATAATAAAACCCCGTTCGAGAAGTTATATGGACATGCGCCGGGATATAAACACTTGCGTGTTTTTGGATGTTTAGCCTATGCCCATAACATCAACCATCGAGGCGATAAATTTGGAACTCGTAGCCTAAAATGTGTGTTCTTGGGATATCCCTATGCGAAGAAGGGCTGGAAGTTATATGACTTAGAGAATGATCGAGTATTTGTTTCTAGAGACGTCGTGTTCCATGAAGAGAGTTTCCCGTTTTCATCTCTTGACTCGCCTCTTACCTCTTCAACCCAAGATACATCTCTTCCGACTTCGCCTAGCATTGAAACAGAGACCGAGACAGAGGAGGCTATGATCGAAAAGGAAACAGTCACACCTACTGCTCTTACCCAGTCATCATCTTCTACGACTCCACAACCGATAAATGCAGAAGATATTGTGGTAATTACTGAGATCAATCCTCCTGTTCCTGATACATGTGAAGTTTTGGGTCGAGGTCTCCGAGAGAAACAGCCTTCGACTAGACTTAAAGATTATTTTGTTGGTACTGTATCCATCAAAGACCCTCTCTCTCTCGTCCCTTTCTCTCTCGCTCCAAAACCGCCCTCAGGTTCGCTCTATCCAATTTGTAACTTTGTCTCTTGCGATAAATTTTCAACTAATCATCGCAGCTTTATCACGGCTCTGTCGGCTAACATCGAACCCCGGTCATATGGAGAAGCAGTAAAACATGATCATTGGATTAAAGCAGTCGACTCTGAATACAAGTCTCTAATGGAAAACAACACATGGAGACTCGAACAGCTCCCGCCAAACAAGAAGGCACTCGGCTGTAAGTGGGTTTTTACCACAAAGTATAGATCTGATGGTGCTATAGAACGCTACAAAGCTCGCCTGGTGGTTCTTGGGAATCATCAAACAGAAGGAGTAGACTATGACGAGACATTTGCACCAGTTGCAAAAATGACAACTGTTCGCGTATTCTTAGATTTCGCAGCTAAGAACAACTACGAGGTGCATCAAATGGATGTACATAATGCATTTCTTCATGGAGATTTGCACGAAGAGGTTTACATGAGACTTCCACAAGGATATAATCCATCAGGAGAAACTCGAGTCTGTCGTTTATTGAAATCTCTTTATGGATTAAAACAAGCTCCTCGGTGTTGGTTTGCAAAACTGGCTACAGCACTCCGAACGTATGGGTTTGTTCAAACCAAGTCTGATTATTCCCTGTTCATCTACAACAGAAAGGGAGTTGTCCTGCGTATTCTCATATATGTAGATGATTTAATCATCTCGGGGAATTCTCATGATGCGATCCAGATTTTTAAAGCATACTTGGCCACATGTTTTCATATGAAAGACCTTGGGGCAGTGAAGTATTTTCTCGGAATAGAAGTCGCGAGAAGCTCTACGGGAATATACTTATGTCAAAAGAAGTATGCAACCGATATTGTCGACGAGATGGGCCTCCTTAACAGCAAACCAGCCGGGTCCCCTCTTGACCAGAATCACAAACTGGCCTTAACAGATAGTCCTTTACTTGCGGATCCTGAAAAATATCGAAGATTGGTCGGTCGTCTGATTTACCTGGCTGCCACGCGACCGGATCTTACATATGCAATCCATGTTCTTTCACAATTCATGCATACACCAAGAGCCGAGCATTGGCTCGCGGCCTTAAAGGTAGTCTGATACATCAAGGGTACTCTCGGCCAGGGTATTCTTCTCCGAGCCACTCCTTCGTTTCATCTAAAAGGGTGGTGTGATTCCGACTGGGCTGCGTGTCCTCTCACTCGCCGCTCATTGACTGGTTGGATAGTTCAACTTGGAGACTCACCGATCTCATGGAAAACCAAGAAGCAAGACACGGTCTCTCGGTCTTCAGCTGAAGCAGAATACCGCGCAATGACGGAGGTTACATCTGAGCTTCGCTGGCTCAAAGGCCTTCTCATGGAATTCGGTGTAAATCACACTACACCAATGACACTTCTCTGTGATAGCAAGCCGGCGATTCACATAAGTGTTAACCCCGTGTTTCACGAACGAACAAAACATGTTGAGGTGGACTGTCACTTTATACGAGATGACATTTTACGAGGATTGATCAAACCGGTTCATGTGTCAACTAAGGATCAACTTGCGGATATTCTTACAAAAGCTTTGGGACGAAAAGAGTTTGATGTTTTCTTGCGCAAGTTGGGCATTCAAAACTTGTATGCTCCAACTTGAAGGGGGGTATTGAGATGAGAAGATAATGATGAAATAGATGATAAACATCATTAGTTGATAAATACTATCTTATCGTGTGGATAAAGATGGAATTAGGGTTTTACATTCGTACGGATACCTTCATGTAAAAGCTATATAAGAGACCCATGTACTTATGATTTGAATAACACAAGAACATATTTCGATTCACAATTTGTCAAAAAGTGTTTTCCGCAACATCCACCAAGACTTTATAAAAAAATTTAGGTAAAGAGGAAAGATTTATGTCACTACTTCTTTATCTTCGACCTTCCACCCACACGAGACTTCATACAAACACAAGCTCCATTAGTTTCTCAGTGAATTCATGAATCGTTTCCAAATCCTTCATTGTCATATCCTTATACTGTTTCTTGAGATCAGATAGTTTTCTAGCTTGAAATATAGGACCAACTAATGATTTCACTAACAGAACTTCCCATGCTTCATTTGATGATGTAGCAGAAGCTATCAATCGAAGAATCTCATGGTTTAATACGGTTTGCTTCCATCCATTGTTTCCAACATGCTGAATAGTAATCAGCGGCTGATTACCCCTTATTTTTTTGATGGTGGATACGATGGCAGAGGTGATGTTTCCTACCATATAAACCGTCGGAATGGAGATATAATCGGATGGCAAAGGTGAGGTTTCCTTCCAACATGCTAAAAATTCGGACTTAATACTGAAGTTTCGAGTGGACAGTCTAGACTAGGTGTCCACAATATCAACTATTTGTGGACACTACTACAATCATATAACATGAACGACGCTTTCCATAGATAGGAAGTGGCCAAGCGAAATGTTACTTTTGGATGGATAGTGGGCCCAACGTACTTTGTGTCCATTGATTCAAGATCATGTGAACTCTTGACCACCATTTGTCCATTAGAAGTGTCTAGCATGTGATATAATTGTGGTAGTGTCCACGAATAGTCGATACTGTCCAGTTGAGCTTTTATAACAGTGTTTACTAGGTACGTTTTCACGATCATGTGAACTCTTGGTCACCTGATGTCCATCGGAATCGTCTAGCATATGATAAGATTGTGGTAGTGTTAATGTCCATCATATCTCTTAAAACTGTGTTTACTGGGTACGTTTATATCCAAACGAAACAAAATGTCTCTGAGAAAAATAAAAGGCATAACTGAATTAGACCAATTACAAAAACCCTGGAAACAGGTTGCTAATATTGGTACATGGTCAAGCTTAAGTACTTGCAGTTTATGGGAATCTTGGAGCAAACGCAATAGCAGATTTGACATGAAGTTTTGGTGAATGTGTAGTTCCAGATGAAGAAGCAAATTACAGTAGAATCTATTTTTGATAAGATGTCTTTGTTTAGTAATGAATAAATAATCTCTCCAAGGACGGGACTGATATGGTTAACAACTTATCAGCACGACAATCTTTTCAGGAAGAGATCTTCAAGAACATGACAAGCTGACAAACCGGATGATCAACAAAAAAAAGTCCACAAGAATCTTGTCTTGGAGTTTCATCACAACGAGTGTTTTAAAGACATTAAGGTTAGAAGAGAATCTGATAGGAGAGTAATGAAAAGAATCGGAAGAAGATGTGATTGTGATCTCGAGGAGAGTGGAACAAATACTTGGAAACAACCGAGAATCTATGGGAATCAGATATTAGTGTATATAGTTATGGAAACATGTGTAATGCTTAAAGCCCTAGTGCTACTCTCTTGTCCTATATATTCTCTCTGTAATTCTCTTCCTAAAATATCAATAATACAACATTCTTATATCGTATCAGAGCTGTAGAATCCTACAGACCTAGAATTTTATTTCTCAGCCGCCATCCTTTGTTCTTCTTTATCGATCTCAGCTTTCTCTTGCTCTTTTCAATGGCACAAAACACTGAAACCATTGCAGTCAATGCAACTCAATCCGTTCTCTCGGTCAATATGACCAACGTCACCAAACTCACGGCTTCAAACTTTCTCATGTGGAGCATCCAGGTTCACGCACTTCTCAATGGCTATGGCCTAACCACTCATCTCGACGGTTCGATTACACCTCCTGACGATTGTTGGCGCTGTCTCAGAGAACCCAAAGTATCTCGTGTGGAGAAGACAAGATCGACTCGTGTATAGTGCCTTGCTCGGTGTTATAACAACGACGATTCAACCGATCCTTTCTGCCACAACAACCGCATCTCAGATCTGGGACAAACTCTCGGCTACCTATGCTACACTAAGACGGGCTCACATCAAGCAGCTGCGACAACAGCACAAGTTTTGGACTCAAGGTACGAAAACCATCACTGAATACATACACGGACAAACCACACGCTTCGATGAATTAGCCCTGCTAGGAAAACCGGTCGAACACGAGGACCAAATCGAGTACATACTCGAAGGCCTCTCTGATGATTACAAACATCTCGTGGATCAGAATGAAGGATGGGACACTGCTCCAACGATCACAGAAATCCACGAGAAGCTTCTCAACCATGAAGTCAAGCTTCAAGCAGCGACATCCGCTATCTCGTCTGCTCCGATCTCGGCTAACAACACTCAATACCGTTCGCAGACAACAAACACCAGCCCGCGTACCGGACAGAACCGTAACTCTCGTCCGAATAATCAGACTTGGCAGCAACATCAACTCTCGTCAATGGGCCGCCAGCGTTGGTTAGGCTTAGGATTCGACAAGTAACATTTTTTTTTTTGCTATTGAACCAATCTTAATTCGTTTCCTGCTTTGGTTTGCAGAAGCTCCCGAGTCGCTCGCTCTAAACCCAATTACGGAGGATTTGATAGCTCGTCTGAGAAGGAGCGAAGTCAATTGGGGTAGTTTCACAGTTGGGTGTGTGCAAGCCGCTCTAAGGATCGACCCCTAGCGAGCTTTGCAAGGTCGGCCCCAGGTTCCTCGGAACTTACCGCTCCCGCATGTACTCCCTCAAGCTCCCCTGGCCCGAATCGTTCAGCATCCGCTTCGTTTTATCGAGCGGACAGGAGAAAGTGAGTTATCTGACCGTTTTTGATCTGCACAAGGTTTTGTTCGTCACCATTATGAGCCGTCTAATTTATCTTTTATTTCTGCAGGTCGACCTCTTTCAGACGACAGCTCGACCGCTAGCACTCCCCCCTCACGAGAAGATGTCTCGAAGGGCAAGAAGCCACCGTAATGGGAAGGACCCCGTAGATTTGGCAGAGAAGATGAGGGCCGGCGACCTAAGCAACGCCATTCTTTTTGCCATGGGTGAAGCTCTTCCTCCTCCCCCTCCAATCCTTCCTCCCCACCTCGTCCGGGTTTCTCTTCCTCCGGCTACAGGATCCGGAGACGGAGAACCTTCCTCCCTCTTCGACTGTCCGGGAGACAGCTTCAATCCGGTCTGGGGAGCTTGCTTTACGCGACTCTCATCCGAACGGTTCAAGGGGGGTCGAACGGTCGGAGTTGGGGTGGCTCCCTTTCTCCCGCGCTGAAGCGTCGAAGGACCGACACGGAACTAAGCTCGAGGAGATCGGGAGAAGATGTCGAGGCGCTGGGAAATGTGGCCTACCTGCTAAGGCACTTTAAGCATGTGGGTGTCCAGCTCCCGGCTGTTGGGGACATGGCCCTCGGTGATTCGTACACCGAGATGATGACGGCCATTGGGAAGGTAATGGTCATACCGCTTTGTTTTCCCCGTTTATTCGATGCTTTGGTTTCCTTGTTTTTTTTTTAGTCTTCTTTAAAAAACTTAGCATTCGTATTTATTTTTATCTAGTCTTTGGAGACTACGAATAGATTTGTGGCCAGGTCTGAGCGCGAGCTGCGTGAGGTGCCGCAGATAGGGGAGCTTGAGGCCGTCAAGAAGACGGTAGGCGACTTGACCGTGCAGCTGCAAGAATTCTTGGCCCGGAAGGAGGAGCTAAAGAGGAAGCTGGCTGGGTATGAAGGAATGGAGGCTCGGCTACTGACTCTCGAGAACCAAGAGGAGGATCTCTCTCAGAATCTTAAAGCAGCTGTAACTCGGACTTTGGCTTCCGAAGAGGCGAGCCGGGCTGCAGCTATGCAAGCCGCCCAGGATCGAACTGATCTGGAGAGGGTCCTCGTGGGGAGGGACTTCGACATGAAGATCGCGGTTCACGAGGCGAGGAAGAAGCTGAACGGGGAGTACTTGGAGATCCTCAAGGAGGTCAAAGAGAAAAGTGAGGGTCGGAAGGCCGAAACCAGTGCTGAGATCCACCTCCAAGAAACCTTGGCCAATATCGAACTTATCGCGGAGTTCGCTTCCGGTGAGCTCGATCTGACTCAGGAAGTGCTGAGGCTGGCCGAGAAGAAGAGAGTGGCCATGGAAGAGATGAATGCTGCAGCGGTCTCTAATTTCAGCATCAGCAAGTCGGCAATGTCGGGTGATTCGGTGATTCTGGCGCACGCTCCGCCGCCAGCCGCTCCCTGCCTCGATCAGTACGGCTCAAACCTCCCAACTGGGGTTGGCTCAAGGGATAGCGACGAGGTCGAGGATCGGCTTGAAGAGGAGGCGGCTGCTACCGGCGATCGAGCGGAGGGTGGAGACGAAGTTTCCTCGCCATCGCAACAATTCTAAGTGTTTTATCGTGGTCCGAAAAGGCTTTTAATTTTCTTTTCGTACGAAAAGAGGGGAATTTTTTATGTTTTTGGTGTTGCCCTTAATGGGATTTTTGATAGGAGTGTAATGAAAAGAATCGGAAGAAGATGTGATTGTGATCTCGAGGAGAGTGGAACGAATACTTGGAAACAACCGAAAATCTATGGGAATCAGAGTGTTTACCAAGTTTGAGATTCAACCTTTTCAAGAACAGGAGCTTCGTGTAATTGCAATGATCTGCTACAAAACTCGTCAAATCCAATGGAGCCAATGTTGAGACAGAGTTTTCATCATACTCAAGCTTATGCATCATCTTCCACAGAGATTTCCATCGTTTAGACAATAAAATTGTGGACAGTGAATCGCTTACCGGAATTAATGAGAGGATCGGAGGAGCAAATCGTAACGGGACTTATCCTATATGGATATGTAAACATCTCCAGATTCAGAGATTAGATATGAAACCAGAGATTGGAAAGATCAAGAAGAAACAAAATGAACAAGATCTTCACATTGCACAGAGGGATGAAACCAAATTGGTCAAATCTTTCTCTGTTTGAATGTTTAGACCATGACACAAGACAAAACTCAATATTCTCTCAGAACCAAAGAAACTCCTCTTTTTTTGTTCTATCAACGAAGAAAATAATTTTCAACAATAATAAATTTCACATAATAAGAACATTGCATCTTTAGATTCACATCAAAATGTAGTTTCTGAGTGAGAGTAAAAAAAAAGTTTGTAGGAAAGGTTACTTTAGATTAGTAAGTTGAAATACTAGCTGACATGAAGTTGAAGCCTTAGGCATAGATTTCAACTCCTTAATCATCAGTAGCTCTTGACCTTTTGCATATACAGAGATCGCAGCGGTTTTTAAACAACAAGCGTTCTGCAGGATGTAAAGAACGACTTCTTTCTCTTCCTCTGTTCCTTTGTAAGATCTCCATTCAAAAGTTTTAAGACTGTAGGACAAGCATTCAGGAACCGAGCTCGGGTTACAGATCGAAGGTGGTGGATCCTTGAACCCTCCAACACGACACAACTTGAGAACTTGAAGCTTAGGGGAATGTTTGAGCAAATGCAGAATCAGATTACGCAAAATTTTTCCGAAAATACATAGTTCCAGATGAAGAAGCCGCTGAGAAATTTTGTCCGCAAGAAGCAGAACCTGCACGCCAAAATATAACAAGGGTTACCGAAAAAAAAAAGCGTTCCAAATAAAACAAGACCGAGATGGCGGAGTTACCTTGGTAGCATATAAATTTATCGAAAGAAACTCAACTGGGGAAAGAAATCTGAGAAACTTGTCAGTTTGAGAAGGTTCAACACCGAGTCTAGCCTCCACCAAATTAGGCGACACATCCTCATAAAACTCGAAATGGCCAAAGAAATGGTTGATCTTTATCGAAGAAGAGATCCTCAAGAACAGGACAAGCCGATACTAGCCTGCAGAAAGATTTTTCGTCACGGAACCACACACGTGTGAGGTGCAGACTTTTCAGGGACGGGAAAGAAACCGGTGATTTACGTGAAAAGTATCTTCTATTAAGACGACGGATCGCGTGGAGTTTCAGGACGACGAGTTTTTGGAAGACTGTATTTGGGAAACTACTTGGGAATTTAGGGTTTGGAGAACTGGAGCTTTGTGTAGTTGTATTGACCTCCTACAAAATTCGTCAAATCGAAGGGAACCAATGTTGGGACAAGATTTTTCATCGTACTCAAAGCGTTGACATCATCTTCCACAGAGATTTCCATCGTTTAGAGAGTAAGCTATAATTCATTGCATTGCGTATTGGGACTAATGAGAGGATTCGTAAGAGCAAATCGTCAGGTAAATGACTGATCCTATCTGAGAATGTAACATCTTCGGTTCCTAATTTTGCAGCTTTCATCAGTTATGAAGATATCATAAAACCCTAGTTAGACTTTGTGACTCGGATCATCAACCTTAACAACAACTAAAAAAATTAGGCCTAACTTATCTAAAATGTGGGCTTCAAAGCCAGGAATCTAAAAGTTCCAATTTTTACAGCACCTAAGGCTAAAATAATGGGGAAAGGAACAAAAATAAAAAAATTTCCATTTACCCTACTACGGGATTAAAGATTTAAAATACACCAGTTTTTGAAATGGTGTTTTCTTTTTCTAACTACCCTATTTATACTATTGTTTGGGAAATGATTTTGACGGAATAGAGCTTTCTCACTAGTAAAAATATACCGTATAGCCACGTTTTAGTCACGACAAATCGTGGTTATTTTATAATTAGTCACGAATTAGTCACGATTTGTTACGAGACAAAAAAATGTGGCTAAATCGTGTCCAAAACGTGGCAGTTAGTCACGTTTTGGTCACGATATATAGCGTGACTTAGTATAGCCACGTTTTGTCACGAACTAATCGTGGCAAACCTATACACATATAATATTGTGGCTAAATCGTGTCTAATTAGTCACGATTTAGACACATTTATTTCGTGGCCAAAGTCTGTCCAATCAAAATTTTACAAACCTTACTCTCTAAACCATAAACCCTAAACCCTAAACCATTATCATATTATAAACCATACTCTTAATCATAAACTATTAAATCAAAATATAAATATTAATTATAAAAAAGAATTATTATTTCTAAATCTAAAATTTCCAAAGTATACCCTCCAAACCCTAAACTCTAAACCATTATTATACTATAAATCATACTATAAATCATACTCTTATCCTCCAAACCCTAAACCCTAAATACAACCCATTAAACCCTATACACTAAACCATAATCATACTCTAAACCTAATTCTTTCATAAACTATAAAATCAAAATATAAATTAATTATATATACAAAACTAATATTTAAAATCTATAGTATAAACAAAACTATACCTAACTAACACATAAAACCCTAAACCCTAAACAAACCCTAAAACTCTAAACCATTATCATACTATAAACCATACTCTTATTCATAAACTATTAAATCAAAATACAACATTAATTATAAAATGAATTATTATTTCAAAATCTAAAATTTCAAACCTTAATTTAAAACCTTACCCTCCAAACCCTATACCCTAAACACAACCCATTAAACCTTGTACACTAAACCATAATCATACTCTAAACCTAACTTTTTTATAAACTATAAAATCAAAATATAAATTAATTATATATACAAAACTAATATTTAAAATATATAGTATATAAACAAAACTATACATAACTAACAGATAAAACCCTAAACCTTAAACAAACTCTAAAAAACAAAGAAATCTAACTAACAAAACTCTAATTCCTATAATATATTTATAACTAAAAATTAAATACTTACAAAATTTATATCTCTAAACCATAAACCTACCCTAAACCCTAAACAAACCCTAAAATTAAAATATTTTAATACATATCTAACCTTTAATTATTATTCTCAAACATAAAAACTAAACATAAAACTAAAAAAATTTAATAATAATTGAGATACTTTACATATAACTAATTAAACAATAATATATTCTAAACAAAACAATTTTATTGGTTAATAAGGTTTCACATAGATCACTAACTACGACCATTGGATTAAAATAGATCTATGGTTGAAATTAGCCTTAGACAAAACACATATCTTATCTCTCTCTCTTCTCACGCAACCCATCTTCATCCCCTCTCTTCCTCCACCAGATCTTCAACTCCTCTAAGCCATCTTCATCCTGCTCTCACCAACACATCTCAATATCTCATATTTCAATCGTTTGTTTCAGAGTACCATATAAAACAAATCGGCTTCCTCTCCTCCATAGAATCGTGCCACACAGCTCCGCCACAGCTCAGCCACATCTCCGCCACAGATTCGTCTTCTCTGTCACTGTCTCCACGGATTTCCTCCTCTCGTCTTCTCCGTCAGTCTCTCGCTTCTCCTCCCTCCACCAACGCTGCCGTCACAGCCTCATCATTGCCTTACTTCGTCGCAGCCTCATCCTCAGCCAACGCTTACTACGTCGCAGCCTCATCCTTCTGCCGTTGTTCCGAGCCCATACTTCTCCGACGTCGTCACAACGGAGTCAGTCTGTGGAACTTCCACGGGATTTGTTATATATATACATATATTGTATTTCTTTTGTATTGTATTTTTTTTTGTATTTTGCATTTTTTGTTAGTAGTAATAAATAACAAATATTTGATTAATACTTTTTCGTTTATATCATATACATTTATATATTTAATTTTAATCATTTTATTAAATCATATACGTTATATCAAATTATTTTTTTGTATTTTTAAAAATAAAATAAAAACTTTTGACTTAGCCACGTTTAATTATGTGACAAAACGTGACAAAGAAACATAAGTCACGAAATATTCATGACAAAACGTGACTAATTTAGTCACGAAATATTCGTGACAAAAACGTGGCTTTTAGGCACGATTTGGACACGAAAAAAATTAGTCACAATCGTATAGCCACGTTTTTTCGTGACTTTTCGTGGCTAAAACCGCTTATTGCCACGAAATATTAGCCAAAGCCACAAAAAAACGTGGCTATACAATATATTTTTACTAGTGTCTCATTCATTCTCAACATAAAATATCTTAATTACCCTTAATGATAAAAAAAAACTTTTATTTGATCTCTTAATATTTGTTTACTTATTAAAAATTTAATAAGTAAACAAATATTAATTAGAATTTGAAATAGTTTGAAAGCAAGTGAAAATTGTAACTTACCAAGAAATCCTCAAACCATAATGCTTTAAGGTTATCCGGGACATTGTAGTATGCAAGATAACAATCGGAAAAACGAGCCTCTATTATGTCGCTAATGACGGACGGAATGACAGCATTGTAACCGAACCAAATGGTTCAGTTTCGACGGTTTGGGTCAAGAACAGAAAGACGTTCCTGACCCGATTGGGTTATTTCCCGAATGAACCAAATACGGGTGAAGGGGCCAAAAACACAAAATCATTTTGGGTTTTTTGTGTGTAGAGAATGTTTGATAAGTTGATGCAAAACATAAAAACATCCGTACGATATTAATACAATTTTTTCGACGGAAAAACCGGCAGAATTCTATCGGAAAATAAATTAATTCTCGAAAAGACACTTACCGAAACGTTGCATGAGGAAAAGAGAGGAGTTAATTCGGAGTTTGAACGTTTAATGAAGTTTACCGACGGATTTCCGACGAAGAACAGATGAGAAACCGACGAAGAACCGTCAAACAATTCCGGCGGAATTCCGAGGGTTTAGGGTTTCAATTAGGGTTTTGACTTTGGCATTTTATAATGTTTACATTTATACGCCTCAGTTTAAAGAAAATTATGAAAATGACAAGTTAGATAAGGTTTGACAATAACTTCGACTTAACCGTTATTGTATACTACGAAGTGTTTCGGTCCGATGTGTTGTAATTTTTTCTAGTCATGCAAATCATGTCATTTGGATCAGATATTGAAGACTATAGTACAAACTATCATTACATTAACTACTGAAAGGTCTTACGATTATCTGTTTCCCATTCCGAAACCATAAACCCTATTTCGTCGAAAATCCGTCGGTAATTATCGACTGATTTTCGTCGAAATAACAAATATCGACGGATATCCGTCGGAAAAACAAATGTCGTCGGTATTTCATCGTTTCGCACCATGCGAGGTTCGAACGTGGGACGCATTGAGGGCTGGAGGTGTTTAAGGACCAATTGAGCTAAGTAGTACATTGTACTTTTGATACAATTATTTATAAATATTCATACTTAGTAATAGAAACCGACCGAAATACGACGGAAAACTAAACTGTCGGTTTATTGTCAGGATTTTCCGACGGATTGAAAAACCGTCGGAAATTTCCGACGATATTCCGTCGAAAATCCGTCGGTTTATCGTCGGTAATTTCCGACGAATTTTATTCCGTCGGTAATTCCGTCGGTAAAGGCCTTGTTTTGTTGTAGTGAATTTCACTTTATACATATCATCTTCTCTCTACTTCTTATATTTTCACTAACCCTAGATCTATCTTCTTCCTTTTTTTTTTCTTCCGATAGAAAAAGAGAGATTTATCTGAATGAGTGTCGGCGATGGAATTAATGGTGGAGAGAGACGCAAAGGGTTTGGCTTCATCTCACCGAAGACGGTGGTGACGGTCTCTTCGTTTACTAGTCCTCCGTTAAACCTCTCAGGCGAACTACAAAAGTAATATATACTCAACTACCTCTTCTTCGCTTGCCTGATCAAGCTCTCTTGTTAGATTATCTCACAAGCGTGTGCACTGCATTAACAGGATGCAAAGATAAACGGCTCAAGGATCTGACGGTGTTAAGACTGAATCAAAGGATGGCGAAGAATTATTTTTAAACTCTCTTTTTGAATCCTTTGTTTCCTCATGGGTTTTTTTTTTTTTTTTGTTGAAGTAGTTGTTATGTTACAGTGGTTGTGGACATAGAGTTGAAGTAGCAGATGCGTACTGAAAATGCGACCAAGAAGGTATAGCTTCATGAATCTACTGATTTCTAAGACATGTACATTCTTATAGTCTTGGATGCACTACAAAATAATAAAAATATTCATAGCAATTCACGGTAGCACGAATTTATAAACTGCTATTAAAAATAATAAATTGGGATGACAACTCTATCGTATCATTTTTTTTTGTCAACAGCATAAAAAATTAAATCTACCAAGACTCAGTTAACCAAGTCGGAGGATATGGATTTACATTAACAAAATAAGATAGTTGAACTCACATAACCTCCTAAACCCTAAACTCAAATTTTAAAACACAAAACAAATGAAAACTACACGATAAACTCTGAATTCAAAATGTAAATGCTTAAAAATAAAATACTAAAACCAAACACAAACCCTCAAACCCTAAACTCTAATTTAGAAATCTTAAAACGAATTATAATAAAAACAAACCCATTAAACACTAATAATAAGACTTATACTTTTACAAACGTTACAAACCCCAATATTATTGTTTATTTTAATATAGTAAATATTGCCCCTTTACCCAAATTTCCTATAAACTTATACTTTTAACACATATCGAGAAAGGTCTTTAATATCTTCGTTTTTGTTTCTCAGAGCAAAGATAGGGTTTCGCCTCTTCGCTTTCTCTCGTCTCTCGACCGAAGTGGACTCTCTCCAGTGAATTCCTATCTATCTCTGTATCTTTCTCAATATCCATGTATCTCTATCAGGCTAACTGACCCTTAAATTGATACTCACTGTGATTTAGGGTTTGTATCTCAATTTTTGAAGCCGTTTCTTATCCTTCGCCGTTGTCCAGGTATCTATCGATGTATATCTCGCAAAATCGCATCTAGATCTAAACTGTTTCTTTACGCATCTTGTATCTAATATATTTGTTTCGGTTTCTTATCTGACATTCGTCTAAGTTTTGTGGTTGTAGCTGCTTGTCACACTTCTCGGTTCTATTGCGTTAGACAGAGATTGAAGAAATAAGAAAGAAACTCGAGCAGTTGGAGCGTTTAGAAGCGGCCACCCAAAAGGTTAGGTCTTTCTCTTGATATCTTTTTAAAAACCCTAGATGAGAGTATTTCTAGACAGCAGCTGATAGATTTCGTTGTCTGCAGGTTCATAAATTCGGGGTTTTTACTTCGATTCAGGGTTTCATATCAAGGGTAATATTTCTTAACAGATTTACTACTGTCACATATGGTTATCTGGATTCATTAAGATATTTTCGTTGTCTAAATATTAATTTAGTGTTGTTTTACGTTTTGATTAAGAAATGGAAGCAAGGAAGATCATAGTCTGCGGACTCCCGGCAATGGGAATCATACCGAAGCTCCGCCCACAGTCACAACAAGCAGCAGATAATGATCGAGAAGGCGATATGGTGGAACTCACAGGAGTAGAATACCGTAGGGCTATGGGTTACATGATACGAGTTGAGGAAGACCCAGCAGATATCGACCCTGAGTTTCAAAGACTTTTCCAAAATCTCAAAAAGGAAGAACAAAGACTCAGGAACCAAAAACTCAAGTCAGCTGCAATGAAACGACCAAAGCAAGAACAAGGAGAGTCTTCAAGACAGGGTGGTCGTCTATCTAAGCAACAGAAGCTGAAGGGGAAGTGTGTTTAATGTTTGAACAATTTGTTTTAATTGTATTTGATGTACATGTGTTTTCATTGGTGTATGACCATGTTTTTTTAACACCCTGATATGAATCTATTTTTTATTTAAAAATATATATTCATAATTTAATTGTAATTAAAATTTAAATTAAATTAAATTAAATTAAATTAAATAAATATTAACAGAAAAATATCAGGGCAAAAAAAATGTTTAATCTAAAATAGCATTAAACGATTGCTATCTTTACTATATAGAAGACGACTATAACGCCATTATATAGGTAATTCATAATCACATAAACGCTATCTTATAAAACATATACAACAACATTTAAAGTGACCGTTATCTAAAATAAATTATCATAGCGTGTAAATCAAATGCTATCTTTAAAATTTATATTATAGCATTTAATAAAAACGCTATCTAAAGTGCCAGACTTTTATTAGCTGTCGATGACATAGCGTGTAACACAACGCTATCGTATCGATACATAGCGTTTTCCGGTAGCTATCAATACGCGAATTTCTTGTAGTGAAATCTACCAAGACTCAGTTAGCCAAGTCGGTGGATATGGATTTACATTAACAAAATAAGATGATTGAACTCACACCTCGTGCTAAATTGTCTGCATTTATGTTACATAGCCTATCGTAGCATTAAATCAATGCTAGGCATAATTGTCATTAAGTGGAAAAACATAAATCCATTATAGAGCATTTTTTATGGTAACGCCAATTTTTTAATGTTTTGCTAGGATTTTGATGAAATTAGATTTTTTCTTAAGTTATATCCTCCTTTTGAAAAGAAAACTTGAAATTAATTCTTTTTTGTGTATGTCTCATACGTATTTTTCAATGACCAAAGTTTCCTTCATCAAGTATGATGGGTTTCTGAATCGTAATAAACTTCTTCGTATCCATGTTCTCTCCAAGTTCTCAACCTGATTATTGATTTTAGGAATCAAAAGGTTGTCCTCTCTAATACCAAATAAAAACACAGAAAACACCTTATACGAAAGAACTTAAAGAACTTTATTAAGAATCATTTGAACAAATTACAAAAATCTTGTTAAATCAGTTTTACACGACTTCACAGTAGTGAATCGAGACTGACCAATTCCTAATCTACCCAAAAATCTTACCGTACAACAACAGTTGCACACACTCGTTTATTCACTCACCAAGAATCCTAGCTCGTATCAACTTATGTATCACGACTAGATCTCCAAAAACGGCTACCTAATTCCTCCATGTCTTTTTTGCTTATATACTCTTTATTCTCGAGTATATTCTGTTACACAATCTCTTACTTCCATATTTGAAGATCTTCCCATATCTTATGTTTCCTTGATTGAGGTCCACGGCATAAGTTGCTGACTTGTATTCCACGTCACGTCCTTCGTGGCATCCTCGTCATCACTTGTGTCACACGCGTACCAGCTCAAGCTCTTTGAGCTTTCAACTGTGGCACAGAGGAAAGAAAATAGGGGAACCATTTAACTGTTCCAAAGACTGTTGAATCTGTTTCATATTGTATTCAAGCAAGCAATCGATAAGGACACTAATCAAAAGTGTTTCCGCAACATCCACCAAGACTTTTAGGAAATAATTTTCTTCACCACTTATTTATCTTCGACCTTCCACACACACGACTTCATACCAAACACAAGCTCCATTAGTTTCTCAGTGATTTCGTGAATCTTTTATGAATCCTTCATTGTCATATATCCGTATGATTTCGTAAGGACCACCTATTGATTTCACTAACAGAATTTTCCATGGAAGAATCTCATGGCTTATGCTGTTTGGTAATCATTGTCATGCATCCATTGCTTCCAACATGCTGAATAGTAATCAGCGGCTGATGTTGCATAGCTTTATCCGTCATGCAGCGGTTCTTGATGTCTCCACGACATCCCATAGATTGATAGTCTTCCAAAACATAATGATTCGCATCATACGGATCCGATGAGCTTTGAATTAAAATACTATGTTTCAGAGTTATATAACATCTAAGAAAATACAAACACGGAAAGTCTTGTAAATTCAAATTCTTACAAAAGACCATTGCCTCATCGATACAAATGTTATGTTGTTTTAGAGTGATAGTTAAAACAAATTTTCTATAGAGATTGAGAAAGTTAAATTACAGTCTGACACGAGAGATCAAAGCACAAAGAGCGTTTTTCAAAATGTAAACGGCCGCTTCCCTCTCGGAACACTGTCAAAATGTAAATGCATAGAGATCAAAGCACTCTGTCAAATATATTTTGGAAAGCATTAAGGGTTTTCTCAAAGGAGATCCTTCAATCTCTTGTCCTCTTCGCCGTCTCCATTGAGATAAGTGTTGGGAAAACACGAACGCGATAGCGGTGCAGCGGAAAATAGTTTCCCGCAATTATGTGAGTCTGTGAGAAAAATATATGGAATGGCAGAAACAAACTCAAAAACGAAGTAAAGAGACCGACAATTTTTACGTAGAAAACCTCCTCGATGTGAGAAGGAAAAACCACGGGACCGTAGTCCACTCCAAATCTATTGTATCAAATAGATTGAGTTACAACCACATCTTCTTTGTTCCAGAGAAAAACACAAGAGAGTAAAGCTCAACAAGAGCAATCTCCTACACAAAGAATCAACAAGAAAGCGATACAATAGCCTCGAAATATGCAGTACCAAATGACTCTACGTTCACTAAGATTCCGGCCACTATTTCCAATCTCCACCGTCAAATCTTAGATAAACGAGTTAAGAACCCCTCTGCCAAATTTCAGCTCAAGAAGATAAGATCTCACCGTTGGATTTCTCAAACACTCAAGACATGTCTGTCTGAACCACTGCAGCGACCAGCCACGCAAAAACCCAGATATCTGATAAACCAACTGTTGAAACCAAAATCCCACCGTTGAATCTGAACCACTAAGTCACGAAGCTTCCCTGCAAATTTCAACAAGATCAGAGCTCGTTTGATTATCCGATCGTTGCTTTGACCAAACCTTCCCGAAACTGTTTTCTTCTCTCTTTTCTCCTCTCTTCTTTTCTTTGTCTCTCCTTTTTCTTTTGCTTTTCTTGAGTGCACGAAAAAATGTCCAAACACACTTAAGAGTCATATCCAAAGCGTATATACATGGGTCATAATATTAATTAAAACACAAACAGTGTTTCCCCACTATAAGAAGAACACCGATAAAATCCCCCTCCGACATAGTGGAGGAAACAGCCATACCGACTATTTTTCGGCAAACTCCAAGCTTCCATCTCGGCAATAACTTAGTCATCATATCATCTCCATTATCACCCGTATGAACTTTCGCAAGTTCCACTTCCTTAGAAGCAACCACATCACGTATCCAATGATACCTCTTGTTGATGTGTTTCGAACGCGAATGAAATGTCGAGTTCTTCCCTAGAAACATCGTGCTTTGACTATCACAAATCAACTCATACTTCTCCTGCTTGAAACCGATCTCATCAAGAAAATTCTTCATCCATAAAACTCCTTACAAGCTTCCGTTAAGGCTATAAACTCAGCTTCAGTGGTAGAAAGTGCAACGTACTTTTGTAATCTTGACTGTCATGCCACAAATCCTCCTGCAAATGTTACTAAGTAACCCGAAGTAGACTTACTATAATCAACATCCCCAGCCATATAAGCATTTGTGTAACTAACAAGCAATGGCTTATCACCTCCAAAGGTAAGCTTCAAACTAGAATTCCCTCGAAGATATCTCAAAATCCACTTCGCAGCATTCCAATGTTCTCTCCCTAGTTTCGACAGAAAACGACTAACTGTTCCAACTGCATGAGCTATATCTGGCCGTGTACAAACCATAACATACATCAAGCTACCAACTTTAGAAGCATATGGAAGCCTCGCCATATCTTCTTTCTCATCATCTGTACTCGGACTTTGTTGAACGGTTGATCTAAAGTGTGTAGCAAGTGGAGTGCTTACAACGTTAGACTTGTCCATCTGAAAACTTTGAAGTACCTTTTTAATATACTTCTCTTGAGATAAGTGAATCAGCTTCTCACTTCTATCTCGAACAATTCTTATACCAAGAATCTGCTTCGCTAGACCCAAATCTTTCATGGCAAAGGACTTGATAAGCTGTTTCTTCAACTCTTGAATTCTACTCAAGTTTTTGCCCACAATGAACATGTCGTCAACATACAGCAACAAAATGATAAAATCATCATCACCAAACACATGTACAAACATACAATGATCTGAAGTAGTCTCCTTAGAACCATGCTCCTCCATAATCGACTTAAACTTCATGTACCACTACCTCAGTGCTTGCTTCAATCTGTAAAGGCTTTTCTTTAAGCGACAAACTAACTCCTATTTGCCCTTTTCACAAAGCCTTCTGGTTGTACCATGTAAATCTCTTCCTCCAAATCACCAAGAAGGAATGCCATCTTTACATCCATTTTCTCAACCTCTAGATAAAGACTCGCTGCCAGTCCAAGTACAAATCGAATGGATGACATCTTCACAACAGGAGAAAAATTTCATCATAATTTATCCCCTTCTTTTGGTTGAACCCTTTCACAACCAATCTAGCCTTATATCGAGGTAGCAAACTTTCTCCTCATGCTTAATTCTATACACCCACTTATTAAGCAACGCCTTTTTACCCTTAGGCAATTTCACAAACTTAAATGTGTCGTTCTCATCAAAAGAACTCATCTCCTCTCCCATGGCTTTTAACCACTTATCTTTGTGTTCATCCTCCAAAGCTTCACCAAAGATTTCTGATTCTCCCCCATCAGTAAGTAACACATACTCACTAAGATTATACCTTGTCGATGGTCTTGGACCTCTCTCAGATCTTCTAACAACATGTAGGTTCTCGGTAGTTGGTGTCTCACTATAATCGTCACCATGATCACCAATACCGTCATCATCATGTGCGGAAGCATCATCTGCACCAGGTATGTCAACAGGAACCTCACTCTCATTCTGACCGTGGCCTGATGTAGAAGGAAAAACCGCTGAATCAATCAAACCTTCATTTCTCTGAGCTGGCTTTTCAGACTTCTCAATGTCCTTAATCGTTTGATCTTCTGTGAACACAATATCTGTGCTCCTTATGATCTTCTTCTCAATGAGATCATAAACTCTGTATCCAAACTTATCCTGACCAAAACCAATGAACATACATTGTCGCGACTTCATCTCAAGCTTCGACCTTTCGTCTTTAGGAATGTGCACGAAAGCCTTGCACCTAGAGACCTTTAAATGACCGTAAGAAACATCCTTATTAGTCCAAACTCTCTCTGGAATGTCACCATCCAATGGAGCACTTGGTGACAAATTCAACACATGAACAACTGAGCTCAAAGATTCGCCCCAGAAAGTCATCGGTAAGCCTGACTACGAAATCAAACATTTGATCCTCTCGACAGTTGTTGTGTTCATCCTCTCAACCATTCAACTGTGGAGTCTTAGGTGGCGTAAACTGATGCCTATACCATGTTCTCTGCAATAAGCATCAAATGGTCTAGAATACTCACCACCATTATCACTGCGGATACACTTCAACTTCTTTCTCTTCTGTCTCTCAACCAATGCCACAAAATGCTTGAAATATCCCAGAACCTCATCCTTCGTCCTCATAGTGAAAACCCACAACTTCCTCAAATGATCATCAATGAATATGAAAAAATATGATGCACCACCAAGATATTTTGTCTTCATTGGACCACACACATCTAAATGCACCAAATCAAGTATCTCGGGTTTCCTAGAAGGTGCAAAAGACTTAAATGATACTTTGTGTTGTTTCCAAGCAAAACAATGATCACACTTCTGTAAGTGAAAACCGGAGATCCCTGGAATAACCTCCTTCTTTGACAACACAAACAATCCCTTCTCACTCATATGACCGAGTCTCTTATGCCACAACTCCATGGCATCATCATTCTCCACTGCAATAAAAATGTCTTTGGAGACCTTAGCCTGCATCCAATAGAAAGATGAGGACTTATAACCTTGATCCATAACCTTAGAACCACGTGAGAGCTTCCATTTACCACCACCGAATAAACTGTAGAAACCCTCATCATCAAGTCTTCCTGTAGAAATCAGATTCAACCGAATATCTGGGACATGCTTAACTCATGTAAGCATAAGTCTTGTACCAAGACTCGTCTCCAAGCAAATATCACCAATTCCAACAACTTGAGCTAAACCATCATTATCCGTATTCACCGAACCGTAACTACATGGATTATAGGTAGTGAAAAAATCCCGTTGCGATATAGCATGAGTAGTAGCTCCACTATCAACAACCCAACTGGTGTCTTGGCATGCGACATTAATGGCATCACCCTCAAGAAGAATAAGAAACTGATCCTCGGTGACAGTCACCTGATCTTCACCATCTCCTTGACTATTTCCTTGCTTGATGTCCTTTTTCAATTTCCAGCAATCACTACAAGAAATTGGGGTATTTGTAGCAATAGATTATAGCGTTCTGTGCTTTTCTTATATAGTAAATATCACTCATTTTTCATATAGTGTTTTCAATATATAAACGCTATGTATGTGTGGTTAAATTTTTACACGTCCATTTTTCGTTTTGGCGCCTATGAATATTTTATTAAAGTGCTATGTGTTGGAATTGTGTCCAGTAATCTCGGTACTGTCTCTAGAAAGTAAGAGTATGTCAATGATCAGACATAAGTCATATAATGCTGGGGGTCATGATGGCTTGCTAGAGTCCGCTCATGATCTATAAGTCTCGGACTTATTGCCTTTATTATATGATCCCATATGGGTCACACGCCTAAGCTAACGGGAAAATACGAAGGAACGGTTTAGCAGAGGTACGGTAAAAGTGCTAGGCATTTACGGTACTTGGAGAGACTAAAGGGCCTGATTAAATCCAAGGGATTTAATCAGAACTGAGAATTGGGCCCAAAAGCCCATGAGAACTAAAGGGAGTTTTAATGAATAAAACTTGACCTAAAAAGCTCTCTAATTCTTCAGTCCATCTGCGCCTCTTTTCTCCTCTCTCTGCGCCTCCTTTCCTGCTCGGTCTAGCAGCCATTTCCTTGTGAAGCGTGTGTGAGCCTTTGGAGGATTCATCCCTCGGTGTATCTCTCTGATCTGACCTGTTCTATTCCTTCCGCTGCAACAAACAGGTAAAAGGTGAGATCATCTAATGTTTCTATTCAAGAGAACCTAGATCCATGTTTAGGATGATCTGAATCTGTGAATTACATCAGGATCAACTAAACGAATTCCTACAGTGGTATCAGAGCCATTGGTTCTTAGGATTTCTTGTTTAGATTCATTGTTTAGGTTGTTTAATCTGTTTAGAAGTGTTTTGAATCCACTACTGATAAGAAAAACACTTAAGAATCAGAATTGAACTCTAAACACATTAATTGGATCACAAAACCGAGCTATATGACTCGGGTTTTGTTGATCGGCCGACGAGTTAGATGCATGGATCGATCCATGATCGATCGCATGATCGACCGAGAGCGAGCGATCGAGTGGAACGGTTGGACCGAGCCATGATCGTCTCATGATGGTCTCGGCATCGTCCCGGACGATCGCGTGGAGAAGGGCAGCCGACGATCGCATGGGTCGAGCAACAGCCGATCGCATGGATCGCCTCTCCTCTCGCCAGCATCGTCCCACGACCGTCCCGCCTGACCCGAGCTCGTTCCGCCCGTCCCGATCACGCACCAAACCGTCCGGTCACGTCTCGGCCAAGCATGATGCTTGCGGCTTGGACAATTTTCGATCGGTTAGGGTTTTGGATGTGATGGGCCGGTTCGATTTCGGTTAGGTGGTTCGGTTCAAAATTAATTAAAATCATCGTTCTGGTTTAATAAACAGATTTTAATAAGTTTATTAAATCTGGTTAAACCGGGATAAGAAATCCAATGTCGAAAGAAATATTGGATTTAGTGCCTAAACCAGGAATTTCTAATTTGATTTGGTTGGACCAAATAAATTGAGAAATTCCGGTTTAGTAAATAACCGGTTGACAATTGTGGTCATCGTAGTAATTAAAACTTGGTTAGACCAGTTTTAATTAACCAGACCGGTTATGTCAATTAATTGGACAATTGGGTCATGTCTTGGACATGGACCAATTCTTGGGCCTCGGGCCAAGAAGTTAAAACAATTGGGCCAATTATTTGAGTCTTTCTTCAGATAAATTTAAAATTTATTTTATAAAATTTATAAAGTCGATTTTAAATTAAAGTTTCCGAAATTTTGAAATTAGAAAGTTTCTTAAAATAGAAGTTTCTGAATTTGCGGGTTTTGGATTTTAAAGAAATTTCTAAAGTTAGAAAGTTTCCGTTTTTAGAAAGTTTCCAATTTTAGAAAGTTTCCAAAAATAGTAGGTTTCCATAAATAGAAAGTTTCCCGAAATAGTAATCTTCTATTTTGGGAATGAATTTTAATAAACCTACGAACCTCAAAAATATCAAGCGTTGGATGTCTTGTCCAGGCTATGTCAGCTGTCAAAGCCCATTCAATTGCATTCATGGCCTTACAGTGTGAGGATGTCTGCTTTTGCGTGAGTAAGACGGTTTGTGATTCATAAATGTCATTGGGAGTCCCAGACATTAATGATTACATGACTGTATAGTCTGGTTTTCTTGACTAGGCCATCGGGAGTCCCGGGCCTTGAGACATCAGAGTGGATTGGGCCTCGGGCCCAGATTCACAACCAAGAGTTATATCACGGATATAATTAGCCGATATAGGGCTTACCGATATAAGCTAAGATTGGGTGACGGCCAGTGGCCCACTTTAATCTTAGTTATATGTGGATCTTGGAATCATTATATTCTATTGAGGGTAACTTATGTTATTGAATATAATGCGTGATTAATCATATTAAATTTAATACGAGATTAATCATATTGAACATATTAACTAAAATCCTTTTATCTTAATTTTCAGTTATGACTAGCACAAACAATCAAAACACTTTCTCGATCCGGTCTGTCCTTGAGAAGGACAAGCTGAACGGATCAAATTTCTTGACTTGGTCGCGGAACCTGAGGCTAGTCCTCAGACAGGAGAGAAAGGACTATGTCCTTGAGAGAGCTCTCCCCGTGAGGATCGGGTCCAATGCTTCTCATGCAGTATATGATGCTTGGAATAAGCATTATAATGATGCGGTAGATGTGCGTGGTCTGATATTGGCTACCATGGATTCAGACTTGCAGAAGCAATATGAGAACATGGAGTCGCCAATAGAGATGATCAGCAGCCTGAAATTGAAATTTCAGGAGCAGATAAGAGTGGAGAGATACCGGTTGGTTAAGTCTCTCACTAGCTGCAAGCTACCAAATGATAATCCAGTAAGTCCTCATGTCAGTAAAATGATGGGTTACATTGATAACCTGAGGAAACTGGATTATCCAGTTAGCCAGGAATTGGCAACTGAGATCATTCTGCAGTCACTGCCATCAAGCTATGATAAGTTCGTAAGGAACTATATCAAGAAAGGCTTAACGAAGACGTTGACTGAACTGCATGATATGCTCAAGACAGTTGAGCCAAACGTGAAGAGTACCCTGTACAATCTCATGAATGAGAAGGGTAGGTTTACTAAACCTAATGCTGACAAGGGTGAAGACAAAGTTGTCCAGATTTTGAATCATGGCAAGCGTGTGTCTTCTGATCCCGAGTCAGATACCTCTTACGTTGGTAAGTGCTGCTACTGTAAGGAGACAGGGCATTGGAAGAGAGATTGCATTAAATTCATGAAAGATGATGAGGAATTAAAGTCGATGTATGCGACTACTACCTCAGGTATTCATGTTATTACTTCAAGTTCTACCTTAAAGGTATTGGATACTGGTTGTGGCACTGATATTTGTGATAATATGCAGAGCCTAAGCAACAGTAGAACGTTGAAGAAAGGGCAAGTGAAACTACATGTCTGGAAGGAGCTTGGGATGCTGCCTCAGCCGTAGGGTTTTTCACTTATAGATCCCTTTGAGGCTTGTTTTTGTATTAAGTAATTGCTACAAAGTACCTGCTTTAAGCAGTGTTGTCTTTCATTTTCTTGTAAGAATTTGAATGTTTTTCATTTTGATAAAAGACAAGTTTTGTTCTTTTGATCTTAATGAAATATTAATTGTAGCACCCTATTCATGGAATGGGTTTTATATCTTAAACCAAAGAGTGCTTAAATGTAACACAAATACCAAATTGGTTTAAATCTGATGAATTAAACCTGATTTTCTTGGCATAAATGTCTTGGTCACAGAGAGTAAGTCGGATTCAGAAATCCCATAGTTATGAACTGTTGGGCTCATTTGAATGAATGTCTTATGAGACTTAAATTCTGCTTACTAGACCAAAAGACATAGGGCCCATCTTAGCCGAGCTAGAGAAAGGCCCAAAGGCTTATTGGAGATTGAACATACTCATGTATGTGGTCCGATGAGCAGTAATGCCAGAGAAAATTTTCTGTACTTCATTGTCTCGACTGATTAATTCAGTGAGTAAGAATGTGTTCATTTGATGAGACACAAGAAGGAATTCTTTGACATGGTCGAAAGAGTTCTAGAATGAGGTATAGAATGTGAGTGACAGAAGTATTGAGACTTTGGATTAGATCCAAGTGAGAATACTTAAGTCATCGATGGTGTGATCATCTGATTGAGTGTGAAGTCGTTTCACAGCTCATTTCTCCTAAAAAAAAACTGAAGGTTTTTCTGTGAGAAAGAATCAGATCTTATAAGAAATGATTAAAGATGAGTCACACGAATCTTCCATGATATTATTTAAAGAATAACGCTCTAAAATATCTAAGTTTACGCTGAAATAGTTCCACAAATATCAGTTGAAAGACACCACGTAAATGTGGATTGGAATCGATCCAAATTTGTCTTTACTGAGTATTTGTAGTAGTGCTACTTCGCTGGTTGTCCTAGAGAAACTAAGGCTTGTTACTTTTACGTCCAATCTGTTTTCTAAGAAGGGAAGTTATTTTCCAAGAAGAACAGTGGGAGTAAAAGTATAACTCGAAGTTTTCTCAAGGAAACCAAGGCTCGGTACTTTTACGACCATTATGTTTTCTAAGAAGGAAATTACTTTCCAAGAAGAACAGTGGGAGTAAAAGTACAACTCGAAGAAATTCGAGAAATACAGGAGGCTGCTTAACCTATTGAGGGAGAGCAGCGGAAGGATTTACAGACTTCTGTAGAATCTACACCTGTGGAGCCTGAAGTTCGCAGATATGAAAGAATCAGTCACTAATACGAGAGTGATTTCTCGTCATTAGTTGAACCTGATGATCATTGAAAGTTCGCATGATCTGATGATCATAGAAAGCGACGAATCTGCGAAGTTCAAAGAAGTGAAAGTGAGCTCGGATTCCGAAAATTACATTTTGTGTAAGTTGACTTCATCGATCCATTCATGGATGGAAGCAAGCATATCGGAATAGGAATCTTCGTTCTGTTGAAGTAGTCAAGGTTTTGACTTCAACAGGAACGAAATGGAACTATGCGTTTACTAATAGATAAATGAGAGCGATATTGCATTTCTCATATTGTATGTCGATGACATACTGATTCTCGGAAATAACGTCCCAATGCTGTAGTCGGTAGAGGACTGGCTTGGGAGTTGGTTCAGTGATTGACATGGGTAAAGCCACGAAAGTCTTGGATTCTGAATCTAAAGACAGAGATCCAGAAGAGCTGGTAGGACAAAGTCAGGATTCTTAAATTGACAAAGTCCTACACGTTTTCAGCACTCCAAGAAGGGTTTTTAAGCCAATGTCACATGGCAATACGTTAAGCAAGAAGCAGTGTCCTACGATAACTGCTGAGCTTGAATGCATGGATAGGATTCATATGCGACGGCAATTGGATCTATCATGTATGCCATGACACATACTTGTTTTGATATTGCTTTAATGTTAAGCAAAACAAGTAAAGACCAGTCAAATCCAGCAAAGAATCACTGGATTGCCGTAAAGAATATTCTAAAGTATTTGAAGAATACTAAGGATAAGTTCTTTAGGTAAAGAAGAAAGTAAGGTGCTACAAGTCGATAGAGTCTGAAAGGCAAGTTTCCAACAGACAAAGATGATTTCCGGTCACAGTCCGGATATGTCTTGTGTCTGTATGGCGGTGCACGGCACTGTTGCTGACTCAATGACTTAAACTGAATGTTTCGCAGCTTGGGAAGCAGCGAAAGAGGTTGTTTGGAAAGAAAAGTTCATCACTGAACTTGATGTGATTCCCAGCTTAGATGAGACTAGCTGCACATCAAAGATCCAAACACTTAGTGGAATAACCTATTCCGTAAGATAAATGACAGAGATGTTAAGTAGATCAGCAAGTTTCAACGAATAAGAACGTTGCTAATCTATTAACGAAGCCACTCCTTGAGCCTAAGCACGAGTCGCGGACTGTTGCTGTAGGATAAGTGAAATTAAGATGTAGTCTTAATTTCAGTGGGAGTTTGTAAAGGGCTTTATTTAGTTATTGATATGTTCTTGTAAAACATATAATGATGTTTAATGAAATTATTATTTCAAGATTATTTTAACTGTGATGAAATAATCGTTCCAAAATGAAATGAACCATTTTATAGGTCATCGAAGTAAATGACTTGATCTTGAGTCATCAAAGTCATTTAGCTTGGTCATAAGACCCTATATTTGATAGATGGTTTATATCATCCTGTCCCTAGTCGAAGGTTGTTGAAATTGGAACACCAACAACCGTGTGAGACTGGATTGGTACGTGACTTATGACAAAGTCTTAGTGTGTTATAGATGTGCGGCATCAAAGTCAGTACATAGGTGTATGTTGGGGAACATACGACCGGACAAGACCCGCTTATAAGAACTCTTCAGGATATTTATATCTGTGTCATAAGAGATTCTTACTACGACTATAGAGTATAGTCCTTAGACCTGAGTTCGCATGCATGTGACTGCACATGGACTGATGCACTTTGATCATTGTCTAACGCTATCGTTCGGCGATAGTTATAAGGACCTTGTTTGGGTACATTATGAAATGAGTAGTTTACAGTGATGGAACAAGACGGAATTTGTCCCTCCAATATAAATGGAGTGAATATCTCTAGGCCAATCGGAGATTTGAATACTGGAAAATGCATGGCCATGCTCAAACGGACTTTCCCAAGTCGTTTGGATTGTCAGTATCAAATCAGAGTCCGATGAACAAGATTAGGCTTTATAAGGATGACACCAATCTTGCCTTATGACTAATCGAGATATTGAGACAAAAGGATTATGAATACAGAGATTCCAGTACAAGTGGGAGATTGTTGGAATTGTGTCCAGTAATCTCGGTACTGTCTCTAGAAAGTAAGAGTATGTCAATGATCAGACATAAGTCATATAATGCTGGGGGTCATGATGGCTTGCTAGAGTCCGCTCATGATCTATAAGTCTTGGACTTATTGCCTTTATTATATGATCCCATATGGGTCACACGCCTAAGCTAACGGGAAAATACGAAGGAACGGTTTAGCAGAGGTACGGTAAAAGTGCTAGGCATTTACGGTACTTGGAGAGACTAAAGGGCCTGATTAAATCCAAGGGATTTAATCAGAACTGAGAATTGGGCCCAAAAGCCCATGAGAACTAAAGGGAGTTTTAATGAATAAAACTTGACCTAAAAAGCTCTCTAATTCTTCAGTCCATCTGCGCCTCTTTTCTCCTCTCTCTGCGCCTCCTTTCCTGCTCGGTCTAGCAGCCATTTCCTTGTGAAGCGTGTGTGAGCCTTTGGAGGATTCATCCCTCGGTGTATCTCTCTGATCTGACCTGTTCTATTCCTTCCGCTGCAACAAACAGGTAAAAGGTGAGATCATCTAATGTTTCTATTCAAGAGAACCTAGATCCATGTTTAGGATGATCTGAATCTGTGAATTACATCAGGATCAACTAAACGAATTCCTACACTATGAAATGATTAAGTCGGTGTAAAATTTTAAAACCCGCCTCACATAGAAAAATAAAAGAAAAGTGTTTAAAAATAAAATTTATTTTGCTTGTCATTTTTCCTTGTCACTTCATTCCTTCGTCTTACTCTCTAGATCTAGGGTTCCAAGCCGTCACCTAACCCAACTGAAGTTTCTCTCGTTTCCTCCGCTCTCCGCTTCTCTCTTCTCTTTCAAGTTCTTCATTTCTTCTTTATCTTCTCTATTATCTTCCTCGAAGCTTTCTGCACTCATAATTTCATCTTCTAGACTTTCATTTGACCTCCCTGGCCCTACACTCATCTCTCTCAGACGCGCCCTCGACGCCGTTAAGCGATGCGAACTTCGATCGACTTCCACGGTTGCAACACCTCGTGGGGTCAATGTCTCGGCGTCTTTGCGACAGATAGTCTATGATTACGCTTGGGAGCCTGTGGTTCGAGATCAGGAGATAGGTATGATTCCTGGGTTTACGGATGGTGGAGTCGATATCATTAGGTCGAATTTAGTCGTCATGTTTTCCCCAATTTTTAGGGATTTGAAATGGATTTCTGAGTTTCTGGATGTTAAGATTTTTGATGAGTGTTTGAGCGAGTTGGATTTTTTCAAGTAAAAGTTAGGGGATATTTTTGACTGTGTGAACGACTTACTTGATGTTAAATCTTAAGATATGGTATGTTCTCTTCTTCGTTTTCTCATTGGATCTTCTCAGATTAAGCCTCTTGTGTGTTTTTGTTATCGACCTTGTGTCTGATTTTTTAGAAATTTTTTTTCAGGAAGGTGAATTGGAACAACTAGAGAAATATGTGGAGGCCAAATCTGGTGGAGCCATTGGGGAGTAATCAATCACCTTAAGGCTGTCAAGGACACACCTGAGTTTTGTGCTGCCACTGAAGACGTTCATGTTGAATATTCTCATACTTGTTTGTATTCAGTGAAATTAGAATTCATTATCTTGTTTTACTAACCATACTCTTGTTTCTTCTGCAGCCAGAGAAAGTGAAGTTCCAGCTTATCTATCTCGTGCCTCTTCTGGTGATTTGGATAATACATCAAATATTGACCATATCTTGAAGCTTCGATTGGAAAAGGCCAAGCTTCTTGGTTACAACAATTACGCTGAGGTAGAGTCATCAACCTACGTAAAACCGTTTCTTTTTCGTTCTAATTGGCTTAATGTGGCTATTTTTCTAGGTAAGCATGGCTATGAAAGTGGCCACTGTTGAGAAAGCAGCAGAGCTTTTAGAGAAGCTTCGTAGTGCTTCATGGGATCCAGTGCTTAAATGTTGCAGTGTTGGGCACGATTTGGTAGTGCTTATACTCATCAGCAGAGTCTGCTATTTCTTCTTCCTTGAATATTTACTGGTAATGCGTGTTTTCTTCCCCTGAGGTCTCTGAAAACAAAGACTGACTTGCACTTGGGCTTACAACTAGTTTGCAAGTATTTTATTAACGAATCTCTTTGTGGTACATGGAACAAGAACGATGGGCATTTTGGGCGTGGATGCATTGGCGAGTACATCGGTCTTAGGAGACATTTTAGGTGATAATGATTTATCTAGAAATATTAGCATTGTGGTGTTATGAATATGAGAATCATCCTTTTGGTGTTTGATATTTTTTTTGTTTGTTTACCATATCAATAAATATTATTTTAATATGTTGAATGTAATTTTTTATATAGAAAGCCAAATTCTAATTTTATCAACCAAATTCAAATACTACAGAAAGAAAAACAAAATTGAAATGAACAATAAAACATAACAAAAATTCGAATTTTATAATAAAACAATTGATAAAAAATAACAGTTTATAAACGCTATTAAATACTTTATAATTGCACTAAAATAAGCGCTATTGTAAATATCTCTATAATAGCATTACGAAAAACCGCTATGTAAAGTGTCTTATCTATTATAACGGGCGTTGATAGAGCGTTCACTAAACCGCTATAATAGCAATATAAAACGTTTTCGGGTGCTATATATATTCCAATTTCTTGTAGTGAATCTTTCATCATGTGTCCTTTCTTATGACAGTAGTGGCACTCTAAATTCGAAAATCTATTAGATTTGCTTCTGCTCCTGTTCTTCTCCTTCTTGGGCTCGTGATATGAACTCCTCCCCCTTGACTCAGTAACCATAACATTTGAACGCGAGGAACTAGGATTCAACTGCCTTCTCGTTTCCTCATTCAAGACACTATTCTTCACTAAGTCCATTGAAATAGCACCATTCACTACGGAGTTACAAAGAGACATCGTGAACACTTCCCAAGAATCCGGTAATGTACCAAGAAGCCACAAACCGTGAATCTCATCTTCAAAATGAATACCCATGTCAGACAGCTTATTGAGCCATTCCTAAAACAGATTCAAGTGATCAGTCATCGGAGTACCATCCTGATACCTCAACTCAATCAACTTCTTCATCATGAACATCTTATTATTCCGGTCTTTCGAGCATACAATTTCTCCAGCTGCAACCACAAAGAACGAGCATTAGTCTCTGTTTCAACATGATGCAGAATATTATCATCTATCCACTGCCTTATCGAACCACAGACTTGTCGATGCAACAACTTCCACTAATCATCCGTTTTCTCATCAGGTCTTCTCCTGAAAAACCGGTACATGGAATTCCTTCACGAAATGCAAATCTTCCATATTGCCTTTCCATGCATGATAATTAGCACCATTCAAGCTGATCATTCTGCCCATGTTTTCCATCGCTCACACAAGCAGAACCAATAACCCAAAGTTATTAAAATACAAAGCTCACAAACCTCAAGCTCTAATACCACTCTGTAGGGAAAACACGAACGCGACAGCGGCACAACGGAATATAGTTTCCCGCACTTGTGTGAGTCTTTGATAAAAATATATGCAATGGCAGAAACAAGCTCAAAAACGAAAGTAATTAAAGAGACCGACAATTTTTACGTGGAAAACCTCCTCGGTTTGAGAAGGAAAAACCACGGGACCGTAGTACACTCCAAATCCACTATATCAAATAGATTGAGTTACAATCACGTCTTTTCGGTTCCACAGAACAACACCAGAGAGTAACGCTCAACAAGAGCAATCTCCAACACAAAGAATCAACAAGAAAGCGATACAAGAGCCTCAAAATATTCAGTACCAAACGACTCTACGTTCACTAATATTACGGCCACTATTTTTAATCTCCACCGTACAAATCTTAAATAAACGAGTCAAGAACACGTCTGCCAAATTTCAGCTCAGGAAAAGAAGATCTTACCGTTGGATTTCTCAAATACTCAAGACATGTCTGTCTGAACCACTGCAGCGACCAGCCACGCTAAAACCCAGATATCTGATAAACCAACCGTTGAAACCAAAATCCCACCATTGAATCTGAAGACCACTGAGTCACGAAGCTTCCCTGCCAATTTCAACAAGATCATAGCTCGTTTGATTGTCCGATCGTTGCTTTGACCAGACCTTCCCGAAACTGTTTTCTTCTCTCTTTTCTCCTCTCTTCTTTTCTTTGTCTCTCCTTTTTCTTTTGCTTTTCTTGAGTGCACGAAAAAAATGTCCAGACACACTTAAGAGGCATATCCAAAGCGAATATACATGGGTCATAATATTAATTGAAACCCAAACAGTGTTTCCCCACTATAGGAGAAACACACAATAAGGTTAAACTGAAATCCCTTTGGTTTATGCTCTTTCGTTCGATTATGATGATCCATGTGTAGAGTGTAGTGTGATATTATCAGGAACGGAAGATCGGACCAAATGTCAAAATCTCATAGGAAGAAGATGTGATTGTGAGTGGAACGAATACTTGGAAATAACCGAGTATCTATGGAATCCAATGGAACCAATGTTGAGACAAGAGTTTTCATCATACTCAAGCTTCTGCATCATCTTCCACAGATATTTCCATCGTTTAGACAATAAACTTGTATCGCTTGCCGGAATTAATGAGAGGATCCGGAGAAGCAAATCGTCAGACAACTGACTGATCCTATCTGAATATGTAAACATCTTCAGATCCACATGTTAGATATGAAACCAGAGATTTGAAAAAAACAAAATGAACAAGATCTTCAAATTGCATAGAGAGATGAAACCAAATCTTTTTAATCTTGGAGGTTTGGACCATGAATAATATTCTCTCAGAACCAAAGAAACTCCTCTGTTTTTGTTTTGTCAACGAAGAAAATAAATTTCAACAATAACAAGTTTCACATAATAAGAACATTGCATCTTTAAATTCACATCAAAAAGTAGTTTCTGAGTGAGGGTTAAAACAAAGATCGTAGGAAAGGTTAACATAATAAGTAAGTCGAATTACTAGCTGACATGAAGTTGAAGCATTAGAGATCCACAGAAGGAGGAGGCATAGATCTCAATTGCTGAACGAGATTGAGGTAGAGTTATCTGCGATGCAAACTCTCTGCAGCAAGATAAAGCTCTTTGGAAACACAATGAAGACAAGTTCAAGAAAAGGTTTTCCACTAAAAACAAATGGCTGCAACTGAGAATATCTCACACAGAGTGTGACTGGTACAAAAGTGTATGGTTCAAGCATCACACACCACGATACTCTTCCATACTTTGGCTTGCAATGCATGATAGACTAGCAACTGGAGACAGGATGCTTTTATGGGATGCGAGTGTCGATTCATCTTGTATACCCTGCTCGGGACACTTGGAAACCAGGAAACACATGTTTTTTTTATTGCAATTACCCGAAACAGGTCTGGAAGGCGTTGATGGAAGGGCTGCTTAAGAACCGGTACTCAAACGTGTGGGATAAAATTGTGTTGCTTGCATCAGGATTGGTCCTCCCAAAAACGAAACAGTTCCTTTTGCGATACACACTAGAAGCTGCTGTCCACTCCATATGGCGCGAGAGAAATTCTCGAAAGCATGACCACGTTCCACAGGATGGTCAAGCTCTGACCAGGTGTATTGACAAGGCAGTCGGCAATAAGCTGGAGGCATTGTGTGAGGAAGGGCAGAATGATCACTTGGATGGGTTGAGAATTTGGTTAGAAACTCATAACACAGTCTAGATTTCATTCTTTGATTATGTAAAAAGTATTTTTGGATTGAATAAATTTTACATTAATTCAAAAAAAAAGAAAAAAAGACATGAAGTTGAAGCCTTAGGCATAGATTTCAACTCCTTGATCATCCGTAGCTCTTTCTTCCTGAATTGATGACCTTCTGCATATACAGAGATCGCAGCTGTTTTCAAACAAAGAGCTTTCTGTAGGATGTAAAGAACGGTTTCTTTCTCTTCCTCTGTTCCTTTGTAGGATCTCCATTCAAAAGTTTTAAGACTGTAGGACAAGCATTCAGGAACCGAGTTCGGTTTACAGAACGAAGGTGGTGGATCCCTGAACTCTTGGACACGACACAACTTATTCCGAGAAGTAGGCCATTCCATATTCCAATATATCTCCCGAAGCTTGAGAACTCGAAGTTTAGGGGAATTTTTGAGTAAATGCAGAAGCAGATTGCACGGCATTTTGCCATAAATCCATAGATCCAGATGAAGAAGCCGTTGAGAAATTTTGTCCGCAAGAACCAGAACCTGCACACCACAATATTATTATATAAGAAAAAAAAAGCCGTTCCGAATACAACAGGACCGAGATGGCTGTGTTACCTTGGTAGCATATAAATGTATCGAAAGAAACTCGACTGGGGAAAGAAATCTGAGAAACTTGTCAGTGTGACAAGGATCAACACCTAGACTAGCCTCCACCAAATTAGGCGACACATCCTCATAAAACTCGAAACGGCCAACGAAATTGTTGATGTTTAACTTCAAGTACTTCATAGAGGGAGCGTTTATCTTGAACCCAGAGTCATGGCTAGAATATCTGCGAATGGAAGAATCTTTTATCTCGAATCTCTGTAGAGAAGGGACCGATATGGTGAAAAAAGAAAGGCGGGGGGAAGTGGTAACACTATCAAAGAAGAGATCTTCAACAACAGGACAAGCCGATATTAGCCTAGAGACAGATTCTTTGCCACGGAACCACACACGTGTCAGGTGCAGACTTTTCAGGGACCGGAAACAAACCGCTGGTGAATCATCAAAATCAAGACAACCGATCGTGTGGAGTTTCAGGACGACGAGTTTTTGGAAGACTGTATTTGGGAAACTACTTGGGAATTTAGGAGAACCCGAGTGGTGTTCCCTCCTCAGTTTAAGAGTTAGGGTTTGGAGAACTGGAGCTTCATGTAATTGCAATGACCTCCTACAAAATTTGCCAAAACCAAGCGAACCAATGTTGGGACAAGATTTTCTATCGTACTCAAGCGTTGGCATCATCTTCCACAGAGATTTCCATCGTGTAGAGAGCAAGCTATAATTCATTGCATCGCTTATTGGGACTAATGAGAGGAAATCGTCAGGTAAATGACTGATCCTATCTGAGATTGTAACATCTTCGATTCCTAATTTTGCAGCTTTCATCGCCCCGAAAACACCCTGAAACTAAACTAGAGACTGGAATAAGGAGAGATGAAACCCTGATTATACTTTATTACTCAGATCATCAACCAAAAAAATTAGCTTTTTAACTTATGGGCTTGAAAGCCTGGAATCTAAAAGTTCCAATTTTGCGGCACGTAAAATAATGGGAAAAAGAACCAAAAAAACATATTTAACTCTCTTTTTTTGGTCTAAAAAACATATTTAACTTTCAATTTACTCTACTACCTAATTGAAGATTTAAAATTTACCAGTTTTTTGAAATAGTATTCATTAAACAAACAATAAAGATGTTAATAATGATATCTATATTATTATTTGCGAATTAAAAACACAACTAAATACTTTCATGCATTTATTAAATACAAATAAGATTATTGGTGTGTTTATAACTGATAAAATAATAAGCAAATTAGATTCGATTAATCATGATTTACTCTTTTAACTAAGAAAAACGGAATATATATTAATTGTATATTATATTATGATCTAAGAAATATATTTTCCATATTTTAAAAAGTTAAAATCTTTAAAATATGAAGATAAATGATTAATTAATAATTGTCAAAATAATAATATTACATAATTTGGGTTTATACGTCGTCTTTAAACTTATTGTGTTATAAATATTAGTAAATTTACTTTATAGTAACAAAAAAAATCTAAAAGATCTATGTCTATTTTAACCTAAATAAACATTCGATCGATTCGTATAAACCCTTACTGTTTTCTATATAAAAGCATATTTTAGTTCTTATTTAATCTGTTATTTAGACATTTTCTTTATCTACCACCATTGATCAGTAACAATTAGCCCTGCGCAAAAAAACGGCCACCAATGAACCGAACCGAAACCGACCATAATTTCGGATATTACCCGGGAATCGAAATGAGGAACCGAATACCCGAACATATATATACACTTACAAATATAGTACTAGGAAATGTTGATATTTTTTATAGTTATAGGTTTTCGGATATTTTATTGACATTTTGGGTATCGGTTCCAGGTACTTTTTGTCATTTCGGATATTATTTCACGCAAATACCAAATATCCAGAATTTTTTGTTTATTCGGGTATTTAAATGTTATTTCGGGTATTTTTTGTTGATTTCGGATAAAAAAATACAATTTCGGGTACAAAATACATGAGACCGTTTAGTAAACGAATATTTCGGGTATTTTATGGATCTTCAAATTAGGAATTGAACCAAACCGGAATGAAAGAAAGAACCGGAACAGAACCGAAAAAAATAAGTACCTATTATATCCTAAATCTATAGAACCAAAATATCCGGAACCGAACTGAATACCTGAATGCCTAGGGCTAGTAACAATCTATCACACCAAAACATTTCTACCATATCAAACAAACAAATCTATAAAATAAATATATGTTACAATATTAAATCTATTATTCTTTTAACTTACAAATAAGTATACTAATCTATAAATAAATCTACCGCTCCTACATAAATTTACCGTAAATTAGTATGATTCGTTCGCACCATGTGCAAGCACAAGTATTATTAAACACAAATTTTCTAAAAATAAAAAATCATCAACTTAATTTAACAACAATAATATTATAAAAATTATATATAAGACTATTTATAATTAAACATACATATAGACATTATTATACTTTTGTCAATTGAAACCCATAAATTAAATCAGTGTTGTCTGGATCGGGTTATCACTCCCTAGAATAAACCGATCCGACTGTTCATAACTTACATGAGAAAAGATTTGTAATATACTGAGCCCGGTCCATTTGAGAAAGACTTAAATGAATTAATTTGGCTACCTATATCACCAAGTGCATTTACCTTTTCCGATCACTTGTCTGAAAGAACTCCAGCGTTAAGCATGCTTGGGCTGGAGTAGTCCCAGAATGGGTGACCTTCCGGGAAGTGACTCGTGGTAGCATATGTGTGAGGACAAAACACATGGGAAAAGGTCATGGGGTGATTGTAGGGTCAGTAAATTACTCGGTCGGACCTACCAAAAATAACGCACCGACCGTCGGACAGGGGTGGGGCCACGAGCCCGGGAGAAGGATGGGTGACTCACTGGTAGGGGCGGACGGGGCGGTACAAGTGGTATCAGAGCCAGGTTGTCAAACCGATTATGTCTCGGGAGACAATCTTGGGGTTTGAGGGTTATGGTTGCTCCGGTTATGAGATGCGGAATTCGGGGATGAATTCCCATTAAGTGGGGGAGAATTGTAACATACTGGGTCCGGCCCATTTGAAAAAGGCTTAAATGAATTAATTTGGCTACCTATCACCAAGTGCTGTCAGTAAATTACTCGGTCCGACCTACCAAAAATAAAGCACACCGTCGGACAGGGGTGGAGTCCACGAACAGTCTAGGTGTTGAACTCGGTAACGCGTTTCTCGCTATGTTCGTGAGGTTTGGTAATTTAGTTGATGCCTGGTATGTATTCGGTAAAATGTCTGAGAGAAACTTGTTTTCTTGGAACGTGTTGGTCGGTGGCTACGCAAAGCAAGGCTATTTCGACGAGGCGATGTGTTTGTATCACAGGATGTTGTGGGTTGGTGGTGTTAAACCTGATGTTTATACCTTCCCCTGTGTATTGAGAACCTGTGGAGGTATACCTGATCTAGCTAGAGGAAGAGAGGTTCATGTTCATGTGGTTCGATACGGATATGGATTAGAGATTGATGTGGTAAACGCGTTGATTACTATGTATGTGAAGTGTGGTGATGTGAAGAGCGCAAGGTTGCTTTTTGATAGAATGCCTAGAAGAGATCTTATCTCATGGAATGCAATGATCTCCGGGTATTTTGAGAATGGGATGTGTCATGAAGGTCTTGAGTTATTCTTTGCTATGCGTAGGCTTTCTGTTGATCCTGATCTGATGACCATGACTAGTGTTATCTCTGCTTGTGAGCTTCTTGGAGATGGAAGGTTAGGAAGGGATATTCATGCTTATGTGATAAGCTTAGGTTTTGCTGTTGACATATCTGTCTGTAACTCTTTAACTCAGATGTACTTATATGCTGGGTCATGGCGTGAAGCTGAAAAAGTTTTTAGCAGAATGGAGCGCAAAGACATTGTGTCATGGACCACGATGATTTCAGGCTATGAGTATAATTTTCTGCCCGAGAAGGCCATCGACACTTACAGAATGATGGATCAAGATTGTGTGAAGCCAGATGAGATAGCGGTAGCTGCTGTTCTATCTGCTTGTGCTACTCTAGGTGATCTTGACACAGGTGTTGAGCTCCATAAGCTTGCGATCAAGGCAAGGCTTATATCCTATGTGATTGTTGCAAACAATCTCATTAATATGTACTCCAAATGCAAATGTATTGATAAGGCCTTGGACATCTTTCATAACATCCCCCGCAAGAATGTTATATCTTGGACATCGATTATTGCAGGGCTTCGACTCAACAACCGGTGTTTTGAGGCGTTGATATTCTTCCGGCAAATGAAAATGACGCTGCAGCCGAATGCAATAACATTGACAGCTGCATTAGCAGCTTGTGAATAGGGGCTCTGATGTGTGGGAAAGAGATTCATGCTCATGTACTGAGAACAGGAGTGGGACTTGATGATTTTCTTCCAAATGCACTCTTAGACATGTATGTACGGTGCGGGAGATTGAACATTGCTTGGAATCAGTTCAACTCTCAGAAAAAAGATGTTTCATCATGGAACATTCTTCTAACAGGATATTCAGAACGAGGTCAAGGCTCGGTGGTGGTGGAGTTATTTGATAGAATGGTTGAGTCCAGAGTAAGACCAGATGAGATTACATTCATCTCACTGTTATGTGGTTGTAGCAAATCTCAAATGGTAAGAGAAGGTTTGATGTACTTTAGCAGAATGGATGAGTATGGTGTTACCCCAAACTTGAAGCACTATGCTTGTGTGGTTGATTTGCTTGGCCGTGCAGGCGAGTTAGAAGAAGCACACAACTTTATACAGAAAATGCCGGTAACACCCGATCCAGCTGTATGGGGAGCCTTGCTTAACGCTTGCAGGATTCACCGCGACATTAAACTCGGTGAGCTATCAGCACAGCATATATTTGAGCTGGACAAAGAAATTGTTGGCTATTACGTTCTGTTATGTAATCTGTATGCTGACTGTAGCAAATGGAGAGAAGTTGCAAAAGTTAGAAGAATGATGAAAGAAAACGGGCTAACCGTTGATGCAGGATGCAGTTGGGTGGAAGTAAAGGGTAAAGTTCACGCCTTTCTTAGCGATGACAAGTACCATCCTCAAACAAAAGAGATCAACTCTGTTTTAGAGGGATTTTATGAGAAGATGAATGAAGTTGGGCTTGCTACAACAAGTTCAGAAACTAGTAACATGGATGAGACTGAGATTTCGAGAGATGAGATATTCTGTGGACACAGCGAGAGAAAGGCAATTGCTTTTGGTCTGATCAACACTGTCCCAGGAATGCCGATTTGGGAGACAAAGAATCTCAATATGTGCGAGAGTTGCCATGATACAATGAAGTTCATCTCCAAAACAGTAAGAAGAGAAATTTCTATCAGAGATGCTGAGCATTTCCATCACTTTAGAGATGGAGAATGTTCATGTGGAGATTAGAATACATACATAATGTTATTACAGGAAACCTGGATCATATTTTGGCTTTGTTTTGTGTGTAATGTTTTCTAATGAAATAGGAATTGTTCTATTATATGTAATGTTAGCTACAGATTCAATGTAATCCATTGCTGTTGTGTTGTTGATCACCATTATTGATATCATTACAAAAAATGTCTATTTTATTTGTGTTACAAAAAATAGAATGTGAAATGTATAAATTTCAAATAATTAAAGAAGGAAAAAACTGTTCATCTCTTCTGGAAATTGAAAGACTTGATTCCAACAGCAAATATGATGGCAAAGGCCAATGGGAAGATGACATTCATGGCGGCCACCACTCCCAAGAAACCTTCTCTGAATCCATAGAAATCTCTAAGAAATTGCTTCACGCTCGTACCATCTGACATTGGTTCGGTAATATCACCGAACTGTGATGTGATTAGTCCGTATAATGTCCATGAAACTGGGCAGAGCCAGTAGTACCATTCCCACCATACCGGCATACTCTGTTTTCAATCCAAAACAAAAGTTTAGGGGTCAAAACTTAATAATAAAATAAGTTTAAGCCCGAAACTGAAATTTAATAGTAATAACAGAGATTTTGGTGTGCTTACAGGACGAGGGATGAGGAAGCCGGAGAAGAGATTCCAGATGCCGTAGAAAGCGGAGGAGACGACGGAGGCGATGTGGTGATTAGGCGTCATGGCCACAGCCATCATACCATAGAAGGTGAAAGTTAAGAACGATCCGTACATAAAGAAGAGGTACCAGAAGAATTTCGCAGCCGTCCACTCGAACCCTATCATCGCATACACTATGAGACCGTACACCACCGCTTGCACGAGGACGTATGGCATCTCAATGAACACTTGAGCGAAAGCATACGGCATGGCGGAGTACATTCCGGCTGCTTGTTCTCGGTAAAAGACTGTTCTTTCTACGTTGACGACTGGCTGCACTGAAGCCGCGTTCTGTAATCCGAGGAACAGAACAGCTGTGTACATGGAACCCATTGCATTGGATAAATCTTGTCGTGTTCTCCTACAAGTGAGGGTTTGGTTTAGATCAATCATTGTTTATCTGGCAACTTTGAAATCAAAGGTTTCTTGGGATGTACGCTTACGTTTTGCCTCCAAGGTCCCAGAACATTGTGCCGAACATGAGAGCAATACCGATTGTGAAGAGGAATCTCACGGCGGTGTAAGGCGGGTTTCTCCAGTAAGACCAGTGTTGTTTCCATAGAGAAGCCATGCATTGTGTCCAGAACGATTGCGAGTATTGTGTCGGGAAATACAAATCTTTTGATCCTGGAGCTGGTTTGCTTAGGTCCTTGATAAGCTCTTTGTTTCTCCTACACAAGTTAAAGTTATTGGTGAGATTAGTTTCTGCTGCGTCGTTTTGTAAAATGTGTTGACTGTGGATATATATACGTACTTGTAAAGGTCTGAATTTTTGTAGAGTTGGGCGAAATCGACTCCTAAAGCAGCTTCTTGAGAAGTGGTTGAGACTTCAAGCATCCAGGTTGCTGGGTTGTATCCCTCTGTGATCTTGCTAATTCCTTGAATACTCTGTTTTAGAGTTTACATATTCAGTTCATGTTTTGCTTGTGTTCCAAGCAAACGTAGATATAACTGTCTTATGTATTACCTCAAAATACTTGATCAAATGGCTTGATTCGTGGCCAAGAGGTCCAACGTATATCTCCTCACCTCCACGCTTTAGCAAGAACAACTGCATATATACACAGACCCAAACAAGTTAAACAAATGGTTTAAAGTTTTTTCCCCCATTTTTGCTGTTGAAATTTTTTAATACCTCATCAAAAGCTTCGAATATGTCAATGCTAGGCTGGTGAATGGTACATCGGAGACTGAAAAACCATGGTTGACAGTTTCTCCGGGTAAGGCCAGTAGATCATCGGAGAAACGGAATGGACCAAAGTTCGGTCAAGTCTCCATTCTATCTAATTCTCGCTATTCTGTACTAAGTCAAGAAGAGGAAGAAGAGGGAGAAATATCAGTACAAGATGGTGTTGATAAAACAGAGCAGGAAATTGTTGAAACTGAGGCGGCAGATATGGTTCAAGAAACGGAGGCAAAAACTAGTGAAGTAGATCTGCAGACCCATCAAGGAAAAATCTCTGAGAGTAATGAGAATGATACTCCCTCGCAGCATGAGGCTGAGAATATTCAGTTAAGACAATCTCTTCCGCGAATTTCAAAGGACCATCACAAATTCCTCTCGGATTCAAATGTTCAAAAGACTAAGGACATTGTCCAAAGTAATTTGAATAAACGGAACCCTAGAAGAAATCTGTGATGTCTGGGTTTTTTTGGAATATTAGGGGTCTGAATAAAATCACAAAGCATAAAGTAGTCAGAGATTGGATAAGGGCTGGAGATTTTCAGTTTGCATGTTTGATTGAAACAAGGGTCAAGGAGAACAGAGCTGCAAATATTGTGTCTTCAGTTTTTCGTGACTGGTCGGTTATTTCAAATTACGATAGTAGTCGGTTGGGAAGATTATGGATAGCGTGGAGTCCGAAGGTGCGTCTCACCCCCTGTTTTACAAGTAAACAAATGATTACTTGTTTAGTTTTGATGGATGGTATGGAAGAGGAATTTCTTTGTTCTTTCGTATACGCATCAAACTTAGTTGAAGAACGGCGAGAATTATGGGAGGACATTAAGAATCATCAAGATCTACCACTCTTTAGTAATAAACCGTGGTTGATGTTTGATGATTTCAATGAAATCTTAGATGTTGAAGAACATTCGGGTTACGAAAACTCTCCCACTATACCTCCGGGTATGAGAGACTTTCAAAACGTAACACAATATTGTTCTCTGATCGACATGAGCTATCATGGACTGAAGATGACTTGGTGCAATAAGAGAGATGAGGGTGTCATATGCAAGAAGCTAGATAGAACACTTATGAATCCTGCGTGGTTGGGAAGATATCCTAATAGCTATTGTGTGTTTGAAGCTGGTGGCTGTTCCGATCACCTCAGATGTAGGATCCAGATTCAAGGTGTTATGCAAAAACCAAAGAGACCTTTCAAATTTTCAAATGTTGTTGCTGAGCAGCCTGGGTTTCTGCCATTGGTAGAGTCTCATTGGAAAGGTACGGATGAACTTTATAACTCCACATCTGCGCTTTATAGGTTTTCGAAGAAACTGAAATCACTTAAACCAGGGTTGCGTGAACTGAGCAAAGCAAGTATCAGAGATATTACTAAAAAGACAAAAGAGGCTTTCCTCAATCTTTGTAACTTGCAGAAGCAGACCTTGCTCAATCCTTCTCAAGAAGCTATGAGAGCTGAAACAATAGCGTATGATCGATGGAGTTTATTGTCAACAATTGAGGAGAAAGTGATCAGCCAGAAAGCTAAGATACATTGGCTTAAAGTTGGTGATGGGAACAATAAGCAATTTTATCAGGTAGCAACAATTCGTAAGTCACGAAATGCAATAAGAGAACTACAACGAGATGATGGTACTATTGCAGCAACTCAGTCCGAACTAAAAGAGGAAGCAGTGAACTATTTTACAGACTTTCTCACAAAAAGTGTAGAAAATAGTCACAGCATATCAGTGGAGGATCTTCATTGTACTGAGGAAGATAAAGATATGCTAATCAAAAAGGTGTCGGAAGAAGAGATAAAGAAGGTACTGTTTTCAATGGCTAGTAACAAATCACCAGGTCCGGATGGCTTTACTTGTGAGTTTTTTAAGTCTGCCTGGTCTGTTGTTGGGAAGGATATGGTTGTGGCTATTCAGTCATTCTTTGACAAGGGATTCTTACCAACAGGAATAAATTCAACAATCCTTGCTTTGATCCCAAAGAAAGAGAAAGCTAAGCATATCAAAGATTATCGACCGATTTCATGTTGTAACGTGATCTACAAGATAATTTCCAAACTTCTGGCCAATCGTCTCAAGAAGTTTCTGCCCTCTTTCATCGCTCCCAATCAATCGGCCTTTGTCAAAGGTAGATTACTTATGGAGAATGTCCTTCTCGCCTCAGAATTGGTCAAAATTACCACAAAGATACCATCTCTTCGAGATGTGCATTGAAGATTGACATCTCAAAAGCGTTTGATTCTGTCCACTGGTCTTTTTTGCTTGACATCCTCAAAGCTCTCAAGATCCCTGATAGCTATATTCTCTGGATTGAAAGGTGTATAACAATGGCTAGTTTCTCAGTACAAGTCAATGGTGAGCTAGCAGGATATTTTAAGAGCAAACGAGGCTTGCGCCAAGGATGTTCTCTCTCACCTTATCTGTTTGTTATTTGTATGCAAGTTTTATCGAAGATGTTGGATAAAGCGGCTGCGGACAAAGAAATAGGCTATCACCCGAATTGTCAGGCTCTTCAACTCACTCATCTGAGCTTTGCAGATGATTTACTAGTCTTTGCGGATGGACAAAAGAAATCGATTGAGGGCATCCTTAATGTTTTCAAAAATTTTGCTGAGATTTCAGGTTTGAACATAAGCTTGGAGAAATCAACCATATACTTGGCTGGAGTAAGGTCGCCAGATAAGCAGCAGATCCTTGAAAGTTTTGCTTTCGACACTGGAGAACTACCTGTTCGTTATCTCGGGCTGCCTTTAATGACAAAAAGGATGTCAGTGAATGACTATACACCACTGCTGGAAAAAATCAGAAGCAGGATAAGGTCTTGGACAGCGAGAAATCTCTCCTTTGCTGGGCGTTTACAATTAATTGGATCAGTCATTCAGAGTTTAACGAACTTTTGGATTTCTGCGTATCGACTCCCCAGAGCGTGTATTAGAGAAATTGACAAGTTATGTGCTGCCTTTCTTTGGTCTGGACCAGATTTAAATGCAAGGAAAGCTAAGGTTGCTTGGACGGATGTGTTAAGACCGAAGGCAGAAGGCGGGCTTGGTTTGAAATCAATCACGGAAGCAAACAATGTAAGTTGTTTAAAGCTAATTTGGAGAATTCTATCTGAACCTTCTTCTCTCTGGGTTCGTTGGATCAAGCGATATCTCATCAGAAAAGGTTCGTTCTGGTCGACTAAGAAGAGTGCTCTTGGATCTTGGATGTGGAAAAAGATACTAAAATATCGAACACAAGCTGCTAACCTCACAAAAGTTGAAGTTAACAGTGGAACAGACACCTCGTTTTGGTTTGATATTTGGTGCCCTTTGGGAAGGATTTATGATATAATTGGTGAGAGAGGGTGTATTGACATGGGTATTAAGCTGACAGCAATGGTAGAAATGGCTGTGCAATCGCGTGGGAGAAGAAGACACAGGGTTGATATCTTGAATCAAGTCGAAAATGAGCTGCAGAAAATCAGGGACAAAGGACTTACTCTTGAGTATGATATACGACTGTGGAGAGGCAGAGTGGATTTCAAACCAGTCTTCAGCTCTCGTGAAACATGGCACATCATTCGCCAAAGCCATCCCATCACATCTTGGCACAAAGGAGTATGGTTCTCTTACGCAACGCCGAAGTTCTCTTTCGTCACCTGGCTTGCGGCACTGAACAGATTAGCTACGGGGGACAGAATTCAGAAGTGGGATAATCAGTACGATCCAAAATGCATTCTCTGCGACACCCATACCGAAAGCAGGGATCACCTGTTCTTCAAATGCAAGTACTCAGAGGAGATTTGGCGAGCTTTATCAAGTAAATTACTTGGTTCGAGATTCTCTGTAAACTGGAATGAAATTATGTTGGTACTGGTGGACACTAAGCAGAACAAATCGCAGTTGTATCTTCTGAGATACCTGTTCCAAACAGCTATCTATTCAATATGGAGACAGCGAAACTCTAGAAAGCATGGGGACATTTTGCTACAACCTGCAGGAATGGTTCGGAACGTCGACAGAATAGTCTGTAACAGACTATCATCATTGGTTCATATGGCTGCAGGGAAGCACAAAGATATTCTGCAACTTTGGTTTGCATTTCAACCAAACTAGCTCTCTCTCATTTCAAACACTGTAAAAGCTCAAAATTGATCTTTTCATGGCTCAAATGAAGCTACATCTTTTGTAAAAAGGTTTTTATTTTGAATCAATTTAACATTTATTCAAAAAAAGAATGGTGCAGACAACGGTTCTTCCTGTGTCAACAGTGTTCCTCACAGTTCTCATAACGATGGCAGCAGCTCGTGCATCCAACCCTGAAGTAGGTTCATCCATGGAGATGATGGAAGGGTTTGCAACCAACTCAACCGCAATGGTCAGTCTCTTTCTTTGATCCGTTGACAAACCGCTCTCACCAGGTAGTCCCACTAGTGCTTGCCTTAGCGGCGTTAACTCTACCAGCTCCATCACTTCATCTATGAACATCTACACCAATACAACAAAAAACATTTGTTAGTATTATTTCGGTTTCCACATATATGGCTCATGGAAATGTTAGTATTAGATACAAAAATCTACATCGGTAATTGGAAGGGATCATTAGTAATATATAAAGGTCATTCCACTTATCACCAATTGGTTTTAGGTTGGAAGCCCATACAACTTAATAGTTTATACCTTTCTCGTGTTTGAGTCGACTTCTTTAGGTAATCGGAGCCAAGCTGAGTAAACCAAGGACTCATAAACAGTGACATGTGGGGAATGGATATCAGTTTGTTCACAATATCCTGAGATACGAGCAAATGTTCGTTGGTTCTTAGGGTAACCGGAAATGGTGATGTTACCATCAATATAACCACCGGTTTTCCTTCCGGCAAGAACATCCATTAGAGTTGTTTTGCCAGCGCCAGAGACACCCATGAGAGCTGTAAGCACGCCTGGTCTGAATGCACCATTCACACCTTTCAACAAAACAAGTCTGTCTTCTTGTGTGCCTTGCTCTATCATTTCCTGTTTGATAAAATCCATAACAAAGATTAGTAGGGTGTTTTCTTGAAGTGATGAGACGAAATCCTTGGGCAAGGATATTACCTGAGGCATGTCAACTGAGTATATAACATTGTCGAAGGTAATTGAATGTGGCTCAAACGGAAGCACCATTCCCCTTTTCTTATTACCATTGGCTTCAAGTTCAACCACACCTCCTGTCCGAGCAGACTGAAGTTCTGTCTCGTTTTTCGGCTCTTCCGTCAACACAGCTTGAGGCTTTCCCAAGGCTGTACACAAAGAAAGTTCACATTGGTTAGGAAGATAAAAAACAGCTTTATATCAAAGATGTGATCAAGTAAACTGATAGGTTACATACAGTTGAGAAATGTCAGAGCAAGCATGAAACCCAAGTTAAACAGCACGACGAAACCGAGTAAGGCTCCAGTTCCAATCCAGTACCAGTATGCATGAGGTAAGAACCCACGAGACTTGAGGACAGTAACTCCAAGTGTATCATTTGAATTTGGAACAGCCTGTAATACAATCAACATATCAGTCCCGTCTAAAAGAAAATACCAAAACCATGAAAAGGGAGATAGTTACTCGACTCCAGCTGTGTCCGAAGAACTCGTTGGCCACGATCGCGTTCTGTCCGTACATTATTGGTGAGATCCAGTAACCCCATATCCACCACTTCTTAATATCCTCTGTTTTGATAAGGTTAATAAATGATGAGCTTTTGGTTTTAGTATGTTAGAAACTGGATGTAAAATGTATTTGCATGAATATATACCTCTTGAAAGTACCACACCACCCAAGGCAAAGAACACAAGCATCGCAAATGCACCAAATGTGTTTGCAACGATCATGTTTCTTCCCAATGCTGCCACCATCTTAAACAATGTTGAAGCCATCTGGTTCATGAGCACTAGCAGAATATACTGCTTAAACAACCTGCAAGGAACCAAGAGCGTTCATTCTTAGAAACCCTCAACTAGTATCTACATTTTTTCATCTTTAATGTTTGGTGTATATATGTACCTTCCAATGTTGGGATCAAAGCCGATGACATAGTAAGTGATGAATGCTGTTAGAGCGGCTTCGATGAAGCTTATAGGGATCTTGAGGAGCCAAGGAGGCAGAGAGTATACCCATGCTGGGTAGAAGAGGAGATCTCTTTGTTTGTAAAACACAGGAAGTTTTGCAATGGTCAATGAAAGTTCTGACATTCCATTGAACATGAGCATCATAAGGATAAAGAACAAGGCTCCTGTGTAGAGACTCCCATCAACCTCAGTCTTCTTTTGCATCTCCGTCCGAAAGAACAGAGTCATTGTCGCAAATGCCATTACCAGCAGCTGTAAACACATGAAAGCAAGCAACAACATTTTCATGAATCTTTCTTGAAGACAAGGAGATTCTAAAACATTGTCTGAGGGCTTGTGGTTGGATGGTAAGGAGAGGGACTTGGGACGCCAACACATTTCAAGTTTGATCCACCTCCTATGCGAAACTAAAACACATTTTCTTGGACACCCACATGGATATGAGCCCTTGCTTTCGGCCCATTTGAATACCATGAGAGAGGGTTTATCTATGGACTGCACCTAGTCTAAGCCCCTCCATTAGGCTCGAGATACGCCAGATTAATCAAAAAAAAAAAAACGATCACTTACTTGTCCGAACTTGAAGTAGTAAACAAAGGAGTTTCTTTTCATGAGTAAGTATTCTCTGGAGAAGCTGGTCTTGACAAGTTCTTTAACCCCAACTCCAAACTTCTTGGTGGTTAAAGCAGCTGGATGGCTCTTTTTCTTGTCAAAGGGCAAAGCAAGCTCATCTCCGATTCTCCGGCCAACATGGAATGAATGAAACGCCTCTGCAAATTCCCTCACTCTTATGAACCTATAAGGCTCATCAGGTCGTGACCAGTACTGCATTTGGTCTTTCTTTGATGTCACCTGAAAAAGTAGTGCTCTTTTTAGTATTGAGACATGAAACAAAACCGCGGAGATGGTTATGTTCTTATGATGAAACAAGCCTTACTTCTTGAAGGAAATCAGCAACACCTTTCCTTGGAGGACATTTGAATCCCATGGTCTCAAAGAACTCCACAACATAATCACGAGGGCCTTCATAGATGATCTCTCCTTCCGCAATGAGAATAATATCATCAAAGAGATTGAATGTCTCGGGCGCAGGCTGAAGCAGAGAAATCAGAGCTGTCCCGTTGAAGATATGAACATAGTTTCTGAGAGAGTTCACTATCTGGTACGTCGTTGAGCTATCTAAACCAGTCGATATCTCGTCCATAAACAAAGCCCTAGACGGTCCAACCAGCATTTCACCAGTAGTGACACGCTTCTTTTGTCCTCCGGAGATACCTCTTAACATATCATCACCTACCTATTGGAATGGAGATCATTACTTGCATCAGATTACAATTATTGAGTATTGAGATGAACACCTTAAGTGTTCAGATCAATGTGAAGTCCTTTGATCCGATCAGAAGAAGAAGAGGTAAATAAGTAAAAGGGAGAGAGTTTAATCTTATGGTTAAGTGGTAAAAGGATAAGTTACCATTAACCAAGTCAAAGATCTTCTAGAAGCTTGACTCCACGGATGAACAGTACCAGGTGACAAGATTCAAATTCAAATGGAGATTCCCTTCCCTACTTGCTTCACCCTTTTGTCCAAAGGTGTCTATAACATTATTTTGTCATTTAAGTTTGAATTTGAATGTCTTAGCCACGAAATTAAGTTGTTTTTTGTCTATATATTCATTGTAATATCAATAAGAAAGATATACATTTGGGAAAGCTTTTCCCTCATACTCCTCTTGTGCAATTCTTCTTCTTCTTTTCTCTCTTGCTAAATCTCTAATATAACTCTCTAATTATAATATTCTTACATGGTATCAGAGCTATAAGCTCCTATACCTATTCATTTCCGCATACTCTGATTCATAAACTCTGATTTTCTAGTTCTTGTTCTTCTTATTCTTGAAAGCGTTCTTGAAAGTTCCTGTCCTTGTTCTTGAAAGTTCTAAAGCTCTCAAGCATTCTTCTTTGGTTTATTTTATCTAGTGTGTGTTCTCTGTGAGTTGAGAACTTGCTTATTCAGAAGCTTACCTTGAAAACTCCCTCCTTGCAACAAATCAGTCTTAGCAATGGAGAACTCAAGAGTAATCATTCCTGTGATTCTTAAAGGTGCCAACTACATTGTTTGGGCCAGGATGGTGAAGTCTGCTCTTGGAGGCAGAGGTTTATGGAAGTACATCATGAGGAGCACAGCTCCAGAGAAGGTGGTGAAGGCTAAAGCTAAGGTTGGAACTGAGGCTGAAGCTAAAGAAGATGTTGAGTCTCATGAGGACACATCTGAAGCTGATGAAGAAGCGTGGATTCAAGGGGATCAGAATGTCCTCTCCATACTTCAAAGCTCACTTGACCAGCACCTATTGGAAGCTTACTCATATTGTGTGACTTCCAAAGAGCTGTGGGATACTATTGAGAAGGTTTATGGGAATAAATCAAACTTGAGCAGAGTCTTTGAGGTTAAGCTAGCCATCAACAATCTCCAGCAAGAAGACATGGAGTTCAAAGCTCATTTTGGTAAGTTTAGCTCACTGTGGGCAGAGTTGGAGATGTTGAGGCCACCAAGCAGTGATCCATTGGTGTTACAAGAGAGAAGAGAGCAGGATAAAGTCTTTGCTCTTCTGCTCACATTGAACTCATCTTACAATGGGTTGATTACGCACATCCTAAGGGCAGACACTCTACCTGACTTGGATGATGTGTGTGGACAAATTCAGAAAGAGCAAGGCTCATTTGGTCTATTCAAGGGCAAAGGTGAGCTTGTAACCGCCAACAAAGTCATGTACAAGACTGAGGAGAGGCAGAACTATGGAGGTGACAAGAGAGGAGTCTTGATGTGTGATTTTTACAAGAAGAGTGGGCATTTGAAGGATAGATGCTGGCGCCTTCACCCAAACCTCAGACCCTCATCTCACAACAACCGGTTCAAGGATCAAAGGGCAAACTATTCTTATGGTGCAACTGGATCAGGTTCTTCTTCAATGCAACAATGTGATGAAGGGAGAGCAATGGTGGTCCATCAAGCACCAGCTGTGACTGCTCAGAGTGATGTGGTAAGAAGGTCAGACCTTGAGGCTCTCATCAAAGCTCCCAAGGAGAACTCTGGTATGGTTCTTGGCACTTCACTCTTTGCTTCAAACAGACTGAAACCTTTGATCATTGATTCAGGAGCCTCTCATCATATGATAATTGATTCTAGGTTGATAAACAATGTTGAACCTGCTTTAGGAAGTGTAGTGATTGCAAATAGTGATAAGATTCCAATACAAGGCATAGGAAATCTGAAATTGTTTGACAAAGAATCTAAAGCTTTCTATATGCCTAGTTTCACTTCCAACTTAGTATCTGTGAAAAGAATAGCCACTGACCTAAATTGCAATGTTGTTTTTAGTCCTAATGATGTTGTGTTTCAGGATATTAAGACAAGTAAGTTGATTGGGAAAGGTGTGACAAAGGATGAGCTCTACATGGTTGAAGACACCAACCCTTCTTCTGAATTATCTACTGCTTTATCTACTGCTTTATCTACTTGTGTTGGTGTGAATGACTCTATTTGGCATGCTAGACTAGGACATCCACACTCTAGGGCTTTAGGACTCTTATTACCTACTGTTTCTTTTAAGAATGATGATTGTGAGGCTTGTATTCTTGGGAAACATTGCAAATCTGTTTTTCCAACTTCTAAAACTACTTATGAAAGTTGCTTTGATCTTGTTCATTCTGATGTGTGGACTGCTCCTTGTATGTCTAGAGAGAATCATAAGTACTTTGTCACTTTCATTGATGAAAAATCTAAGTATACTTGGATAACATTGATGCAAACTAAGGATAGAGTGTTAGAAGCTTTTATGAACTTCCAAAGTCATGTTACTAACCATTTCAATGCTAAGATCAAAAAATTTAGATCAGATAATGGTGGTGAGTACACAAGCAATGCTTTCAAACAACACTTGTCCAAACATGGGATTCTTCATCAAACAAGTTGTCCTTACACTCCACAACAAAATGGAGTGGCTGAGAGAAAGAACAGACACTTAATGGAGGTGGCAAGGTCCATGATGTTCTACAAGAATGTTCCTAAGAAGTTTTGGGGAGATGCAGTCATGACTGCTTGCTACTTGATCAATAGAACTCCTACAAGAGTTCTTAAGGATCAATCTCCATTTCAGGTACTAAACAAGACCAATCCATTAATTGATCACTTACGTGTGTTTGGGTGTATTTGCTTTGTGTTAATACCAGGAGAACAAAGGGATAAGTTGGATGCTAAGAGCACTAAAGCTATGTTCATTGGTTACTCCACAACACAAAGAGGATACAAGTGTTATGTACCTGAAACAAGTGTTATGTACACACTTGATTTGTTATCTGAAGCAGGAAAGATTGGATCAAAACCGGCTAAGACACCATTGGAAGAAGGTTACAAAGTCATAAGAGAGGGGGAGCTTGAGGACAAACCATTTGAGGACATTACTCAGTATAGAAGAATGGTTGGTAAGCTCATTTACTTAACCATAACCAGACCTGATGTGTGTTATGCAGTGAATCAAGTGAGCCAGCATATGCAAGCACCCAAGATGCATCATTGGAACATGGTTGAAAGGATACTTAGATACCTAAGTGGTGCTCCTGGTCAAGGCATTTGGATGGGTTGCAACCAAAGCACAGAGATAGTTGGGTATTGTGATGCTGATTGGGCAGGAGATAGAGTGGACAGGAGGTCTACTACTGGCTATTGCACATTCATTGGAGGCAACCTTGTTACTTGGAAGAGCAAGAAGCAGAAGATAGTGTCATGTTCAAGTGCTGAAGCTGAATATAGAGCAATGAGGAAGCTAGCAACAGAATTGGCGTGGATCAAAGGTCTTCTTGTGGATTTGGGGATTGAGACTTCAAAGCCAATCACCATGCATTGTGACAACCAAGCAGCCATACATATTGCTTCAAACTCAGTCTTCCATGAAAGAACCAAGCACATAGAAGTTGATTGTCACAAGGTTAGGCAGATGATTGAGCAAGGAGTGGTGTTGCCATGTTTCACAAGAAGTGAGGAACAACTAGCTGATGTGTTCACCAAGGCAGCTAGCTTGAAGGTGTGTGAGTCCATTCACACAAAGCTTGGACTCATGGAGCTTCCAGAATCCTCTAATGCTATGGAGTCTACACTCTTTTTCCCTTCATGAAGTTTTATCCCATGAGGTTTTCTTCATGAAGGTTTTTAATGAGGTAGATCTCCATTGTCATTCCAAGCTTGATTCAATTCTTGAATTCAAGCTTGAGGGGGAGTATTGGAATGGAGATCATTACTTGCATCAGATTACAATTATTGAGTATTGAGATGAACACCTTAAGTGTTCAGATCAATGTGAAGTCCTTTGATCCGATCAGAAGAAGAAGAGGTAAATAAGTAAAAGGGAGAGAGTTTAATCTTATGGTTAAGTGGTAAAATGATAAGTTACCATTAACCAAGTCAAAGATCTTCTAGAAGCTTGACTCCACGGATGAACAGTACCAGGAGACAAGATTCAAATTCAAATGGAGATTCCCTTCCCTACTTGCTTCACCCTTTTGTCCAAAGGTGTCTATAACATTATTTTGTCATTTAAGTTTGAATTTGAATGTCTTAGACCATCTCCAACCCCACTCCATTTCTTACTCCAAACTCCATTTTGCAGTAATTTTGCTCCAACCCCACTCCATTTTCAACTGCAAAATGGAGTAAAAAATGAGATTACTCCATATTTGGAGTAATCTCATTTTTGTTTGTTCATGACTCCATTTTCCACTCCAAAATGGAGTAGGATTGAAGCAAAACACAACTGCATTTTGGAGTTACTCCATTTTGGAGTAAAAAATGGAGTTTTACATTGGAGATGCCCTTAGCCACGAAATTAAGTTGTTTTTTGTCTATATATTCATTGTAATATCAATAAGAAAGATATACATTTGGGAAAGCTTTTCCCTCATACTCCTCTTGTGCAATTCTTCTTCTTCTTTTCTCTCTTGCTAAATCTCTAATATAACTCTCTAATTCTAATATTCTTACACTACCATAGTGTCTGCGCAGACTTCAAGCCCTAAGATCTATAAAATTTATAGAGGAGGTTAGATGATTTCAGGTCTAAGAGTTTGATAATTTTCTTATAAAAAAAGTTTGAACTAAACTATACCTTAACGATATAATCTGTCATCACATTTGTTTCTTCACCTGCTGTTGATGTCGCCTGTAATGGAATAATCAAGTTATAACACATGAGAATATTAGTTGAAATGTTTTAGGGAAGTAATGTAACTAACCTTCATAAAGACATCAATATCAGGGTCAGGTTTGATGTTTGCTTCCTTCTCACGTCTTGCCAGTTCCGTCAACATATCTAATGCACCACCAAAACATTTTTATTCAGCAAAATGAACATATAACAAAGTGAATGTTTTGAGAAAACTGAAACTCAAGAAAATGTTAAACCCTAAAACTCACCATAACGTGAACCGACGCCTTGGAAGCGAGCTGCGTAAGCAAAAGTCTCGCGAACAGTCATTTCACCGATATGAACATCGTTTTGACCGATGTATGCAGCTGCTCTTTGTGGCACAAACTCATTCATTCCATGACCATTGTATGTCACTCTTCCAGTTTCCTACAGAGTAAATAATGATATTTTTACATTTGATACCATTTAAAGAAAAAATCATAGAGTTAACATGAAGCTGAAACAGAGAGATAGAGAGGCAAAGTTGGTACCTTTAGTTCATGATCAAGCTTTCCCGCCAAGGCAAGCAAGAGTGTCGTTTTCCCAGAACTTGGAGGACCCAAGAGCAGAGCCATCCTGAAGAATTCGAAGTTGGTCAACAAGTTCAAATATTTTCACAGTTTCTCAATAAATTAATAAACTGAATCTAAAAATTCACCTGCCGGGCTTGACGATTCCGCTGACGTCGTTGAGTATAGTGAACTTCTTCTTCCGGTTAGGAACAAGGTGCAGAGAGTTCAGGAGCTTCTGTTAATATTATCGAAAATATTAGATATTTTGTTTTATTTGTTTGAATATAAAAGAAAAATTAATTCTTACATCTGCAAAATTGGAGATGAAATTAACCAAGGTGGGTAAAGCTCTGCCTCCAACATGAACCTCTGCCTCAACTTTTAGATGATCAAACCGAACTTCTATTGTCGGATGATCAATTCCAACTCTGTCATTTAGCAATCAAATTGAATTTTAACAAGAACATCAAACAAAACTTTTCAATGTCTGGGTGGTGTAGTCGGTTATCACGCTAGTCTCACACACTAGAGGTCCCCGGTTCGAACCCGGGCTCAGACAATTTTTCTAAATATTTTAACCCTTTTGGCAAAAAAAAAACATCAAACAAAACAGAGCTCCTCTGTTTCTAATGGAAGAATATGAAAAAAAAGTTTTTTTTTACCAGAGGAGCTTCTCATGCTCGTCTTCACCAACTTTAATAAGCCTTTCGAGCAGTTTCTTGGTATCCTGGAAACCAAGCTTCTGAATATCGATCTCGTTGATGGCTCCGCCATGAGAAGCCGTGAGGAATCCTTTCCTGAGACGATCAAAGGTAGGAAGCTTCTCAAGAGCAGCCCATTTCAAAGCTTCTTCATCGTCTTCTCTAGAAGACCTGGAGAAAATCTCTCTTCCTGAATCTCTCTTCCACACAGAGGAGTTTCTTCTCAAACTGTTACTCGCTTTCTGAAAACTAGTTCCCTCCATTTGGATTAGTGAATCCCAGAAATCAAAAGCCTTTTTCGTTTCCTCTTCTCTTTTTTTTTTTTTTGGTTAATGTCAGATCAAGAATTAAAGAATGAGTTGTTTAAAGATATGAAGATGGTTGATGAAATGAATGTAGCGTTTGTGTTCTCGTGTATATATATACATATTTGGGAGAAGAGATTTCACTATATATGCATGTCGTTTGATTTACCAAAGTAGACAAATCAGAGACGGAACGTGACGTTCTACGCTTTTTCATTGTGCACTTTGACTTTCCAAATAGTAAAGAGAGAAAGAAAGCTTACGTGAGCTGTGACTCTGGGCCATCTAGAAGAAGCACTGCTTCATTAATAATTTAAAGTGACTAAACTAGATTTTGATCCGCGCTTTCTAAACACGGATTTACTTTTTTTTTTAGAAATATAAATTATATTTATTTTGTAATTAGTAACTAAAAATTTTAATTATGCAATCTAATTTTATTTATAATTGTTTAATCCACATTATAAAAATAAATTAATAATTTAGATTTAAAAAAGAATTATGTGTTATTTAAAAAGAGGTATATCGTAAAGATAAAGAGATTGAAATAGCGTTTTTACATTATAAGTTTTAATATTGAATAATTTTAATATTTTTATTAAATTAAAATATATTATTTTGAATAAATATATATATATATATATATATATATATTTGTTTTAAACTTGTGCAAATTTCAATTTTAGAATTCGAAGGTGGCTAATTTATTTTCAACCCGCTCTAATAATAGTTTAAATATTTTACAATATGATGTAACAACCCGCTAAAAATGCAATCATAAAAACAAATTCTTACGAATAAATTAATTTAATATAATTTTAAAATTTTATTATAATATAAAAATAAATATTTATATTTAAAATAAAAATAAAGAAGATATTAAAATATATTATATTTAAATTTTGAATATAATCATAATTAAAAAATATTATCTTATATATATAAAATAGTTGTTGTTTAAATTATTTAGTTATATTTATCAATTGATTTAATAGTTTCATGTTTATATATATATATTTAATTAATTAGGAAAGTGAAACTCATTATATTTAGCCTGTTTGGATACATGTTTTGTAATTGTCTTGTTTGGAAACATAGATAGTAGAGAAATTGTTGTATTCTTTAATTACCCTTAATGAATATTAAAAACACTCTTAAATCTCTAATGGCACAAATTGTAAATAACATATGCCCTAAAGGTTAGTTTCCTAAAAACTCTAATTTTTTAATAGTATAGATTCTTGTTCTAAAACGCGGCCGCCTAGCTGCCTAGGCGGCCGCTTAGGCGTTCGGCGGAGAGAAACCGTGGCGACTTCCTCCTGATCGGACAAATTAATCGGTCAATGCATTTTTGATTTGTGCGGCCGCGTTATAAGAAAAGTCACCGAGTTATTTTCAAATCGCGTGTACCAAAAAAAAATCGGCTGAGAAATGTAGAATTTATGATAATTTAAATACTCGACGAAATGTAAATAATCGAAAGCATATCCCGATTTATCACCTACGGAGTCGACGCATGAGCAAGATTGGTCATCGTTTTGGTAGAAATTATATTTTGTCATCCTCATCGTCCGGGAAGCTTGGCCATGTATCGTCACCACCGACGGCAAAGATGAACCGTAGAAATCCGTTGTAACGAGAAGCAGGTTGAATTCGAATGAGATGACATGTAAGGGCCCAATCCCCAACCCTTTACTTGAGCCCAAAGGAAAAGGAGAAATGGGCCAAAAGCCCAAGACCCAACCCGTTAACTCTGGAAACCCTAGGAATTTCTCCTATAAAAAGAGGTGTAGCCTCCCTCATTTGTCACAGAAAGCCAAAACAGCGAAGCCCTGCTCGTGACCGGAGCTAGCCAAGCGACCAGCCCCAGCCACCGACCACCGCCGACCGGAGACCACCGACCACCGCCTGACCTCCGGCCAGCCACCACCCGGAGCCGCCTTCCTTCGCCGGAATCTTCGCCGGAATTTCCCGATTCGCTTCTGTTCTTAAGGTGAGAATCTCCAGATCTCAGATCTACTCCGTTTTCCTCTTCTAAACCCCAGATCTGCTTCAGATCTATGCTTCTAGATCAGATCTGATCCGTAGAAGTTGTAGATCTGAACCGTATCACTCTTCCCGTCTCTCTCTCGCTCAGATCTGCTTCAGATCTATGCTTCTGATGGATAGAAGTTGTAGATCTGAACCGTATCACTCTTCCCGTCTCTCTCTCGCTCATATCTGCTTCAGATCTATGCTTCTGATGGATAGAAGTTGTAGATCTGAACCGTATCTTCGTCGTTTGTCCAGATCTGTTGGCTAAAACCCTAGATCCGTTCTTCTTTTCTCTAGATCTGTCTTCTAAACCTAGATCTGTGTGCAGGAATCCCAGATCTACTTCCCGTTCGTCAGATCTAGACTAAGGTGAGGACCGAACGTGATCTCTTTCTTTATCCTACTGCAATGTTGGAACTCGAATCCATGTTTAATAGTAACTTTCCTAGGTAGTGTAAATCTAGCGGATGATTTGCGTTGATGTGATTGAAAAGCACCTAGAATATAGGTTGTCACTTAAACCGAAAACAACACCTAGATAATAATTATCATTTGAACTGAAAATGTTGTTTGTGTGTGAAGGCTTGTGTGGTAGAACGGTTTAGGAGTTGTGTGTAGGGCGTTGGACGTCCTTGATCGTCGGAGGGGGGTCCTAACGAGCCCTCCCGTGGTGGTGCGTTGGACGTACCATGCGTTGGACGCAATGTGTGGGCTTGGAGCCGTAGGTGTTCATGAGTGTGAGCTTGGAGCTCGTATGCACGAGTGGGCGTAGTATTGTTTGTGCCTTCGGGTGTGGGTGCAAGGTGTTATTAACTTTGGACTCTTTTCTTGATGTTGTGCTAGTTTAAAGTAGAGATAGCGGTATTCCTAGAATCCGCCCTCACTGGGTATTGGTGTTGAACCAATTACTCAGTCCTCCCTCGTTGATTGTTTTGCAGGTAACCCCGGAGCGTTGCAGGGGTAGACGGACGGTGTGGTGTTACGTTTTGGGAAGCGGAATTCTTCTTTTCTTTTTTCGTTCTTTCGTTTTCCTAAGACTTATGCGTTTTCTTTCGTTTCACGTTCAAGCTATTTCATTTGGTTCGGTTTTCCTGTAAAACTCGGTTCTCCATTTCAATAAAGTAAACCCTTTTCAGTTATTTACGTGTTTGTCCTTAGTTTATGACTTGGTTCGCGTTTGTGGACTATGACTCGTGGAGTCAAAGGGTCGTTGACTTGGGATCGAAGGGACGGGTGTTACAATTTGGTATCAGAGCCAGGTTAAAACCTAACCAGTCCTGTCCTGGTTAGGTAGGGTATTTATATTCGAATTTCAAAACCATTTTTCAAAACTGTTTCAAAGTTTTCCGACTCTTTCTAAATGGGGATTTCCAAAAAGCTAGATACTAGAAGCACCACTCCGATCTCCTCCTTACAAACACTCCGGAAGTGAGTTCAGTGTTCAGCAGTTAAACTGAATCAAATCGTCCTTCTTTTGCAACAGATGCCGCCTCAGAGAAGAACCCTGCCAGCTCGTCGTGACCTTGATGCACCAGTGCCAGCTTCATCGACAAACAGTGCCACCAGTGTACACGGACCCCAGGAACCAGTTGCGGGAAACCAAGTTGGAGCAGCAGTAGGAGCTGGACAGATAGTTGTGGATGCCGTTCTTCTGCAAGAGCTGCTCGCCTTTCAGCAAGCGCAAGCTGCTAATGCCGCTCAGGCGGGAGGAGCTCCAGGAGGCATTGCAGGAGCAGGAGCTCCAGAAGTGATACCGGGGAACGGTAATGGGGCACCAGTAGCGCCTGAAGGAGTTTTGAATGCTCAGGGAGGAGCCATGAACGCCCCAGGAGGAGTTGGCTTTGTTGCTGGAGGAGCAGGAGCCGCTCAAATGGGGTTTGAATTCGTTCAGCCACATCCAATGGTGAACCAGTACCCACCGCCACCGCATGCGCTAGGAGAGGTGCCAGGAGTGACTTACTGGAGTATGTTGAAGCATCTAAGGGAGATGCAGATGGATCATTTTGCTGGAGGTGTCAGCGCCATTGCAGCAGACAACTGGAGAAGGAAGTTAGAGCGGAGTTTGGATACTGCCAGGTGCCCGATGGAGTTCCGTGTGGAGATAGCGACCTCCTATCTCAAGGATGATGCATTGGTCTGGTGGGAAGGAGTGCAGGAGAGCGCTCAAGGACGTCAAATGACATGGGAGGATTTCCGCGAGGCATTCAACCGGAAGTTCTTCCCAGAAGTGACCATGGACAGGTTGGAAGGGGAATTCCGGAACCTCCGTCAGGGGAACCGGAGTGTACGGGAATACGGAGAAGAGTTCAACCGTTTGAGGAGGTTTGCAGGGAAACACCTGACCGAGCGAGAGCTGATCCATCAGTTCCTTACTGGATTGAAGATCGAGCTCAAGTGTCGTTGCAAGCAGAGGGACTACTACGACATCAACGACCTGATTGAGAAGGCAGCGGATGCTGAGACTGACTAGGAGGAAGAACAGAGGCAGCAAAAGAACGCACATCATTGGAACGCTAAGAGGAGTTGGGAGACTGCAAATGCCACTGCTCCGGTACTACAGGCACATCAGGTGCAGCCATGGCAGGCGCGACCATTTCAACGGGTACCGCCGGGAGTTTGTTTCAGGTGCAGGTAGCCGGGACATTACCAGCGAGATTGTCCGCACCCAGGAGCGGTTGTCTGTTTTCAGGGCAATCAACTAGGACACATGGTAAGGGAGTGCCCAAACCAAGCCGGTAGGATAGGAGATAGGGTGCAGCCGTTACCGCCGCCGCAACAAGGAGGTCAAGGAGGAGCTGGTTTGATGCCACTACCGCCACCAGGAGGGCAGGCCGGAAGACCTCAAGTGTATGCTGCAGAAGTCCTCGGGGGAGTGGAGCCGATCGCGGGTATGTAAACCTTTACCCTCTTGCGTGAATTGTTGTTGTGTAGTCGTGATAGTTAAGGGTCTGGTAGCCTAGCTTAGTAAACGTGTAGGATCGGTTGTGGTTGGGAGAGTACCCACTCATACTTTGTTTGACATGGGAGCTACGCATAGCTTCGTGAGTCCACGGTTTTCAGACTATTGGACCTTAAGGACGGGTTCATTGATGGGATCATGAAGGTTGAGACCACCGGAGCGGAAAAAGTATCAGGAACGGAAATCTTCGAGGCAGTGCCAGTAACAGCGGCCGAAGTCGATTTATCTGCGGATCTAGCGCAAGTGGAGCTAGGTCGCTATGAAGTCATCCTAGGAATGGATTGGTTGGTACAACGCCGGGCCATAATGGATTGCGCCAAGGCGACCGTCACTTTTTCTCGTGAAGAGGAAAAGATGAAGGAACTTGGAGCCAATTCTACCGTATTCAGAATTCTCGCGAGTTCCAGATAGCTTAGGATCTAGGGTCTAGTTAATTGAATCATGGATCTCACCTCGTGATTACCTGGAGTTTTGGCAGCGGAAGATGCAGGTAATACGAGATCTGGAGCGCCCCAATCGTTGCGCCTCTATCGTAGTCCACACGCACACAAGCTGAATTCGCCGGGATGCTAGTACCGGTGCTCGGATCTCCCTGGGACTGAGTTCTTTTGAGGTTTCTGTGTTTTCTCTCTGAGAAAACACTCTTGGCGGCGCACTGTTCATCTCGGTCGAGATTACATAAGATCACTTATATATGTCGACCATGACATAAACCGAAACATCAATCTCGGTTTCGACCTTGTGTCGACCGACACACTTAGTGGTGTCGATCGACACACGTCTTGTGTCAACCGACGCATATAACAGTGTCGATCGACACACCTCATTAAAACTCAATTCGATGTGTATCTAATACACATCGATCAGACCATATGCCAATGATCAATCCCATGCAGAGTATGTCCAACTTGCTTAGGTGTGTGACCCTGTAGGTTCACACGATACTGAAAATGAGTTACAACTCATTTGTCATAATTGGTTTCTAGCAAAACATTATGATTACCCAGTATCACATGAATTGTCCGATCTCGACAATACAACTATCTTTAGAGTTCGTACAATGTGATTTCAGGACATAATCCCAACAATCTCCCACTTGTACTGGAATCACCTATTCCTATAATCCCTTCGTCTCTATATCTCGATATGGTATAAGGCAAGAGATTGTGTCATCCTTATTATAGCCAACATCATGTTCATCGAACTTCTGATCTATACTGATAAAACAAACGACTAACAATCACCTCGTTTGAGCATGGCCATGCATTTTCTCAGTATCAAATCTTCGATGGGCCCTGAGATATTTATCTCCCGTTATATATAGGAGGGACAAATTCCATCTTGTTCCATCCCTGTTTCTACACATACTTCATGATACGTCGAAGCAATGCCGTTATAGCCGCCAGTTACGGAACGACGTTTGACAAGGTCAAAACGCACCAATTCATATGCTAGAAAGCATGATGAACTCAGGTCTAAGGACTATACTCTATAGTCGTAATGAGAACCTCCCATGACACTGATATGACTATCTTGTGGAGTTCTCATTAAGCTGGTCATGTCCGATCATATGTTCAACAACATATATCTATGTGACCGACTGTGATAATCATATCATTGACTCCATGAAACTTAGTCCAACAGTCACCTCACATACTAGTCTCGCGCGGTTATTGGTGCCCCACTTCATAACCTCGACCAGGGACAATCATAATTTATATCATCTTTTACTTATAGGGTTTCATGATCAAGTTCTCAACTTGATGACCTATATGATGACTATAAAATACTTTGGGACCATTATTTAATTATCCAATAATTAAATAACACTGATGTCAGTTTTAACTTACACAAACACTGCTATAGCATGTCTATGTAAAGATTACAACATAACTAAAATAACTTCCACTAGAATCAAGATCATCTCTTCAGATATCTTACACCTACAGCAACAGAATAGATTTCGTGCTTAGGTTGTAGGAGAGACTGCGGTGTCATTGCTTGAAACATTTCAACAAACCACATCGCCATTCAGATAAAAGCACTATTCTACGGTTCACTGCTTGGAGCCTTTCCAACAGTCAGTACCGCTATTCAGACAAAGAGACATAACCAGGTGGGAACCGGGAATCGTCTTTGTCCGTTTAACTACTTTCAACTGGTTCGTCACTTTATCAGTTCACCATGAACCTATCCTTAGTGTTTCTCAAAACACTTGGGATATTTCTGGTAACTGTTCAGTGACCATTACCTGAATATATTGGTATTTGCAAAATATGGCATTCATGATGGATTCTATTGCATCAGCATAAGCAATCACACTCATTAATACTAGTTCAGACAGTGTTCAAAACACTTCATCTTACTAATATTGTTACTAGCTCAGCCAGTGTCCAGGACACTTCATCTCGCTTAGATTATTGCCATAAGACCTTTGGTATGAAGCCATTCTTGGAATCAAGCACATTAGAACTGTCCAGTACCTTATCAACATAAGGATTTTGACACGATCCAATTAGCTTACTCAATCTATATCAATAGATTCTTATTCCAAGAATTCACACGGCTTCTCCCATGTCTATCATTAAATTTGACTTCCGACCTAAATCTTCAAGACTTTAGTGTCGGAACGTCGTTTATGAGATTCAAGTATGTTATCTACATACTGTGTGAGAATTTCCATTACGCTCCCACTAGTCTTCTTGTAAACGTATGGTTTCTTTTCTTTCTGATCAAGTCAAAACCTTTGACCAATTTATCAGAATATTGATTCCAACTCCAAGATGTTTGCTTCAATCCAGAACTGGATCGATGAAGCTAACATTCATACCCAGCTAATTTCGGAGTTGGGGCTCACCATCGCTTCCTTGAATTTCGCATGCTCGTCACTTTTCAATGATCAACAGATAACGACAGTTGGTTACGAGAAATCACTCTCGAGTTAGTGACGGGTCCTTTTGGATCTGCGAACTTCAGGCTCCACAGGTGTAGATCCTACAACGCTTTGTAGATCTCACCGCTGCTCTCCCTCAACAGGTTGAGCAGCCTCCTGTGTTCATCGAATTTCTTCGATGTGTACTTTTACTCCCACTGTTCCTTTTGGAAAGTATGATCTTTCTTAAAAGACACAGTTCTGGACAACAAAAGTACTAAGCCTTAGTTTCCCTAGGACAACCAGCGAGGTAGAACTTATCAGATTTGGGTTCAAGTTTGTTTGTTGACTATTGTCTTACACAAACCTTGCAATCCCAATTAATCAGAAAAACAAATTTGGAAATCACCCAGTCCACATCCAATGTGGTGTTTTTCACTGATTCTGGTAGAAACATTTTCTGCGCAAAAACAGACATTTTAGAACGTAATCATAAATGGTTTATGGAAGGTTCTTGTGACTCATCATTAATCGGAGCATATCCAATAAGATCCGATTTATTCTGTCAGATGATCACCCAATTCATGACTTAAGTATTTTCCTCCACGATTCAATCGAGGATCTCAATACTTCTGTCAAATCGGTTCTACACTTCATCTTGGAACTCCTCAAGGGATTCCTGCTCGTGTCTCATCAAATGAACACAACCATACTTATTGATACCATCAATAATGTAATGAAGTACAGAGGATTTCCTTTGGCACTAATGCTCATTTGGTCGCATACATCAGTATGTGTAAGGCCCAACAAGCCTTCGCCCGTTTCTTTTAGCTCTGCTAAAAGGGCCTTAGTCATTTGGTCCAGTGAACAGAATTCATATCTCAAATGATTTATAATCGAATGAGTCCAAAACTATGGAATTTCTGAATCCGCTTCACTATGTATGGTCAAACGACTATGCAAAGGAAAAGTCGAGTTCAAGTCATCAGACTTGAACTTTTAGTATTTGTGTTATATTCTAACTTTCACTGGTTTAAGATATAAAACCCATTCCAAATGGGGTACTACCATAAAATATTTCATTAAGATCTAAAGAACAAAACTTGTCTTTTATCAAAATGAAAAACATTAAAATTCTTACAAGAAAATGAAAGACATCTCTGCACAAGGCAGATACACAGTAGCAATTACTTAATTTCTAAAACCAAGTATGAAAGGCTCCTACAAGTGGAGAATCTCTACGGCTCATGAAGCAACCATTGCTTCATACCAGACACGCAGTTCCACTTGTCCTTTCTTCAACGTTCTACTGTCGCTTGTGTCCTGCATATTTCAAAAATATCAGTACCACAACTAGTATCCAATACTAACGTAGAACTTGAAATAATAACACAATACCTGAAGAAGAAGTGCCATACATCTCCTTCATCTCTTGTGAATCTTCCAAGAACTTAATGCAATCTCTCTTCCAATGCCCTGACTCATCGCAGTAGAAGCATTTTCTAACACCAGATAGGCCTGACTTGGGCTTATAAGATGACACAGGCTTATCCTGATTCCAAATCTGGACAGCCGTGCCTCTACCCTTGCCAACACAAGATTTCTCAAATCTTTTAACCTTTATGATGTCTTGCTCTACTGTTTTGAGCATGCCATGCAGCTCAGTCAACGTCTTCGTCAAGCCTTTCTTGATATAGTTCTTAATGAACTTATCATAGCTTGACGGCAGTGACTGCAGAATGATGTCAGTAGCCAACTCTAAGCTGACAGGACATTCCAGTCTCCCCAGGTTATCAATGTAACCCATCATTTTAATGACATGAGGACTTACTGGAGCATCCTCTGATAGCTTGCACCCAGTGAGAGACTTCACCGTCTGGAATCTCTCCACTCGTGCCAGATCCTGAAACTTCAGTTTCAGGGTGGTGATCATCTCTATTGGCGACTCCATGTTCTCGTATTGACTTTTCAAGTCCGAGTTCATGGTAGCCAACATCAGACCACGCACATCTACCACATCAATATAATGCTTATTCCAAGCATTATATGCTGCATGCGAGCGATTGGTCCCAAGCCTTTCTGGAAGAGCCTTTTCAAGGACATAGTCCTTGCTCTCCTGCTTGAGAATGAATCTCAGATTCCGATACCAATCCAGGAAGTTGGGTCCATTTAACTTGTCATTCTCAAGGACGGATCGCAACGAGAAAGTAGTCATAGACATAAGCTGAGATCCAAGAAAAAACAAAGATTTAGTTATGTATATGATGAGAAATCTTATCTAATAAGAAAACTCGCATTATATTCAACCAGTGTTTCCTCTATGAATATAATAGTCCAAGATCCATACATTACTAAAATCTGAGTGGGCGACTCGCCATTACCCAAACTTTAGTTATCTAGGTAAGCAAATCATTGCTAATTGTACCCAGTACAACTCTTGGTCGTGGATGAGACAAACTATGTCTAATCCACTCTGATGTCTCTGGGCCCAGAACTTCTGATAGCCCAGTCAAGTAAAACCAATCTTTTCTGTCTTGTGATCACTGACAGTTGCACTGCAAGTCTGTCAATGATCACCTGCCTTACTCATGTTGCAGTGGATACCAAGGACTCCAAGAATATCCAACAAACAACACAAGTCTTGACAGTAGACAAGATTTGGGCAAGACATCAAGGTCACTTGATATTTAGTTGAGGAAACTAAACTCTAAAAGGTTAGCATTTCAATCTATTAGGTCATGTAATTGTTGATGTTTTAGCACTGCAAATCCATCAACATAAGTACCTGTCTTACTCACGTTGCTGTGGATAACAAGCTCTTGGCTAGACATCACACAACGAAATGAGTCTTGACAGTTGACCATATTGAAGCTAAGCTTTAATCAAGTCTTTGGTCGAGTTTGGTTTCTGCAAATTCAAGGTTCAATAACCAGAATTTCGAACACTGTGTCGATCGACGCAGACTCTGTCTGTCGATCGACATCACCAAACAAAACCGGATTTCAATAACCGGTTAATTCAATTAACCCGGTTCATTGAACTGGTCATGTCGATCGACACAATCCATGTGTGACGGTCGACATAGACTTAAACCGAAGATAGTTTTGATAACCGGTCCAATCCAATTGAACCGACTTATTTGATCAAACTGATCTTAACCAATCGGTTTATACTAATTGGTATAATCAGTTCAATCCAATTGAACCAATTCATCCAATTAAACCGTTTAAACCAGTTTCAACTGATTGCGATAACCAGTCCAATTCTATTGAACCGTATTATCCAATCAAACTGATTTAACCCACCGGTTCAGGTTAATTGAGATAATCAGTTCAATCCAATTGAATTAATTCATCCAATTTAAACCGATCTATTCGGGCTTTAACCAAGTATGATAACCGGTCCAATCTAACTGAGCCAATTAACCATTCGCTCGGTCTGTGTCGACCGACACTAATCTGTGTCGATCGACGCAGTAGGCCTTTTAGGTTTTCTTTGAGAAAACCCTAGCCGCCGAATATTGTTCTGTGTCGACCGACACTCAAACTGTGTCGATCGACACTCGACCGAGTCTGCTCTGTGTCGACCGACACACCCAGTGTGTCGATCGACACAGAAGGCTTAAGGTTTTTCTTCGCGAAAAACCCTAGCCGCCGATTCTGTCAAACTTCGCCACTCTGTGTCGACCGACACACCCAGTGTGTCGATCGACACCGTGCGAAAACACAGAATCGATGTTTCGATTCACAGACAAAAACAGACGAGTTTTTCTTGAACAAAACATAGAACAACAAGCATAAATCTATTCAAATACATCAGTTTTCGAATTATATGCTTCAGATTCAATGATTAAACCCTAAGGCTCTGATACCACTGAAGGAACTTGGAGCCAATTCTACCGTATTCAGAATTCTCGCGAGTTCCAGATAGCCTAGGATCTAGGGTCTAGTTAATTGAATCATGGATCTCACCTCGTGATTACCTGGAGTTTTGGCAGTGGAAGATGCAGGTAATACGAGATCTGGAGCGCCCCAATCGTTGCGCCTCTATCGTAGTCCACACGCACACAAGCTGAATCCGCCGGGATGCTAGTACTGGTGCTCGGATCTCCCTGGAACTGAGTTCTTTTGAGGTTTCTGTGTTTTCTCTCTGAGAAAACACTCTTGGCGGCGCACTGTTCATCTCGGTCGAGATTACATAAGATCACTTATATATGTCGACCATGACATAAACCGAAACATCAATCTCGGTTTCGACCTTGTGTCGACCGACACACTTAGTGGTGTCGATCGACACACGTCTTGTGTCGACCGACGCACATAACAGTGTCAATCGACACACCTCATTAAAACTCAATTCGATGTGTATCTAATACACATCGATCAGACCATATGCCAATTATCAATCCCATGCAGAGTATGTCCAACTTGCTTAGGTGTGTGACCGTGTAGGTTCACACGATACTGGAAATGAGTTACAACTCATTTGTCATAATTGGTTTCTAGCAAAATATTATGATTACCCAGTATCACATGAATTGTCCGATCTCGACAATACAACTATCTTTAGAGTTCGTACAATGTGATTTCAGGACATAATCCCAACAAAAGATTATTTTCAAAGGAATGAAAACACAGACGGGTATATCAGTCATATCCATGATTCAAGCAGAAGCATTGATCAGCAAGGGGAACGAGGCGTACTTGGCGACCATCTCTGTGACCAAGGTAGAGGGAGCTCCGAGCTTGGAAACCATTCCGGTGGCTGCAGAATATGGGGACGTATTCGCGTCATTGGAGGGACCACCATCAGAACGGAATGACGCCTTTACGATAGAGTTAGAGCCTGGAACGGCACCTGTGTCGGGGGGGCTCCCTATCGTTTAGCGCCCGCAGAGATGGCGTGGTTGAAGGAGCAGTAGTTGTTCGCAAAGCTCAGAAAGTGTAGCTTTTGGCAAAAGGAGATTAGATTCCTTGGCCACGTGATCTCGGAGTCCGGTGTAGCAGTGGATCCGAAAAAGATTACTTCGATCGCCAATTGGTCAAGGCCGGAGAATGCAACCGACGTTCGTAGTTTTCTGGGATTGGTTGGATACTACAGGAAGTTGTGGAAGGATTTGCCAGCATCGTTAAACCTCTGACGGTCCTAACAGGTAAGGACGTCAACTTCGAATGGACGGACAAGCGTGCCCGGAGCTTTGAGCAACTAAAGGAACGATTGACTCAAACACCAGTGTTAGTACTACCACGGCCGGGAATACCGTATGTAGTCTACACAGACGCATCTGGAGTTGGAGTTGGGTGTGTCTTGATGCAAGAGGGGAAGGTGATCGCCTATGGATCAAGACAGTTGAGGAAGCATGAGATTAACTACCCCACCCACGACTTGGAGTTAGCGGCAGTAGTCTTCGCCTTGAAGATATGGCGTGCTTATCTGTACGAAGAGGAGGTGCAAATATTCACGGACCATAAGAGTTTGAAGTACGTCTTCACTCAGGGAGAGCTGAATCTGAGGCAGCGCCGATGGATGCAGCTACTAGCGGATTACGACCTTGAGATCGAATATCACCCTTGAAAGGCAATGGGGTGAAATTCCTGCCGTTGGTCGAGTTTGCCTAACAATAGCAACCACCGAAGCATAGGGATGTCACCATGTGAGGCTCTATATGGTCGACCTTACAGGACTCTCCTATGTTGGACCGAGGTGGGGGAGAGGCGTGATCTAGAGCCGGAGATGATCCAAGAAACGGTTGAGCAAGTGGAGTTACTCAAGGAGAGATTAAAGCAGGCACACGACCGTCAGAAGAATTATGCGGATAAGTGCCGTAAGGATGTGGAGTTCGCAGTGGGGGAGGCAGTGTATCTTAAGAGGAGGACGTTCCGGAGCTACGATCCCAACCGCAAGTTGAAAAAGTCGAGGTCTAGATATATGGGACCATTCATGATTGTCGAGAGAGTTGGTGTGGTGGCGTATAGGTTAGAGTTACCTCAGGAGCTGTCGAGTTTTCACAACGTGTTCCATGTGTCTGTTTTGCGGAAGGTTATTCGTGAGCCGGAACTAATCCTACCCAAACCGCCATCAGATATTAACCGTAACTAGTCAGTGACGAGTCAGCCGGTTCAAGTGGTGGATCGCCGAGAATCAGAGCTCAATGAGAAGAAAACCAAGATGGCTTTGGTTCGATGGGAGAGAGACGGAATTCAGGACGATGTTTGGGAACCCGAGCAGCCATTCAAGTTAAGTCACCCAGAGTTGTTTGCGGAACCTAGAGCGAGCCGAATTCGGGGACGAATTCATCTTTGGTGGGGGAGAATTGTAAGGGCCCAATCCCTAGCCCTTTACTTGAGCCCAAAGGAAAAGGAGAAATGGGCCAAAAGCCCAAGGCCCAACCCGTTAACTCTAGAAACCCTAGGGATTTCTCCTATAAAAAGAGGTGTAGCCTCCCTCATTTGTCACAGAAAGCCAAAACAGCGAAGCCCTGCTCGTGACCGGAGCTAGCCAAGCGACCAGCCCCAGCCACCGACCACCGCCGACCGGAGACCACCGACCACCGCCGGACCTCCGGCCAGCCACCGCCCGGAGCCGCCTTCCTTCGCCGGAATCTTCGCCGAAATTTCCCGATTCGCTTATGTTCTTAAGGTGAGAATCTCCAGATCTCAGATCTACTCCGTTTTCCTCTTCTAAACCCCAGATCTGCTTCAGATTTATGCTTCTAGATCAGATCTGATCCGTAGAAGTTGTAGATCTGAACCGTATCACTCTTCCCGTCTCTCTCTCGCTCAGATCTGCTTCAGATCTATGCTTCTGATGGATAGAAGTTGTAGATCTGAACCGTATCACTCTTCCCGTCTCTCTCTCGCTCATATCTGCTTCAGATCTATGCTTCTGATGGATAGAAGTTGTAGATCTGAACCGTATCTTCGTCGTTTGTCCAGATCTGTTGGCTAAAACCCTAGATCCGTTCTTCTTTTCTCTAGATCTGTCTTCTAAACCTAGATCTGTGTGCAGGAATCCCAGATCTACTTCCCGTTCGTCAGATCTAGACTAAGGTGAGGACCGAACGTGATCTCTTTCTTTATCCTACTGCAATGTTGGGACTCGAATCCATGTTTAATAGTACCTTTCCTAGGTAGTGTAAATCTAGCGGATGATTTGCGTTGATGTGATTGAAAAGCACCTAGAATATAGGTTGTCACTTAAACCGAAAACAACACTTAGATAATAATTATCATTTGAACCGAAAATGTTGTTTGTGTGTGAAGGCTTGTGTGGTAGAACGGTTTAGGAGTTGTGTGTAGGGCGTTGGACGTCCTTGATCGTCGGAGGGGGGTCTTGACGAGCCCTCCCGTGGTGGTGCGTTGGACGTACCGTGCGTTGGACGCAATGTGTGGGCTTGGAGCCGTAGGTGTTCATGAGTGTGAGCTTGGAGCTCGTATGCACGAGTGGGCGTAGTATTGTTTGTGCCTTCGGGTGTGGGTGCAAGGTGTTATTAACCTTGGACTCTTTTCTTGATGTTGTGCTAGTTTAAAGTAGAGATAGCGGTATTCCTAGAATCCGCCTTCACTGGGTATTGGTGTTGAACCAATTACTCAGGCCTCCCTCATTGATTGTTTTGCAGGTAACCCTGGAGCGTTGCAGGGGTAGACGGACGGTGTGGTGTTACGTTTTGGGAAGCGGAATTCTTCTTTTCTTTTTTCGTTCTTTCGTTTTCCTAAGACTTATGCGTTTTCTTTCGTTTCACGTTCAAGCTGTTTCATTTGGTTCGGTTTTCCTGTAAAACCCGGTTCTCCATTTCAATAAAGTAAACCCTTTTCAGTTATTTACGTGTTGGTCTTTAGTTTATGACTTGGTTCGCATTTGTGGACTATGACTCGTGGAGTCAAAGGATCGTTGACTTGGGATCGAAAGGATGGGTGTTACATGACAGATCCTCCAACGAAACCATCTTTGTAAAAGATTTGTGCTGACCAAATTCAACTTACGCGGTTTTGTTTTCAGTTTCTTAGGGTGAAAATTAAAGAAGAGGAGGTTTTAAAAAAAGGAATAAAATGAGGAGGCTTGAAGAAGACGCAGTTATTATTAAATCTTGAACTTACGAGATTGTGACGAGTTTCTCAAATCACAGTGACACGTGGATAGATCTGGAGTAGAATCATTTAAAATCTACGATTCAAAACGAGCATCATATTAACTGGTTGCATGTTTGTCTCACAAACCATGTGGCTGGACTAACCATTAGATTGTATATCCAACGGCTGAGGAAGAGATGTTTTAAACGATTATATAATATATCCAACAGTTCATAATTGATGGAATACTGAATACATAACGATTAGTATATGAACAAAATATATATGTATATAAATACGGTTATATGTTTATCTAATTTGTTTTTAATGAATATGATATAAATGTATGTATAATTTTTTTTCAAAAATTTGTTGATTACATATAAAATATTTAAACTATTACTAAAAATTCCGCCCCGCGTACTCCCCGAGTTTATCCCGATTTTTCAATAATTCGCTAGGCCCAGACCGGCCGCGCGTATAGCGCCTAATGCATTTCCAAACAGAGGTATAGATTCATCTGTTGACAAAAAAGTAATTAATTGATCCCACCTCAAAAATCTAAATTTTTCTCACGATACTCATTCGGTTCATAAAAAGCTTCATTCTACACGTTTTTTTCTTCTTATTTTACAAAGAGATTATTTTTTACATTGAATTTTTATTTTACCCATCACCAAAACTCATTTTATTTAAATCTAAGTTATTTTAGTCAAATTAATGATCTAATAAATAATGACATTTTTGTATAATTACATATTTGTTTTTAATATGTGTGAAATGTGTCAAATGACACTCTTTGTAAAACAGAGGGAGTTCCAAATAGTTTTTGGAGTTTCTTTTATTTCGAAATATAATAAACAAATATAAGTTGCTTTTATATTTTAATACAACTTTGTTCTATCTATTTTTTTCCATTTTTCATAATTAGTTAAAATATATTTATTCAATATTTTTTTAAAGTAACTTTTTAGTGTTCATATTTTTAACTAAAACTACTTAAATTATAAACCATAAAGAGTATATTACAATGTTTGTCAAAAAGAAGAGAGTATATTACAGTGTGAACTGAATTAAAGGTACATCAATGACATTGGACAGTTTTTTTTGTTGATACAACCATAAAAACTTGAATTGGAGTACGAAAATCTTATAGAAAATAAAAGAACACAGTGTCTAAAGTCCAAACAGCATATAAAACGTATTACCCTATTAGCATGAAATGATTGACTTAAATCGCTTATGGTAAAATCTAAGTGTTCTAAATCAAAATACATAGTCGAGAGTTAAATAATCAGGAGCTTGTATTTTAATGGTAAAGATAATAGTAATATTCTTCCGTTATTCAGGTTTAAATCTTCCTAGTCACTTAGCCACATTTTAAATTTGATTTTTTTTCTTCTGAATGCATACATGGATGTAAGACTTCGTAGAATTAGTCCTTGTATCTAAAAAACAGTTGGGATTCACACAGTTATAAAAAAAATAGAGGGTTAAATGTAAAATAATAAGGCGACAACAGCTGTAAATAGTAATCTGAAGAAAATAAAGGATTGCTAATACAGTGAGTTTAGAGTTTAGACGTTGACGATTCTCGTTAAGCTGCCTTAGCATTAGCAGCCCCTCGTTACCAAACCGCCATTGTTTAATTGAATTGTATCCGTCTGGACTTTATCTTATTTTCTTCTAAATACACATATTTTACAAGTATATTTTCTTTTGATTTTGTAAAACTAAACCTGCATTTTAAAAGCTCCAAAAGGCGATTAGAAAAGCGCCGTTCTAGGGTTTTGCTTTGATGTGGCCGTTGTCCGGAGTTCGTCTCCGGCGCCGTGCCTATCTTCCTTTTGCTTGCCTATCTTCCTTTTGTTTCTTCTTCGTCCATCTAGTTTTTACTTTGGCGTGGTGTCGATGTCGTGTTGGTTGGCGAGATCTGAGTGTCCTCTGTAGTGTCTTGAACACTTGGGGATGGAGTTTTATCTCAAGTTTCTCGGTGTCTGTCAGATTTGTCGGTGATGGTTTTTATTCTCAGATCTGATTTTTTGGATTTTGGTTTAGATAGGGATGTTAATATGGGTAAAATAACCCAACCCAAACCCAACCCACAAAAACCCAACTAATAAAAACCCAATCTACAATGAACCCAAATATTTTTTTTGTCAATGGGTAATACCCATGTATAGCTTATTAAGTTTTGGGTATACCCATGGGTACCCATCCATACTTTGATACTAATATTGTTTTGTACTAAATGTTAATATTTTGACACATTTCCTTAGTCCGTTATTTTTTTTCAAAAAATTTTAAACGGGGTTTCTTACTTTTAAACGGGACTAAACGGGCGGGCCTAAACGGGTCTAAATATAAATGGGCCTAAACGACCTAAATATAAACGGGTTAACGGACGGGCCTAAACGGGTCAAAATATAAACGGGCCTAAATGGGCCTAACCAGACGGGCCTAAATATAAACGGGTTTAATCGGACGGGCCTAAACGGACCTAAATGGATCTAAATATAATTGGGTCTAAATATAATTGGGCCTAAATGGGCCTAAATGGGCCTAACCAGACGGACCTAAACGGATCTAAATATAAACGGGTTTAACCGGACGGCCTAAATGGGCTTAAATATAACCGGACCTAAACGGGCCTAAATGGGCCTAACAAGACGGGCCTAACCAGACATGCCTAAACGGGTCTAAATATAAACGTGATTTTACGTTTTTGGCGGGAAAACGGGAATTTACGTTTTTGGCGGGAAAACGAGATTTTACGTTTTTGGCGGGAAAACATGATTTTACGTTTTTGGCTAGAAAACAGGATTTTACGTTTTTGGCTAGAAAACGGGAATTTACGTTTTTGGCGGGAAAACATGATTTTACGTTTTTGGCGGGAAAACGTGATTTTACGTTTTTGGCAGAAAAACGGGATTTTATGTTTTTGGCGGGAAAACGGGATTTTACGTTTTTGGCAGGAAAACGGGATTTTATGTTTTTTGCGGGAAAATAGAATTTTACGTTTTTAGTGGAAAACATAATTTTACGTTTTTGGCGGAAAAACCGGATTTTACGTTTTTGGCGGGAAAATGAGAATTTACGTTTTTGCGTGAAAATAAAAGTTTATATTTTGGCGGGAAAATAGAATTTTAATTTTTTTTTTAAAGAAAAATAAGATCATTGATGTAATTTAATAAATGGTTACTTATAAAAAATTATGATCATTGATGTAATTTAAAAACCCATGGGTACCCAAAACCCAATTAAGTGAACCCATAAACAATGGGTACCTGCCCATTTTAAATCCTTTTCTTTTTCTGTTAGAATGGTAGGGTTTTGGGTTTGAATTTTTTCTTGGGTTTTGGGTACCCATTTGGGCAAATACCCACTTTAACATCCCTAGGTTTAGATATGTTTCTTCGGCAGTCTGCAACTGGGTTTGCTTGGGTACTCCCCCTCCTTTGATCTTCTTGTTTTTCTCTTTCAGACTTCAGCCACTGCTTTGGTAATTTCTAGTTTGGGACTTCTGCTCCCTTTGTGTGGGTTTAGTTCCCTTGGTGTTGGGTTTTGTTTCTCTTCCACATGATTTGTTATGTGTGGATGGAGCTTAGTTTCTCCTTCTCAGAGCCGGCCTCGAGCATAAGCCACCTAAGCGACGGTTTAGGGCAGCCGACGAAGAGGGGCATTTTTTATAAATATTTTCTTTATTAGTATATATTTTTAAAAATATTAGAGAGGCATTTCCAAATATATTGTTCATAATATATATTTAAAACAAAACTAGAAGGCATTTTTTTAAAATATTTTTTTCATTAAGATATATTTAATTTTGAAAGTTTAATTATATTAAATAATGTTTGTGAGCTAATTGTTACTAAACTAATTGATTAAACATATTGTTAATAAATATTAGTTTAGGAATAATTTTTGTTAAAAAAAAAAGAAACAAAACACTATACTCTATCTACGAACTAGACTACGACTCTTCATTTTCTTCTCTTTCATTCTTCAGTTTCTTTTCTCTCTCTCTCTGTGAATCTCTCATCTCTTGCTCTAATTTTCTAGAATCATCCATCATCACAGTTGTAAGTTATTCTTTAATCTTCACCTTTTTCGTAGCTTTTAAGAATCACTTCTCTAATTCTCTTTATTATTAATTTGTTTATGTAGTCTTACTGTCTTAGATTTGGGGATTAAAATAACTGGTAGCATGTGCCTCTCGCTTTGAAAATTTGTATGGAGTTCGTGTGTTTGTCTTTAGTGCCTTAGTGGCTTAATTAACTAGACGTCAATAGCATAGCATTAGTGCTGCTGTTTAACAGACCATAGCTTTTAAATAATCTCACCTTGTTGATTTTAGGAGATGACCACAATCATGTGTTGTTTGATTTGTTTATTTGATATATTTTCTATTTGATTCATTTTTTTTTTCTAGTGCACGAACAGAAAGATGCTACCATTAGGAGTAAAGAAAAGCAACCCATGTGGAATAAAAAAGACTCAACCATCTGGAGCTGCAAACAGAAATAAGAAGAAGAAAAAAGATGCATACATCAAGTCTTTAGCAGGTTCTATGTTCAGGTATGTAAAAACTGGTCAAAATAGCGAAGCTGAGAATTTAGATAATCAAAAAGACGAAGATGAAGATGTCAATGACATTGGTCAGAATAGTGATGTTGAGAATTCAGATGAGTGTAAAGAGACTTCTCAAAATGTAACAGAAAATCAAGGTGAAAAGGAAAGTGAGAAACAAAAGAAAGATATTTCTGATCCTGCAAATTGGGAAAACGTTGATATGAGATTGAGAGATTTGTTGGTTGAAAATGGTCCTACTGCAAGGCTATCAAGAGATTATCAGTTCCCTAAGGATAGTATTGGTAGGCATTTTTCTCATGCATTCTACACAAGGGACATGGTAAATGGAGAGAAAAAGGATAGGCGGTGGTTGATATACTCAAAAGCTTTGGATAGAGGTTTTTGTTTTTGCTGCAAGTTGTTCAAGCATGAAAATAATGTTGGCTACTTAGCAACCACAGGATATAATGATTGGAGAAATTTTTCGAGACGGCTGAAAGAACATGAAGTTTCTCATGATCATGTTCTTTGTATGATACGTTGGAAAGAGCTGGAGGTGAGGTTGCAAAAAAATCAGACAATTGATAAGCATGCTCAAGAAGAACTAAACAGAGAAAAAAATCATTGGAGAGAGGTATTATTGAGAATATTTGCAGTGGTGAAAACTCTAGCTCAAAGAAATTTGGCATTTCGTGGGGATAGTGAGAAGCTTGGTGAACCGAATAATGGAAATTTTTTGGGTCTTATCGAGATGATTGCAGAGTTTGATCCAGTGATGAGGGAGCATATAAGAAGGTTTAAGAAAAAGGAAATATATGTGCATTATCTTAGTCACAGAATTCAAGATGAATTGATTGAAATGCTTGCTAGGGAGATCAAGGTTATGATCATAAAGAAGATACATGCTTCGAAGTATTTCTCCATAATTCTTGATTGTACCCCGGATATTAGTCACAAAGAGCAAATGACTTTGGTTATCCGATGTGTGGATGTCTCTACAATGTCTACCAAGATTGAAGAATTCTTTCTGACATTTTTGATTGTCAATGATAAATCAGGAGAAGGACTTTTCTCTTCACTCCAAGATGCATTGGTTGAACTAGAGTTAGATATTGGTGATGTGAGGGGACAAGGATATGACAATGGAGCTAATATGAAAGGAAAGAATAAGGGAGTTCAAAAGAGGTTGCTGGAAATTAACCCAAGGGCATTTTTCACGCCATGTGGTTGTCATAGTCTTAATCTTGTGCTATGTGATATAGCATCTTCCTCTCCAAAAGCTGTGTCATTTTTCGGAATCATTCAACGAATATACTGTTTATTTGCTTCTTCAACAAATAGGTGGGAGATATTGACAGATATTGTTAAAGGACTAACCCTTAAGCCTTTGTCTCAGACACGTTGGGAAAGTCATGTTGAAAGTGTAAAAGCAATACGCTTTCAAGCCTTAGAAGTCAGAGAAGCTTTACTTTGTTTGGCTGAAAGTAGTGATGACCCAAGGACACGAAGTGATGCTGATTCCCTTGCTCGAAGTGAAACACATGGAATTGGAAGTTTTGAATTCTTGTTTGGTATGGTCATTTGGTATGACCTTCTTTATGCTGTCAACACAGTAAGCAAGAGCCTTCAGTCAGAAACCATTGATATTGATGCTGCGATTCACCAACTAAAAGGGCTGGTGTCATATTTTCAAAAATATCGAGAGACAGGTTTTGAGGAAGCAAAGGCTAAGGCTGAGCAGATTGCAGCTGATATGGAGATTGCACCTGATTTTCCTTTGAATAAAAAGCGTATCATTAGAAGAAAGAAACAATATGATGAAGACAAAGAGATAAATCAGGAAAACGTGTTATTATCGCCAGAGGAGAGCTTCAGGATTAATTACTTCAATACACTCATGGATCAAGCTCTAGTTTCTCTCAAGTCAAGGTTTGAACAATTCCAAAGGTATGAACAAACTTTTGGGTTTTTGTTCGATCTAAAAAAGCTGATGTCGCTAAGTGTGGATACTTTGAGGACATCATGTATGAACTTGGAGGCTTCTTTGACGAATGGAATGCATTCAGACATAGTTGGTGAAGATTTGTTTATGGAATTAAAAATTCTTAGAGAATCAATACCAAGTGAAGTTCATAAGCCTATTGAAGTGCTTGATTTTTTGAAGAAAATGGAAGACTGTTATCAGAACACAGAAATTGCTTATCGCATATTGTTGACCATTCCGGTATCGGTTGCCACTGCTGAAAGAAGTTTTTCGAAGTTGAAGTTGATAAAGAATTATTTGCGGTCTACTATGTCACAAGAGCGATTGAATGGGTTGGCGTTGTTATCAATTGAGACATCTATGGTTGAGAAACTCGACTACTTGAGTTTGATGAATGATTTTGCAGGAAAAAATGCAAGGAGAGCCATATTTCACGAGTAAAACTTTTGTTTTTACTGTTTTAATGCTTTTGCAACATTTTATGGAGTTGGATTGTTTTATGAAATTTTAATGTTATTTTATTATTGTTTACGATTTTAAATAAAAATATATGAAAAGGCATATATTTTTGGATTCGGATAGGGCATATAAAAACATCGGGCCGGCACTGCTCCTTCTCATGATTAGTTATGTGAGGATGAAGCTTGTGTGTAAGATGGTTCTATGGGTTTTAATCGTTTGTTGCAGATGGTTGTTTTTGTGTCTCTGGATTTTGTAGTTGCCTTACGCTAATCAGCTCAAGTTTATTCGACGGTGATAAGAGCCATCTTCCCCGAAGCTATCTCTTCCGGAACAAATTTGACAGAACAATAGAAAAAGAGGACTTTATCTTATCTCGAGAATGGTGTGCCAGTTTCCTCTAAAAGTGACTGAAGCCCGTCATGTGCGGGAAAGCCTTTTAGTTGATGTTAAAGGAACAAGTGTTCGTGGTATCTTGCTAATGTGTTGTATCAAAATCTCGTGTATGTTGCGAGAATCATCATTAGCTTTCTCTCTGTGTTCTAAATTTGTCTCTTCTTTGTTGTAAGAGCAGCTCCAGCGGCGGACGTTAGGTGAGTTTCTTATTTCAACTTTTTTATTAATTTTTTTTTTTAAAGGCGAGGAAAAAAAATAAAAAATAAAAATCGACCAACAGGAACCTGATACGTGTCGCGAACAGTGCAAGATACGTCTCTTAAATAAGAGATTTAAGGGACGGTTTCTTTAAAAAATTATGGGCCCCACATAGGATCCACTAGGCATGGGCGTTCGGGTACCCGTTCGGGTTCGGTTCGGGTCTTTTGGGTTTTCGGGTCTGAGATATAAAACCCATTCGGATATTTTAGAATTTCGGTTCGGGTTCGGTTCGGTTCCATTTGGGTTCGGTTCGGGTTCGGGTACCCGAAAAACAGAAAACAAAAATAAAAATTAGTTATATTTAAATAAAAATTCGTTAAATTTTGATAAATATAACAAAACCCTTCACATATTTTCTTTATTTTTGATAATTTAGTTATTTTAGACTAAAAACAACTAATATATTTAAGTTTATAATTATAATTTTGGATAATTTTGTTATATTAGGTCTAAATATAATTAATATTTTAGGTATATAATTGTAATTCGGATATTTCGGGTACCCATTCGGTTCTCGGTTCGGATCGGGTTCGGGTTCGGTTCTTCGGATATAGGAGTTTAGGACCCGTTCGGGTATTTTATCGTTTCGGGTTCGGGTTCGGTTCTACTTTTTCGGTTCGGGTTCGGTTCGGTATTTCGGATCCGAATATTATGCCCAGCCCTAGGATCCACATTATTTTAATATTTTTTTTGGTAAGAGATTCACCTCAGTCTCTCCGCTGAAGGTGCTCTAACTCTTGAAAATCTTTGTTAATCAAAATCCTCCCCATGAAAGAAAAAAACCTGCATTTTAAAAGATAATGGCATGTGCTTCAGTTCTAAAAAGATACGATAAAAGATAATTTTATTTTCCACGATAAAGATAAGGTTATGTGTTAGATTCAAATATCGAAGAGTCAAAACTTTATTTAATTAATTACTTAACCAGAATAGCACTGAATAGAGATATATTTTAATCGATCGAATCCGTTAATATTTTTTTATTCTAGTTTAATAATAATAGTCTCGTTCGAAGATTCTAATTGAATCAAACGAACATGAATTGAAAGTTGGTCTTCATTAACTTCCTCAAAACTCCGAGTCCGAATGATACAACCACATTCTTCAAAGTTTCCGTTTTTATCGTGACCGTCCTAATTAATTCCCCTGTTCGAAAACGCGGCCGCCTAGCCGTTTAGGCGGCCGCGGAAGCGCTCGACGGAGGTCCGGCGAGGGGAGGAATGGCAACTCGCCTGAAAAAGTCAACTCACCTCACCGCGTTTGACCGAGTTAAACCGACTAATTGTCAAAATCGGCCGAGGAACGCGGAAAAATATTTCAACCGAAATCGGCCCACTTGCCAGAAGCCCAAAATCCGAATAGTATTTAGGGCAACAGCATTAATTTTTCACTTTGATCAAGACTTCGGCTTCTGGCCGAACGCCCACTTGATTACAATGAGTTGGAGTGTGTGTGTTTATTTATAGGAAAACTTTCAGACTCATTTCTTCTCTAGTAAGCGATGTGGGACTTGTTATGTTTCTCTTCTATTTTCCATCATTACATTAATTAATGGGCTTTAAAATTATTGGGCTCTAATTTTGTTATTTGATTTTGTGATTAACAAATCTCATTTAAACTTTTTTTTTAAGTCTCTCACGTAAATGTCATGTCTCATTTTTATATGTTATTGAGCTAACTAAATCTATGCCCATTTTTTGTCTCTTACATTAAAGTTTTGTGGGCAATTCCTAAAAATGTTAACAATGTATATATTTGATAAATTTAATACATAAAAATAGACTAATGTTATAGATAATTAATAATTTATCTAATTAATTTCAAATAAAATTGTTTAAAATTCCGCTCCGCGTAAATCCCGTATACTCTCCGATTTTTTTGTTAGGCGCTAGACCCAACTCCGCCGCCCGACTAGCGCCTAGCGAGTTTTCGACCGGAGATTAATTCTTTCCTGCTTTATTTATTTCTTCGGAGATAGGGGCGACTGTTGTCTCAACCAAGAGGAACCGCCCAACCGGAAAATAGCTAATGAAAATAGTTATAGGTGTAGGCCGTTAAATTAATTAAAAATTGGGTAATATAGTAGTTGTTGTGCATCATATTTATTGGTCTAGCGTTATTTTCCTATCAAATGTACAAACGTAAGTCAAAACCGGACACACCCAAAATTCAGAAACCTAAAAGCAAACCGAATTTGATATATAACCTGAAGTGGGCCAAGATTTATACCGGTTAATCGGAACCAAATCTGGATCAAACCCCAATTTTGTGAAACCAAACCAATAGACATCAAGTTTGGTTAGGGTTGAGGATTTCTTCGCAGTTTACAAGCTCATCAAAACGATGCTTAGTCATTTTAGTAGCCAAATCTTTTGCTGCGTCTAAAGCACCAGTTGTTGTAGTTTGTTCCGGCATCGAAGCACCAAGTGTCTCATGTTTTTCAAGACTTCATTCCATTGAGCACTTTTGATGTTTTAAATTCATGTTGTTTCAGTGTTATTTTTGTTCCTATCTTCTATGTTTATGCTTCCCGTTTTACGTCTGTTACAACAGTCGTTTTAGCATGTTTGGCTTATGTTTATAGTTCTTTGAACAATTAATCATTTTATGGAGATTTATGGAGAGTAAGCTTTTATAAAAAATTCGTTTTGACAAAAAAAAAAATAATAGACAAATAAATCATTTTTTAATTTTACTTTAATATACAAGAAATCGAATAATTTAATGTATTATTCGTTTATGTATTTCATTGATTTGAAAATGCATAAAACTGTTTAATGATTTCAAATATAGCAAGCTAATTTATATATATATAATATCCAGTGTATAATAAGTGTATATGCCAAAAAAATGTATGTTTAACTTATTGTGCATGCCCAGCATGAAAGTTCATTTCTCATACGGACTAGAGCTTCATCTCCATCCTTCATCAGAACCACATCACCAGACTCATGTTGAAATCCGAGAAAGAGGATGTTTGGTATCCTTTTACCCCTTCACCAACCCGGTAAGCTAACAAGCCACAAGTTATCAAACAGGTTCGAGTTTATATATATGCTGACAAATCATGTGCACAAATAAATCCAGACGTGAATTCACTAGTGAAAGTACTGTATATCTCCTCTATGTTCTTCGACAATTACAAGAAGGTGAGGAAAAATCTTGGGTCATGGGCTGGGCTGGAAAAAGACATCTTAGTGTATTTTTTTTTTTTGGGGTAAACTAAGACATCTCTCTGTACTCGTTTGAGTCATTTATTCTACTAGATTAAGTGATGGTATCTTAGTATCACTTTTTTTTTATAATTACAGATAAATAATGGTAAACCAGTCTAAAAAAATATGTATCGGTTGACTAATTGTGGCAAATACCTTTATTTGTCTCGATTTTTAAAAACTGATACAAATCCAAGATTTTGTTACATCAATTCTAATTAACAGACGTAACTAAAATGGAAATGGCTTCACTTACTAAGACTGACGTAAAACACAAAAAATACTATCACTTATGATTAATAGACACAAACTAAACATCACTTAGTTATCCGACACTATTTAACTGACGCTATCGAGCTTAATTCTTGTAGTGGAAGCAACGACAGAATCAAGCTTGTTACCACAAGGTGGAGATGGAGAGCGTGAAAGTGAGGTATTTATATTTGGTTTTCTCTCGTTTCAAGAAGGGATGATACCAAACACGTACTGGTGGATAAGGACAATCCTTTAACGTATAAGCCATTTCACCATGACGGACTTCTTGAGCTCTACGAAAGATTGGAGGTTCATCTCAAGGCTCACCGATACCATGGCCAAGGTATATTGTGGCATCTTACAAGCGTAGGATGAATCCTAATCACAATTATACACAAACCTCATTATTTTCAACCAAAGTATACCCCTTTCGTATATCTTGTTATATAATAAGATGTTTGTTTTGTATTGGATCTGTTCGTTTGTCAGACGCAAGCAGCTGCAGCTGCGGCCAGACGCAACAATTGTTGTTCGTTTGACAGACGCGCGTTTGGCCGCACCTGCAGATCTGTTCGTTTGTTAGATGCGAGTTTTTCTGTATACGCAGACGCAAGTAATTCCAGACACAGACGCTGAATTTTTTTACGGTCAAAAATTTCAGCCGCTGGCCGCATCATTTAGACGCAGTCACAACTGCAGGAGATTTCGTCTCTCAAACGAACATATTTTAGACGTAGACGCAGCCGCAAGTCCCATAGGAGGCCTGCGGCTGACAAACGAACAGATCTATTTGTCTTTGAAACCAACAGTGTGTCTTTTGCCTACTTAGACTTCTTTGGTTCCTTCTCTAAAAAAAAAGAAGACATCAAAACTAAAATATATTAATGCTCTGAAACTATAGTGTGTTCACTATGTATAAATCCTTTTTCAAACAAATATAGTGGAAAATGCTTGTTTATAATATCATGGGCATTCACTAATAATTACTTTATTATTTCTTTATTTATTTTTGCAGTTTTGGCTGTGAGATCAGAAAAGGTACTCCATTTCAAGTCTTCATCATACCAAATAGTTTGATTTATTTTCTAATCAATAACAATTCATTCAACACGGAAAAAATTCCTTAAACATGGGCCATATTCTGCTGCACACATGCAGAGTCGGCGTTGAGCACATTCTTTTGAAACTTTTGAATGGGATCCCGCCTTATATAGGGTCCCCAAAATTTATAAAACCTTATGAAAATATATATGTTTTATATATTTATTATAGAAAATTTATGGAAAACAAAAAATTATACGAATTGTTAGTGTACTAAATTATATTTTTTAAAAAAATATTTGTTTTTTTCTCTCTTTTTATACTATGTTTATACCTTTTTCTTTATTTTGTGTAATTTTTACATAAAACTTTTGTTAATGTAAAAAAATTATAAAAAGAAAATTTTGAATGGGGCCTCGAATATCTCAGCTCCGGCTCTGGACACATGGAGACATAATATATTCCGTGCTTGTAATTATAAGAAGATAATATAATGTATTTGTTTTTGGTCATTTTCGTTTTCTTTTTTAGGGTTAGACATAGCCTCATCTTAGATGTGCTCTGTCATTTATTTTCAGACAATCTGACAAATAGCAATCAAACAAGATAAATTGTGTAGGAAATACCGTGTGTTGTTTGTCTTTATTGTTAGTATATATAAAATGTACTTATTAGCATTTCAATCATATAAATTTCTTGGGACCTTCAACGCATAATTGCAAAATTTAATTCAAAGTAAAAAACGAGATTCTCATTAGAGGCATGATAACAAGATTTTTGCAAATCTTAGAGGTATCAATTCCTCAAGCTTATCGTGTAGCTATGAGGTATCGAATCAAATTTGGGAATGGATTGAGCCAATCAAGAATACACCTAACCTTAGAAGTCAAGCAAATCAAATTCGAATAGTGATCCTAAAGATTCTAGGTGCAATTAACAATAAACAAGTGAACAAATTGAAGCAAGAGAGAACTAAGTAAATGACAATCAAGATAAAAGACAAGGCTTATAGGTTAATGTCATTGACTAAAACTATCTAGAGCTAACAAGGATGTCTAATCAATCAACAAGAAGCTAATCTCAAAAAAGGAACATTAACAGTTGACTAATCCAATATCTTGGTACTAATCACTTTTCCTAATCATATTTCAAGATCAAATTGTCATTTGTGAAATAAGACAAGGCAAGTATTAACAATCAAATTACATTAAGCTAATAATCACTCTAAACATTCATTATCATGAGTTAGAATGTGAAAACCCCCAAAAAGATCATAGCTTGCATTTCATCAAACACTTGGTGTGCAACAAAAGCCAAAGGATCTAGATTAACTTGATCATGGATAACCTAGCATTAAAAACATCTAAAAGGGTGAGATCAATCATAAATAAGCCCTAAACATCCTTGATTCACTCTAAATAGCCCTAATCTACCTAACCCATAATCCTTGATGAAGACTACTCACAAATCATACTTGGCCAAACAAAATCCATAAGAAAGATGTTAAGCATGATGATTTGTGAAAGATTAAAAGAAAGAGATGAAGAATCAAAGCAAAACAACTCTTAGATTAAGAAAAGATTCAAACTTTGTCTTCCCAAGTACTTAGAACAAAAACAAAGCTTAAGAGTGTCAAAATGAGGGTTTTTAGCTTATAAATGAATAGTAACTCGAACCGGGTCAACCCGGGACAAACCGGGTATTGACCCGATTCAAATTAGATCATTTGGCTTCGACAGAGACAATACTGAACCGGAATGGTCGGTATAACCACTCAGTATGCGCATACTGACTCCCTCTGGTCGGTATTAGGAGTCAATATACCTCCCTGTCCCAAAATGTGATTCATGCGAAAATCAGTCGATATTGAGCCGGTTTGGTCAGTATTCCGGATCACTATTTTCCTCTGTGAATTTGTCCACTTTGCTCTCTTTTCTTGTTCAATCCCTCAAGCTCCAAAACCTTCAATGCTCCATCATCCAAACTTCCAAACACCTATAAAGACCAAGAAACACTCCAAAGAGATCCTAAAATGCCAAATCCTAGCCTAAATGTCTACAAACTCTAAATGCCAACAAGAAGCAATAAAGAGACATGAGTGAAATCAAAAGGAGATCAAAATAAGGACTAAACACTATCCTAAATGCATGAAAATGTATGAATATCAATTCCCCCAAACTTGAATCTTGCTTGTCCACAAGCAAGCATAAGTCAATAAAAACAGGTTGGGGAAAAGGTTTGAAGGTGGAAGCTCATATCCAAAGGTTCAATCAAGTTTCAACAAGTTTCAAGTTTATACAACCAAAGTGCAACCGAGAAAAGCCTACTCCAAGGATATAGCCATACTCATCAAGACAATACTTCTAGCTTAACCCTCAACCTACACAAGCATTCAAATCCACTAGCTCCTTGACATTCATTAGATTTTCAAGTGAATCCTATTCAAAGCAATGTGATCAAATTCATTTGGTTTAAGGGACAAGGTTTTGAGACAAAAATGGTCTCAAATGAAGGAAAGGATTCTCCACAATCATTTAGGTTCTCTCGGAAGAAGTATGGACAAGCTATAGTAAAATGCTAAGAGTTAGAGGCAATTGGTGCATACTAGGATAGATTCCCATCTACCCAAACTCCAAGAGCTTCATCTCCTAGTCTAGCCCACCTAAATGAAAACTACCCTTTTGACCAAGGCTATTCTTGCCTTATTCTTCTTTCACAATCCAAGCCTTCCCAAGGAACCCCCAAGGATCATTCAAAACACTTTGAAAACATTGGTAACTTTACTCTTTCAACTTAGCTCAAAACTTTTCTTTTCTTTGCTCTCTTTTTCACAAACTTTATTTTCCTTTTTGGTAAGCCCTTTGGCTTCTTTTCACTTCAAAACATTGAGACACTTTTTATTTTTCAAAACACTTGAGAGCTTTTCATTTTCTTTAACACTTTTACCAATCAACTTTTGATCCCATTCAAACTTCTTTATTTCCTTTACCCTCTTTTTCCTTTCTCAAATCCTCCCCCAAACTTAGGTCCTAACCTATTGCATAGCCAAAAACGTTGAGCTTGCATCTAAAATGGAAATATTTTCTAGTCGCCTCATACTCAACACTTTTTACCGATCTTGTTCCAAGTAGGCCTACCACTCAAGATAGTGTTTGGGGTTTGAAATAAGGGTGGTGAAAGGCGTGGAAGTCTATTTGAGCAAGTAGAGAGGGGTAGAAAGGATAAGCTTGCTCAAATATTTTGGGGTACCCATGAGTTTATCACACAAAGCATGAACAAGGATAATTAGATGATTCAATTAAAGTTCTCACTTAAATGGAGCTATCTTCAAATCACAACGAGTTTCAGCATCAAATCAAGGTTCAAAGCAAGCTATCCAAGTAGGGTTCGTTCTAGCTTTCATACAATTCTCGGGTTACAACCTTAGTGTGATCTATCTAGTATAGCTAGCGTATGAAACAAGTTTTACCCAATTAAACCTTACGAGTAAATTAAATCATTGCTCCCAATGCATGCGTCCTATATGATGCAACTAGACTCGATCCTATTATGCTATTGCAACTACATGCTTTCTTTTTGAAATTTTTTTTGTTGAAATTTTTCAATTTTTTGGATTTTTCTATGCCTTAAATGAATGCATGAGACTCAAATGATAAAATCGAAAATAAGAACAAAGCAAACAAGATTAGCAACTGGTCTCTCCCCCAAACTTAAATCACACAGTCCCTTGTGTGATCCAAGAAAGGAAGAAGGACCGGGAAAAACAAATAAAATGCAAGAAAAGAAAAGAAACAAAGTATTTAGAAGGATGTAGTGTTACTTGGATCAGTTGTGGTGAGATGGGGAAGAGGAGTCTCCCATGGAGTAGGGAGGGTTGGAGGAGGCTTTAGTCATCTTTCTACAACGAATCACTCAAAGAGGGATAAGTGTCTTGCATAATCCATTAGCACAAGTCATACCATCATGCATCAACCAAGCATCACTCATCATTTTAGGGTCATCTCATAAGAGCAACAAACAATGATTATACCTCATCCATTTCATTTAAGCTCAAGACAAGTGTTAACTAGCTAATCTCAAAATTTGTCAATTTATGATATCAAGCAAGCTAGAACATCATGATCAACTCATCAATAAAACAAATCCAATTTATCACCAATCTCACTTTCTTTTTGACATTAAACTCTTAACATGAACTTTCAAAAGTTTTGTAAAACAAAAGAGTTCCAAACATGTTAACAAGCATTCCTAGGTTGAAATTGGTTAGGGAAATCATCACAAATAATTCACTCAATGATTTTCAAGCACAATATCTATAGAAACAAGCAAAGAATGGAGTTTGAAATTTGTTTGTACTTGGACCCATGAATTCCATAAGAGAAATTGTCATTACCTTGTGCTTCTTGTGTGAGAGTGGAGAGGAGAATGAGTGCAGTTGAAAGAGCTCGAAAAACCCAAGATTTAATAACAAAGATGAGTGAAAATGGTTGAGAGATGAAAAATTTTCAGTAAAAATGAGTGAAATCACGTGAAAGAAAGAGAGAGGGGGTAAGAAATAATGGTCAAAAGTGGCCAAAATAAGGTTTAAACCGGTCAAAATTAGGTTGAAAAGCGGTTTAAATCGAATGGAACTGGTTTAAAAACGGTTTGGTAAAATCGATTTTAATGAGAAAGACTTACCTGGGCGTATACTGGATGGTTTTGCTCCGGATCGAGGATCAGTACAGCTCTCTGTGATTTTCGTCAAGATCCGAAAGCCTCTATACTGACTGGTTTAGCTCAATATTGAGAGTCGGTACAACGTTCTCTGCCCAATACCGACTGGTTCAGCTCCGGATTGCGATTCAGTACGAGTTCCTGTTGAATTTTATCGACACTGTTTATGGCTCAATACCGACTGCTTTCGATCGGTACTATGAATCGGTATGGCTCTCTGTAAAATTCTTTGACTTCGTGAATGAGAGTACCGACCACTTGTGCTCAGTACATCGACTCCGTATGCCTCCCTGGAAAATTTTCACCTCAATTACAATGGCCTGATACTGACCGAGTATGATCTGTATTGCGACTCAGCAGTCGTCCCTGGCAATTTTCGTCGAGTTAGTTAAGCTTCAATACCGATTCGTTTTATCCGGCATCCTGAATCGGTATGGTTCCCTGTGAATTTCTTCGAGTTTTGTTCCTGTCAGTACCGAGCTCGTCCAGTCGACATTCTCATCCGGTGTTGTTCCCTGGAGATTTGTTGAATTTCATCGGTTCCTTGTAACCCGTACCGGACCTTAATGCTCAGGATCGCAGGTCGGTATATCTCTCTGCGTATTTGGCAAAAGCTCTTCAAGTTGTATAAGTCTGATACTGACTCGTTTTACCCGGTATTACGTCTCGATACTGCCCTCTGATCATTGTGTCGTGACTTCGCAAAGGAGAATACCTATCGCTTCTAATCCGGACTAGCAAGTCGGTATGGCTCTGTGGATTTGACTCAATGCCGCAATGCTCGATACCAGACCGGTTTGGTCCAGATTTCAGGTCAGTACATCACTCTGGTAAAATGGCGCCGAGTTGTGCTATCCAATACCAAGTGTGTATGATCAGTAGCTCGACTCGGCATCTCTCCCTGGAATTTTCGTCGACTTCATGACATGATCAATACTGAATCTTATCGCTCAAAATTTTGGATCGGTACGACGGTCTGTAGAAATGGCGTCAAGTTGTTCTGCTGCATACTTAGCGTGTACCGTCCATATTTCGAGTCAGGATTTCTCCGAAAGATTACGTCGACTTGCCTCTGCTCAATACCGACTGCTTTTGATCGGGATTGCAACTCGGTATGGGTCCCTGGACAATTCGTCAGATTTTCGCATGCTCCATGCCGATCGCATCTGCTCCATATAATTCACTCGTTATCAATCTGTTCACCTCAAACTCTAAGTCCTTGCTCCAAATTTTCCAAATTGTTCAAAATTCCCTACATGCACTCAAATAAAACATCAAAAATGACAAGTAAAACATAAAGCAATATTTACAAGAGATAGACATGGGACTTCCTCCCAAGTGAGCTTGTTTTAAGTCACTAAGCTTGACTACCTTTGTTTTAGTGAAGAGGTGGAGGAGTCTTGACCTTTTGAGTGATTGTCAAGACTTTGTTGAGGTGTTGTTGGAGCTTGTTTGGATCAGCTTGGAGCTCAGGAGTAAGGATGGCCCTTGCACTTGAGAATGGCTTAGAACTCCCCTTGCATTTCACCTTGTACTCTATTGTCCCATCTTTAAGCTTCAAAGGGTGGAGAGTGAGAGTGCTAAGAGCTTGAGTATGAGTAGAGGTTGTAGGTGCTTTTCCCTTCTTCTTCTTTCTCTTAAGAGGAGCTTCCTTTGCTCCACTCACCTCCTCTAATGGAACACTTTCCAAGTGTTCGCTCATCAGCTCTCCAACCAAAGCATCTTTCACAACTTGATCAACCTTAGGAGAGTACAACTTCTCAACCTTTTCAACTTGTGGCTCCTCAATCCTCAAATCTCCCAAAATGATGGATCCACAATACTCAAGTTTGGCAAGACTAGCAAATGTCTTTTCTTCCTCAAGATTAAGGTCACTTGTGATGGTTCCACAAGTGTTGATGGATGATGACTTCATGGGATAGAACACTTTATCATTCACCTTTGTGAGTACTACCCTCTTCTTGTTGAAATCCATTGTTGCACCGGTAGTGTTGAGAAAATCCGTGCCCAATAGTAGAGGAAGCTTCTTTCCCTTCTTCATTTTCATAACCACAAAATCAGTTGGGATTGTACAATCCTCAATCATCACCGGGTAGTCTTTAAGCTCCCCATATGGTACTTTTTTTGAAGAATCCCCAAAGGTGAGAGTAGATTTATAACTCTCAATGCTCTTGATCCCCAATTCTTCAACCATTTCAAGTGATATGACACTCACATTTGAGCCTGTATCACACAAGGCATCCTCAATCCTCAAGTGACCAAGAGAGCAAGATAATGAGAACTTGCCCGGTGCTCCTAGCTTAGGAAGTGAAGTAGGAGCTATCTTGATCGTGGGTGGTTCTACCTCAACCATGTCTTCATATACGGTTTCATCACAAAGACCAAGAAGAAACTCCTCAATGATATCCTCTTCATCCAACTTATCATCTTTCTCCTTCTCAAGTGGAGAACCATAGACAAGGGCTTCAAGTTCAGCTACAACCTTTTCATGGTCAACATTTGAATGGATGGTGTTGCAATGGTTGGTAGAATCAGCCTTCCCTTTTTGCTTCTCCATGTTGAGGACCCTAGATGTTAAGTTTTGCAGCTCACTCTTGAGATCCCGTACTTCCACTGCCCCTGAAGCTTGTCCTTGTAGAAGTTGTTGCATCATACTCTTGAGTTCATTATCCAATCCGGAGGAAGAAGAAGCTTGTGGCTCTTGTTGCCCAAAACCGGGTGGGTATTGTTGCTTTAGAGCGTAGCTTTGTTGACCTTGAAACTGTGGCTTATTGACAAACCCCTGTTGGTTATTGTAGGGTACAAAAGGCTTTTGTTGTGGAGCTTGTCCTTGAGGTTGTGCTTGGGGATAAACTTGATCTTGTGGGTTCGCCACATTGGGGTTTCGATAAGAGAAGTTAGGATGGTTTCTGTATTTTGGGTTGAAACCCTTGTTGAAACCTCCTTGTCCCGCGATGAAGTTTATCTCTTCTTGGGTCATATCTCCTTCAAGACTAAAGAGGACGGGTTGGGAGTCATCATAGTTGCCTACGAAGCTGATTTGATTTTGGATTGATGAGATCATCTTGTCTATCTAGTCATTTAGAGATTTGATTTCCTTCTCGTACTTCTCATCAGATGATCCTCTAGTATTCCGCTCATAATCCTCATTGTAGTTCTCATAGCTTGTTGCAAGGTTTTCAAGCAACTGCATAGCCGCTTCTACTCCCTTGCCTAGGAAGTGTCCATTGCTACAAGAGTCTAGCATCGCCCTCATTCTAGGAAGCACTCCGCGATAGAGGTTACTAAGTAGTGTCTCCTTAGTGAAACCGTGGTGGGGGCACTGAGTGGTGAGCTTATTGAACCTTTCCCAAGCTTCAGCAAAGGTCTCGTCGTTACGTTGCACAAACCCGAATATCTCGCTGCGGAGAAGAACTTCTTCAAGAAAGCCTTCTTAAGTTTTCCCCATGTGGTGATGGATCCGGGAGGGATGGTACTTTCCCAATCTTTGGCTCTATCCGCCAAAGAGAAGACGAAGAGACGCATCTTGAGACCATCATCAGTCACACCGTTGAGCCTTGTAGTAGCACAGATTTTGTCAAATGTATCCAAGTGTTGTAAGGGATCTTCGGATGCGAGTCCATGAAACTGGTTGTTTTGCACCATGTTCATCACCATAGCCCGGATCTCAAAGTTGTTATTGTTGACCGGTGGTGGCATGATCCCGCGCCGGTTTACATTCGTATCCGGTGCATCTCCATCACCAATGGCCCTAGGTGGCCTTTGTTGCTCTTGCTGCTGTTGATCCTGGTTATTATCCATAACCGGTTGCTCAACTTCCTCAAACTGCGGCTGAACCTCTGTCTGTTGATCCAACCCTAGTCTCTCTAAGTGAACAGCCCGCTCTAGTGCTCGTCCCTCTCTTGCTAACTGTCTTTCAAGTGCTTTGATGTCTGAAACCCGTGCAACTAAGTTCGTTGGTCCTCTGCTGCGTAGGTTCATACACCTGTCATCAAAGCAAGACGAAGAAACAAGATTAGTAACCAAAACTTGATCTAAATAGGAAAGGAAATCTAATTGATCTATCCAAGTTCCCAAAATGGCAACGGCGCCAAATTGATAACAAGATTTTTGCAAATCCTAGAGGTATCAATTCCTCAAGCTTATCGTGTAGCTATGAGGTATCGAACCAAATTTGGGAATGGATTGAGCCAATCAAGAATACACCTAACCTTAGAAGTCAAGCAAATCAAATTCGAATAGTGATCCTAAAGATTCTAGGTGCAATTAACAATAAACAAGTGAACAAATTGAAGCAAGAGAGAACTAAGTAAATGACAATCAAGATAAAAGACAAGGCTTATAGGTTAAGGTCATTGACTAAAACTATCTACAGCTAACAAGGATGTCTAATCAATCAACAAGAAGCTAATCTCAAGCAAGGAACATTAACAGTTGATTAATCCAATATCTTGGTACTAATCACTTTCCCTAATCATATTTCAAGATCAAATTGTCATTTGTGAAATAAGACAAGGCAAGCATTAACAATCAAATTATATTAAGCTAATAATCACTCTAAACATTCATTCTCATGAGTTAGAATGTGAAAATCCTCAAAAAGATCATAGCTTGCATTTCATCAAACACTTGGTGTGCAACAAAAGCCAAAGGATCTAGATTAACTTGATCATGGATAACCTAGCATTAAGAACATCTAAAAGGGTGAGATCAATCATAAATAAGCCCTAAACATCCTTGATTCACTCTAAATAGCCCTAATCTACCTAACCCATAATCCTTGATGAAGACTACTCACAAATCATACTTGGCACAACAAAATCCATAAGAAAGATGTTAAGCATGATGATTTGTGAAAGATTAAAAGAAAGAGATGAAGAATCAAATCAAAACAACTCTTAGATTAAGAAAAGATTCAAACTTTGTCTTCCCAAGTACTTAGAACAAAAACAAAGCTTAAGAGTGTCAAAATGAGGGGTTTTAGCTTATAAATGAATACTAACTCGAACCGGGTCAACCCGGGACAAACCGGGTATTGACCCGATTCAAATTGGATCATTTGGCTTCGACAGAGACAATACTGAACCGGAATGGTCGGTATAACCACTCAGTATGCGCATACTGACTCCCTCTGGTCGGTATTATGAGTCAATATACCTCCCTGTCCCAAAATGTGATTCATGCGAAAATCAGTCGATATTGAGCCGGTTTGGTCAGTATTCCGGATTAGTATTTTCCTCTGTGAATTTGTCCACTTTGCTCTCTTTTCTTGTTCAATCCCTCAAGCTCCAAAACCTTCAATGCTCCATCATCCAAACTTCCAAACACCTATAAAGACCAAGAAACACTCCAAAGAGATCCTAAAATGCCAAATCCTAGCCTAAATGCCTACAAACTCTAAATGCCAACAAGAAGCAATAAAGAGACATGAGTGAAATCAAAAAGAGATCAAAATAAGGACTAAACACTATCCTAAATGCATGAAAATGTATGAATATCAAGGCAACATGACATGAGACGATTGGATAAGAGGACTTCCAATGATAGTTTCTTTGGTGGGTATAAAAAGTAAAAAGAGTATCTTATTTAAGAACCCAAATAAGAACCTATGAGTTCTAGTTAAGATACTCTTGGAATACTTGTCACTTTTTAATTGATTCATTTTTTTTTAATTTAAATATAAAATTTAGCTATATTATAAATAATAGAATTTTAATGTTTAGAAACTCAAATTAAGAACCCCACCATTGAAGATGCTCTAAGTGCTATTTTTTTTTTGTGTGGAATGCAATGCAATGCAAATAAAATTAAGGACAAACAGCGATATTACTGAATATTTTACAATAATTTTATTAATCAAACTAGCTAACATATCACAAATATTATTATTATTATTATTATTCATTAACTGCTATTCATCTTTGTGATTTCTAATCATCGAAAAAGCTTTATTGAAGTGAGTTGCTTTTGTTAGAAGATACTCCGTCCATATGGCCGATCGGTATAGAGGCAATTCAACGGGACTAACCAATTTTTGTACATGTGATATCTTGATATCAGACTCTGGACCCCAAAGGAAAGCTACGAATAATCATGATCTTGTTTGTTAACCCTATCGCGGTGAATCACGCTTTTAAATAAACAATTGGATAGGATGTGGAAAATGTCACCAACAATGACCACTAGCGAACCTGGAATCGGTGGCACGGCGATACTATTCTGGTAGAGAATAGTTAAGAGGGAGGAGTCGGTGGCTAGACCCATAGCCCAGTCGGGTTCATGATAAACCGGATAGTGATTTAGCTGGATGGCAGCGTGGCCCCGGTTAAAATCTGAATTGATACTGGCCCATTTAATGTCTTCTTAATTGACGCCAAGTGAATTTGTATACATGTATAGCGACGAGCTGTCGATTGGTTAGATAAATAACCAGTCAACATTGTGACAAAATAAAGCTGATATGTTTGAAATATTTAAATTGTTTATTGAAAGGAAAAACATAATTGTCTTTCTCGTAAAATACAATTAGATGTTTAATGACCAGATTTTTGCTAACTCTCCTACTTGCCTTTTCACAACCTATTTAAGCCTCTAATGTTTTTGGCTTCTTGCCAAATGACAAAAACTTATTTCTTATCCGATATATACACACTTGATCAATCTAAAGACAAAATTGTCATTCAATATTACTATATTTATGTAAAGATAGACCACCATATATTATATATAGGGCTCTCTAGAACATATAATATAAAATATGTTTAGTAGTGATGATGATAACTACTTTAGAATCTTTTTTTTTGTTCTTTAACAAATTTCACGTACGTCATAAATCATGGATCCATACACAAAAGTTTTGGCGAACCCGTTGATTAGATGTACGGATTTATAAAAGAAACTTGTATTAACAATACACACGGGATTAACTTATATTTACAAATTAAATCAAGTTTCATTTATATAAAACTACATATATAAAAATAACATGTACAACTAATTTTGAGTCACTTTTAATTCAATTGTGGGCCAATTTTGAACCAATTTTGAAAAAAATAAAATTTTGAGCCAATTTTGAGCCAATTCTAAACTTTTAAAAAATATATATTATGAAAAGATATTTTTTTAACATTTTCGAGTTTTTTAATTATTTCACTTGTAAATTATATTTTTTTGTTTTCTAGTAACATAATATATTCTTTCTATTCTTTTGTCGTGACTCTTAACTATTTTATTTTTATCTATTTTTGATTTTTTTATTCGTTCGTATTTGGTATTCCTATTTAATATAGTTTAAAACAAATATTGGTCTTTGTTATTTGTTTTGTATTTCTGAGTTTTATATTTTAGTTTTTGAGTTATTTTATTTTTTAGACTACATTCTTTGTATTTTTCATAAATAATATAATATTGTTTGTCTTTTTTTTTCCAACCATTTGCCGAGAAACTCTTAACTATTTTATTTGTATCAATTTTGTTTTCTTCTTTATATAAAAAATTAAAATTTATATTTTAAATAGTTCATTCGTACTTAATATTACACTTAAATATAACTGAAATAAGTATTATTTTTATACTATGTTTGGTTTTATTTTACGAAAATACAAATTTTGAGCCAATTTTATACAAAAAAAATTGTTGGTTCAATTAGTATGTTTATTTGTCTTCATTGTGCCACAAAATATTTTTATTTTTTCCCGGTTCCACTTCTAAATTTTGCCTCTCTTTTTTCCATTGATCTAACAATTCTTTTTTTTTATTTACATTTTTTATTTCTTTTATTCTACGACTATATTTTTTGTTCAATCTAATTTAAAATATCAATAGTTGCTTTGCGTAATGAATCTCATTATTTTTATTTTTCAGAATTAAAATATATAATTATTTCTATATATCTTTTTTAGTAGTGAAATTAATGTGGACTTATTTTGTTAATTAATTGATTTTGATTTTTGAATATAATAGTCTTTAAAAAAATAGTGATTTTAAATAGATATTAAATGTTGATTAATATATTTTTAAAAGATCCACTTCAAATTTTTCATTGTTCGTTCTCGTGTTCCTGTTTTTCTAAACTCATTCATCAATATCACTTCCTTATATAGATATTGGTATTTAGTCATGTACCCAACAGTTACGCGTGACTAATTATCAATATCTTATAATTCCGCTCTACCCCAGATAAGCTTCCTACAAAATCCGCTTTATCAGTTCCGAGCTTAGTTCTATCTAAGAGGTTCTCTAACCTTCCCAACTATCCACAAGTCTAATCGATAACTTATCGTTTCGTCTACACATGACTAATGGTCTAACACTTACTCAAACGGCTAACACCCTAACCGATCAATCCAAACGATTCGCTAACCAAAACTCAAGAACTACTTTCTAGCAAACTAGCGAATCAAACAATGCGACGATGCTCGACATTCAACTAACAACCTAACGAGAGGATTAATGCAACAAATCTCAGTTAACAACCTATCAACATGACGATCAGACATATGCAATGCTAGCAACCTAGTGATCAAACAAATGCATTGCTAGCAACCTAGCGATCAAATGAATGCAGTGTTATCTCAACAATTGATCTAACCATCGAGCAATGCAACAATATCAAACATAAAATTCTAACAATCTAATGATCAATCAGATGCAATGATTCAAAATACGGCTAACAACCTAACGAATAATCAAAGCATCAATCACATCAACATTCTAACACCCTATAAAGACAATCAATCACACAAAATCAATCAAGCAAATCAACAATTATGGTCGTCTCTTAGGGTTCCGATGGAAACCGTCAGTTCAAACCATCATTTTATCTCATGTTGTAATCATATTGCATTCACTAGCCATCACATGCATGCAATATAATACTCCATTACTCAAAATGACAAACAGAAATACCCCACATCTGCTATATAAGAAAAATATCCATACACCACATAGAGTTTTAAATACATAGGTCTGTCGGAGTCTACATACTAGCGGTTACCCATCCATCCCCAAAGAAACACCACTACACAACTGAATCGTCATAGACTAATACAAGCCAATATACACACATCAAAAAATGAGTTAGAACCCTTACTTACATGGGCCTAATCTACTGTCTAATATCTCCAAAATGAGCGTTATGCCCCGAACTGAGTACAATACGACTCATGTGGATCGCGACTGGAAGGTGCCCCAGGAGGATGGAATGAGTGCGGTGGTGGTGGTGATGGTGGGGGCGGAGCGACGCGGTCTCGATAGAAAGGTCCAACAGGGCAGGAAGGAGCGTATAGTGTCCTACTCGACTACAAATGAGGCAAGGCAGGAGCTGTGTTGGTGGTGGCAACGGCTGTGGGACTGGCGCTTGATTAGAATGGTAAGACTAGCTAGCACCAAGCAAAATGGAAACCCAAGGCACCACAAGAAAGGCAAGGAGGATCCAGTACAAAAGGAACAAGTTGGACCAGTGGTAATGATCAACAAACAGCTGGTGAAGGTGGCTGCTCCTGATTGACCTCGAACTCATGAGGCTTGGATAACTTGAGAAAATAGTTAACTATCATGTCTGCCCACTGCTGATCCGGGATAGGCCGTGAAATACGTGAACACTTCGCATGTTGGTAGTATGAGCGTGGACTCGCTGGTGTAGAAACAACGGACTCACGATCGTCCATACTGATGTCGCTCATACTATCATCTCAGCCACACACACACACCAATCCTCCTAGGAAAAATCTGTTGTAAGACTGCATCAAACACACAAAAGGGTAAATTCAATCCTAGCAAATTTCTAACTTATCCATTTCCCCGGTTTGACGGACGCGACTCGGATTCCTAACGGTTGCATTGGCGACACATTTTGACTCGAAAAAACATTGAAAACTTTGAAAACCAGAATTTTCGAATCCATGATGAACCATGCTCTGATACCACCTTTTGTAACGCCCCCTTCCCATTTTCCGCTGACCGACGAGCTGACCGGCCAACAATCAAACAAGAACATGACCGATCGAACCCGAGCAAGCCATACGAGAAGAGTTTATCACAATACGAAGTCAGAGTCAGTCCGGTTTGAGTCAATGGCTCGAATCAAACCGTCTTTGACTCCGTTTAACTCGTTTCCACGATACAAGGCTTTTCAGCCCGTACCGCTTCCACGAGTTGTGTTCGGTTTGGACTAAACCGTAGATCAGAGAATTATTCTGTTTTTATTAATTTATATTTATAAATCTTATTCATAACAATATACGGTTTTATACAAATCTTTTAGCGGGATCCCAACAAAATCCGAAACCGAAAACCAAGTCAAAATGCACTCAGAATCAAACAAATATCAAATGCGAGTCCAAGACTACTCATAGTATCCTACGCGTCCGTCTGTAACGCCTCTTTCCCATTATCCACTGACCGTCGCGCTGATTGGTCAACAATCAAACAAGAACATGACCAAGTCGAACCCAAGCAAGTCAAACATAAAAAGTTCGCCACAAGATGAAGCCATAGACAGATCGGTTTGAGAAAAAGGCTCGCACTGACCCGTCCTTGACCCCGCTATCCTCACTTTCGTAGTACAAAGCTTCACAACTTGTACCACTTTCGTGAGTTGTGTCGGTTCGGACTAAACACAATATTAGGGAAGCATATTCATTTCCAAGTAATCAAACGTTTACATTGTAACATCCCCGAACCGGCCTAAGGGCCATTCGGGCTGTTCATGGAACCAGAAGTCAAAACTCACGATCCAAAGGATCTATAAAAGTGTTCCATGGGCAGAGAAGGGTTAAGTTCAGCTGAACGGGAGCTTAACCTAAAGGAAACCAGCTGGACGGCCGAGCTAAACAGCTGAAGGACTGAAGTACCAGCTCGGCTCAGCTGAGCTGGAGTGTAGGAGTGTGATTCAGCTAATCAGCTAGTGTCACTAGCTGATCAAGGCCTCCATAAGCGAATGGACACCAATGGCCAATGTGTCCATTCGCAAGCCAAAAGGCACCCGCTCCTCTTGGGCGGTTATGGACGATTCTTGGCCTATAAATAAGACACTTGGGGGTCAGATTTGCGCACTACAGACACAAGGGATCAAGCCCAGAATATTCACCAAGGCAAAGGCCATAAATTGCGAAGACAAAGAGAGAGAGAAACCGAGAAGAGTTGACCGGATTCTAAGAGAGAAGGCCGGCGGGTTCAAGGGAGATTTGGTGGTTGAAGAAGGCGGTTTGGGTCTGGAATCATGGCTGGAGAAACAGCCAAGAATCATGGCAAATCAACCACTACATCTAAGGTACCATCCGAGTCTCTTTCCTTGTCGGCCTTGGCCAAGCCAAAGGCTTACGGTCGGATTGATTGTGGCCGGATTTCTCTACTTCTTCTTCTAAGTAAAAGTCGATCATAGAGAGATTCTATGTTCGGTTCCCCAAAGCGCTCATGTAAGCCTCACGACCGGCCGTGGGCCAGGGTCGTGAAGAACGGCCGCGAAGTAGTTGGGCGCGGTTAACTCCATGTTTGGGGCGCAAAGGGTCATGTGGTCTGGTTCGGTTTAACGAGCCGTCTAGAGGGACGGTTTATCCGAGAACCGTGAGACAAAAGACATGATCGGACTAAGCATGGACCGATAGAGAAAGATCGGGAAAAACCGTGACCGGCTGTGAAACGGGACGAGGCGTGTGTCGGACGGAAGAAGCTAACGTCTAAGGACGATCGCAAGTCGCTAGGCGTGACCGTGGTCTGACGTGCGGATGTGAGGATCGATCGTAACCGTCCGCGGCACGATCGCATCCCTTCGCGCGGACAGTCGCAACCGTTCGTGAATGGTCGGCTATAGGATCGCGGTATGATCGTGGTACGTGTGCGGAACGACCGTGCGATCCTCCGGGACCTCGCGCGCGGAACCGCGCCCGTACGTACTGATCCATGCTAACGCGGCAGTACGGATTACGGCCATGATCCGATACGGTCATGCGCGTAACGCGTCCGAGAGACCATGCCGACGACAGCGCCCCCGACACGGACGTAGACGGGCGATCGCATGCACGTACATGGATGACCTTACGGTCGTACGCGAATGACCATACGGACGCATGCGGGTTGCCCGAAAGACCGTCCGGTCGCAAGGAAGGCTTAGTACATAGGACGTTTGGGATGTCTTGATAGTCTTAAGTTGCGAATTGAAATATGAATTACGGGAGCATATAGAACATGTCATTGATAGGTTAATATGTTTAACTTGTATAAAATGAATCATGAAATGTTTGGCTTTCAGGTAACAAGGGTGGTCATGGGGATGACTTATCCTAGGCGCGGACAAGGCTGTGACGAGTGGTGTATTTAGATAGACATTATATTAGGACCGAATACTATTGGCATAATGCGTTTGACTACATTGTATTGGTACCTTTGCGTTTATTAATAAAATGTCTATTTGCCTTATTGTTCTTGCTTAGAATTGTTAGAATGGAATGAATGAATGGAATGAATGTGTTAAGGATTTGGTTAAGTATAAAACGTTTAGGGTTGAGGTTGCAAAAGAACCTCAACTTAGAATGGATTAGAAAGTGGAACGTCCGTCTAGGCCTATGGCCGGGATGGGGTGTTTCAAGTTGGTATCAGAGCGGAGTTACTTCCTAGGCTATGGGTTATGGGGCTACACCACTCATCCGGGTTAGATTGTCCGTGTAGGAATTGTTAGACTTGGTTAGAACTTGAAGATTGCTTGTGTTGAATGTCTAACTTGTTGACCTTCAGGTTGGAAAAAGCAAGTCAAAGCGTACTAAGGACAAGAGTGTGGCTGGAAACGGACAGGGATCCAAGGACCAGACCACGCCTGTCCAACCTGGGATGACCGGTCCTGAGGTCACCCAGAAGAGCACGAGACCCATAGATCCAAACGTTCTCAACTCGACTAGGGTTAACGAACCAGAAATCGAGGTTGAGGATGGACAGGATAACATAGGCGAGTCCTCGTCTCACGCGGCTCACGGTGAGACCGGCCGTGAGGAGGATGATGCTATGGGCGGTGATGGCGAGCCATTGACCGCGGTCCCGAACATCGGCCAGATGTGGACCATGCTGAAGGAGGTCATCTGCAAAAACTTGATAGGTTCTAAGTTTTAATCCCTATACTAAACTGCAAGTGCACAACAATATCAATGTAGTATATAGGGTATCGAAATCCACAGAGACTCCGGTATTCAATAGCTCAAGAACAGGAATTTAACTAGGAAGAAAGTAATGAAATTGAATTAAAAGCAATGCGAGAAAGTAAATCAGTAGCAGAGATTGATTGGTTGTGAAAGCAAGTTATTAAGAGCGCTAGGTCTAGGGCGTTCTCAGGAAATCAGACAAGCAGACAGTTCATTCAGCAAGGATCTAATTAAGCACAGTTCTAGAACTCAAAACACAGATATAGAATTAACCAAATTCCTTTGCGATAATTCTCTAAGTCTAAGTGCAGCAAACCAAACTTTCGTTTGCGAGAACTAACAGATTAAACTAGCAATAAGTCCAAGTTTGATATGTTCACAATTATCCTAAACCAAACTTTCGTTTGCGCAAAGTTTAATTGCCCAATTTAATTAGTTCAGATTCCTAAACCCCACTTCCGTGACATATTTAGCAACCTAAGATCTAGATTCTAATTGATCAGGTTAGAACTAGCTTTAAGCACAATTAAATTGAAGAACAGATATAGTTTGAATCCTTAACTGAAATTGAACAAGTCTAGCAAGTCATAAACCTAACAAGGAATCTACTCAGACATAGATAATGAAAACATGATCATATGATAAGTAAATTGCATAAAAGAATAAGAGTAAAAGGGGTTCGAAATCTTCTCCAAATACAGATGATGTAACAGGTTCAGATCAGCCCCAAAAGCTCTAAAAATCCTCTGCTCTTAATTATGAAAGCGTAATGTAAAGCGTATCAAGCGTCTCTAATTAAAACACTAAAAACTCTAATATATAGGTATAATCTCGGCCAGGGGCTTCTTTGCAAATATCAGGAACTTCTGGATCAAAGTGCAATATCTTGATTCTTCTAAACCGCCGAGTTTTGGCCCATCTCGCTGGTGCATCGATCGATGCTTTGAGTGCAACGATCGACACCTTCCTCTGTTTTGGACAGTGAACTCTATCTCTCGGCCAATCACTCCAAAAATCTCCAAAATGCTCCATTATCTTCAATTCAGCTCCCAACCTGATTATACCTGTAAAAGACTCTAAAAAAACACAAAAGACACTAAAACACACTTATATCATGGCCTAAAACTAGTAAAAACCATGATATATCAACTCCCCCACACTTAGCCTTTGCTTGCCCTCAAGCAAAACAGAGAACTAAAACATGGTGAAGAGGTTTAAAACTCTTCAGAAACTCATTTCATCCTAGAAGCTACAATACTCAGATTCCCCTTAGTAAACCACTGAAAGAATCAATCACAGGATATCAAGACCAACATGTACTTCCCCCACACTTAGCAACTGTCCTAGGTAAACTCCACAATCACATTCAAGCATTCAAATTCTCCCTACTGACTTCTGCAAGTATTTAAGTGCGGTCTCACCTAAGGAGTATCGATCTAAAGGCACATGGATTCTTACCTTATCAGCTCTAGACCACCATACTATCTTTCTCTAGTCCCTTTCTTCTCTTTCCCTTCTTTAACAACTGATTTTTCCCACATTGGGTATCATTTTATTTTTTTTATCAGTGTTCTTCCCGTTATGGGGTGTACTTTGGACACATTCCATGGATCGCACAGGAGATAATAGGGGTCTCTACCACTCCCGTGACCACTTCGGAGTTACTAACTCATCCTCAGTTTATTATCTTTTTTTTTTTACTTTATAGAAGGGGAGAAGGGAACTAAATAGGACAGGTTTACAGGCTGTGTCAGAACTAACAGGGAATCCGACATAAAGCATACCAAGCCCTTAGGTGAGAAATCTAAGTCAGGATTAATTTGAAGTCAGTAAAAGGATCCTCTGATACCTGAAGTGATGTGGGTGTTCCCAGTAGGTTGATCCGTGTCTGGGTTTTCTAATAGTCAGAGATAGATCCTGCAACTTCATCCCAATGGTTACTTAAGTTCCTGCAAGTCTTGTAAATCTTCTCAGAAAATCATAGTTTCTTACTTAAACAATTTTGACTCAATAAAACAAAAATTTTTGAAAAACGGACTGACTCTTAAGAAAACAGAAAACAAAAGTCAGTAGCACCTCCCCCACACTTAAAACACACTGTCCCCAGTAGTGTCAAGCGAAGGATTGGTAAAAAGAAAGAAATTTTTTTTGAAAAGATGAAATTATGTCTGTCGGGTTACCTCTGTCGCTCAGGCATCGATCGTTGCACTAAGTGCATCGACCGTTACTTGGCGATTTTCGTGTATGGTCGATCGTTGCTCAGGACCGCAACGATCGCTGCAATGCGATTCCTTTCGTGTTGTGACGATCGACACAGAAGTGCGTCGATCGTTGCACTGCGATTTCGTCCGAGACCTGCAAACATAACTGCACCAAAAACAAAAACAAACGTAAAATCCTAACAAAAACACCAAAAATTAAAAAGAAAAACACCAGTACCTAATGGTGGGTTGCCTCCCACCCAGCGCTTGTTTAAGGTCAATAGCTTGACCGGACGCGCAAGATCTTTCAGGCTCCAGGAGATCCTGGCAGAGACCCTTTCTGTCTCTGTTCAAGTCTCCTCATCCATGGTGGAGAATAAGCTGTTGCAGAATGCTTCAGTCCAAGGAAAGATGGAGTAAAATGCGCTCCAGGATCTAGTATCACAGTCTCATCTGGCTGCTCATCATCTGCTTCCATGATTGTGAAAGTCTGTCCATCTATCAGTGGCTTTCGCAGCTTCTCCATCTCATACCGCAGCGGTTCATCTCCCAGGTGGAGGTCTATTAGACTCTGTCTAACATCAATCACAGCTCCTGCTGTAGCCAAGAATGGTCTCCCAAGCAATAAAGCTTCATCCGGATCACAGTCATATTTCAGCACAAGGAAGTCCGTTGGAACTAAGTAGTTTCCAACTCTCACCGGAATGTCCATAAGGAGTCCTTCAGGAACTCGTATGGACTGATCAGCTAGGACAAGAGAAGTCCTAGTAGGAGTAAAATCCAACATACCCAGCTTCTCTGCCACAGAGTAAGGCATTATGCTTCCAGCAGCTCCTAAATCACACAGAGAACGCCTAAAGCTATCCTCAAAGATAGAACAATCCAGCACAAAGACTCCAGGATCAGGCAGTTTCTTCGGGACCTTAGTTAGCAGAACATCACTAATATGCTGAGGAACTATTATCACCCATTCTCTCAGCTCCTCGTCTAAGGGCAACATCTTGTTCAAATATCTCTGAACACATGGATGATAAGGTGGATCATCAGACGGTGGAATTTCTTCCAAGTCTTCACCACTCTCTTCTAGCTTTTTCAGCTCTTCAATATCTTGTTTAATCACTTCAGACACCTTGGGATATTGCCTAATGGCCTGTGCATAAACCTCCTCTTGAGTGATCTCAGATATATCAGGGAATAGGCGGGCTAGTTCTGCATCAATCACATTTTCATCCCACGGATTTTCTGCTTGTTCACGACATGCATCGATCGATGCTAGCTGTGTGTCGATCGTTGCATCACTGCAGTTTCTACCCGAGAGTTTTTCACTCAAATCCGAAAATTCTGCCTCATTCACCAACTCAGCTGTACTTAGCTCAAATTTCTCCCCTAGATAAGATCCATCATTAATGAGTACAGACCAAGCCTTAATATGAGTCTCTGCAACTCCTTTTCCCTTCAGTGAGCTAGACATCTGGTTCACCTGAGTGTCCAATTGCTTCATGTGAGTGCTTAGTGACTCAAACTTCCCATTGAGGTCTCCATAGACAGCGTCCAACTTCTTGTTGCAGTCCACATAAATCTTGGTCTGACTCTCTATCAGTTGTTCCATCATAGCCTCCATTCTGCTCTCATGGGCTGTAGGTGCAGGAGGAGTCTGATAGGATGTAGATCCATAGGTTCTCTGAGTACCTTGTCCATAGGTCTTCTGAAAACCACCAGTCTGTCCTCCATTTGAGAATCTGTTCCCCTGTTGATTACTAAATCTATTACCTTGGAAACCAGAACCTCCTATGAAATTCACATCTTCTTCCTGAGTGTCCTCCTCAGTCTGAATCACCTCTACATCTTGGGCAAAGTGGACAGCTTTCTTACTTGTCAGGAGATTGTAAACTGTGTCCAATCTGGATTTTATATTAGCTATATCTGAATTCTCTACAGTTCCACCAGATTTCTTCCTCCTTTCATCCATTGTTTTGCAACTGTTGCTGCCAATCAGGTTCTCTATCAACTGCTTAGCTTGTGTAGGAGTCCTGGTGTTGAAATTAGCATTACTGGAATTATCCAGCGCAGTCTGATAAGGGAGATCTATGCCTCTGAAGAAGATACCAATCAGTTGTACTTCTGTGAATCCATGGTGTGGACAGTCACACTGATACTGCTTAAATCTCATCCATGCAGTCTTCAAGGGCTCCACAGCTCCTTGGGAAAAAGTGAGTATGTCCTGTCTGGACTGATCCGAGCGTGCATCATCATAAAAGTGACGCAGGAACTCACTCTTTAAGGCTGCCTAAGTAGTATACTGACCAGGTGCCAGTTGTCTCAGCCATGCACTAGCGTCTCCAACAAGACTGTGCGGAAATAGCTTAGGGAACAGATAGTCCGGGCATACTCCTTCATACTTCATGCCAGTGACAATGTCCTCAAACTTGTCAATGTGATCCATAGGCTGCTCTGTTTGAAGACCATGAAAAGCAATCTGCCTCATCAGCTGGTAGTAGATGGTTTTTACCTCAAAATCATTCCTCTCAAAAGCAGGAAGCACTAGAGCTGCTCGGTTTGCATGAAACTCATCAGGTCTATTGTAGTCAGCTAGTGTCCTCTCATGAACTACCATCTCTCTACCTTGAGATTGACCTTGGGCTTGCGCCTGCGGTTGTAGCTCAGGTTCAGGAGGATCAGGGATTACATTTCCCTCAGCATCAACCCGATGCCCAGCAGCATTGTACGGGTTATTATCTTGGTCCCTCAGGGTACCGTTAGCATCTGGTATCAAGATCAATCGTTCTCGTACCATTCTTTCTCTCTTTTCTCTTCTGATAGTCCTCTCTAGACGTCCAAGTTCCTCAAGGTCGAGATTAACCAAGCTCGAGTTCGGATTACTTCGAGTTTTCTGCGTTGGCATAAACTGTCTGTAATCGTCCACCAACGATCGATGCTATCAGTGCAACGATCGATTCAATCTCAAATCGCCTAGTGACGATCGATGCAAAGGGTGCAACGATTGACGCAGTGCGAAATCGGTACCTGCGACAGAGAGATACGAAGATTAATAAAATAAAAACAAAATAAAAACAAAAACGAAAACAAAAAGAAAAATCTTAGTAAAACCCTAAGCTCGAAGCTATCGAAGACTCAAAGAGTCCCCGGCAACGGCGCCAAAAACTTGTACAGGTTCTCTAGCTTCGAGCTGAAAGAAGCTGTGTTCTGCTGTTGCCTTTCAATTGATTGATCTATCATCATCTCTAGTTTGCTCCTTTGTGTAGGAGATGCCAGATAGGAAGTATAATTATGGTCTCTTGATCCTTGAGCATGCCTAGAACCTTGTCTCTGCTGATGTTCCAATGTATGTCCATAAGAGTCGGCTCCAGCCATGTAGTGTACCCCTGCAGATTTGTCAGTTTTTGCCTCTGCTCGGAACTGTCTCTCCCTAAGTAAGATGTCGTGGATGTCATTTATCTTATTCTGCATCTCAGCTACTTGCCCAAGCAATACATGGTAATCTGGTAAGATGGGGTTTCCTTCCCCATCTATTTTCTGACCTTTTGCGTTGCATATGTGACCCTCTTGGTCTCGTAAAACGCCGTTTTCACCGCGAATCAAAATCACAGGTTCCATGGCGCGGAACCTATTGAACGTCTCAGCATCGCTGTTTTCGCCTAGTGTCGATCGTTGCAAGGTGAGCAACGATCGATGCAGTGCGAATCCCTGCAATCCCAAAAATCAAAAACGTGAGTAAACAAGAAAATTAAAAAGAATGCTTAGTCTAAATCCTAGTACTAAATCTATCGGTGAACTCAAAGATTCCCCGGCAACGGCGCCAAAAACTTGATAGGTGTAGTTTTATCCCTATTCTACTGCAAGTGCACAGTTAATGCAATCGTAGTATATAAGGTATCGAATCCCACAAGGACTCTCAGTCACACAATAGATTATTAGTAATTCAGATTAAATTAAGCGAAGCAGATGTGAAAACAGTAAGCGAAATAACAAAGCGAATCAAGTGAGTTTGTAAGCAAGAGGGCAAAGCGTTAGGTTTCAGGAGTTCTCAGGAAATCAGGAACGCAAGCAATCAATCAATCAGGATCTAATCAATAACTGTTCTAGAACTCAAAACACGGATATAGAATTAACCAAATTCCTTTGCGATAATTCTCTAAGTCTAAGTGCAGCAAACCAAACTTTCGTTTGCGAGAACTAACAGATTAAACTAGCATTAATTCCAAGTTTGATATGTTCACAATTAACCTAAACCAAACTTCCGTTTGCGAGTAGTTTAATTGCTCATCTAAGTTATTTCTAGTTAAATTAACCAACTTCCGCTGTATTAATCAACCTAACATCATAATTCTGATTAGCTACTTCAGATTAAGCATTAAGAACAACTTAGATAAAGAACTAGCAGATATGAATCCCTATTAACTAATTAGAACTATAGTTCCATGAAATCCTTAATGAGAATCCTTCAACCTAACAGGTGATCTACTCAGACATATTCATCGAGACAGAAAACATCATAAGTAGAAAACCAAAATAATATAAAATCAAATAAAGAACTGGGGTTCGAAATCCTTTCTCTTTCGAGAGCCGGATCAGCCCCTCAACTCTCTCTCTCTGTGTAAAACTTAACGTAAGAAAAGCTTGTAAAAGCGTCTCTCGCCTAACAGGTGGCTGTAAAACCTAATTATAATCCTAAAACACGTTTTGGGGCTTCTTTGTAATTATCAGGAACTTCTGGGCAAAACTGCAATTTCTTCATTCTTTATTAAACTGTCGCTTGGCCCATCTCGCATATGCAACGATCGTTGCCACAAGTGTGTCGATCGTTGCTTCACTGGAATATCGACAGTGAAGTCTATCTCTCGGCCAAATACTCTAATTAGCTCCAGAAAGTGCCATAATCACCAAATATGCTCCAAATGTGGTTGTACCTAATAAATACCTGAAAAGACTCTAAAACATGGTAAAAGACTCGATAAATAACACATATACCATGGTTAAAAACCCTAAAATCCATGGTATATCAACCGCGGTCCCGAACATCGGCCAGATGTGGACCATGCTGAAGGAGGTCATGGACCAGTTAACGACACTGAACCAGAACATCTCGTCTGGTCAGAAGTCGTTTTCTGAAGGGCTTAAGGCCAAGGTCGTGGAGACCAAGGACCTTAGTGATGATGAGCCAGACGTAGTAGTGGTAGAGTCACCGGTTCCTAGAAAGAACCGTAAGGTGGACTACCTCAACGTTCTTGGCCACATCACCAAGTTGGGCACCAAGCACTTCAAGGGAAGTGCAGACCCACTTGAGGCCGATGAGCTGAAGTCACGGCTTGTCCGGAACTTCCGATCTACCCGGTGTCCCGAGGACTACCGGAAGGACATTGCGGTTCACTTCCTGGAAGGGGACGCGCATAACTGGTGGCTGTCGGTGGACAGACGCACCAAGGGTCTCATTGACTCGTTTGCTGACTTTGAGGTTGAGTTCAACCAGAAGTACTTTCCAGCTGAGGCTTGGGATCGTATGGAGGGTAAGTACCTGTGCTTGACCCAAGGCCGCAAGACGGTCCGTGAGTACGAGGCAGAGTTGATCGTCTCAGACAGTACGTTGGACGTGAAGTCGAGGACGAGCCGGCTCAAGTGCGCCGTTTCCTTCGCGGCCTGCGAGTGGAACTGCGGACTCATTGCTCGGTTTGTTCCTATGACTCAGTCTCTGAGCTGGTTGAACGAGCTGCTACTGTGGAGGCCAACATGGCCGAGGAGAACCGCGTCGGCACTAAGACACAAGACAAAGTGGCCAGCCGACCCGGAAAGAACCTAAAGAGGAAATGGGATCAAGTGGGGGCTGATCGCCAATCCTCTGACCGCACAAGATGTACCACCTGTGGAAAATATCACTTGGGGGAGTGTTGGAAAGCTGGGAAGGTATGTGCGAAGTGTGGCAGCAAAGACCACGAGGTCACAAGCTGTCCACAAAAGGGGCAAGAAAGGGTGACAGAAAGACCATTGACATGTTACCAATGTGGAAAGACCGGGCATTACATGCGTGATTGCTCGAAGCTGCAAGGTGATAAGCAGAAGGCGCCAGAAGGAAACCGGGGACAAGAAGGTCGCGCGGTTAAGGCCAAGGGCCAAGCCGGGACACCCAGAGTCTACAATCTGGTGAAGGACTCGGCCGAAGCCGGCTCCTACGACTCGATCACTGGTACGTCACTAAGACCTCTACTTCTTCAATTTTAAATGCATTGCATATATTGGGGAAAAGGGCGGGACACTTAGAAATTTGGGGGAATGTGTAGGGACCGTTACAATAGGTGGTGTAGAGGCACTCACTCTATTTGACTCTGGGACTACACATAGTTTTGTGAGTTCCGGAATGATTGGAAAAGGCTTGTTCCAAAAGGAACAAACGGCCGGCCAAGGCATTGTGAATGCGGCCGGTGGGCAAGTAATGCCTATGTTAGGGTTGGTCAAGGACATTCCCGTCTCTATAGGGGGCATGGACATGCCAGCCGACCTAGTAGTTGTTCAACTTAAGAATCACGAGGTGATCTTAGGTATGGACTGGCTCGGACAAAACCGAGCCACCATTGAATGCCACCGAGGAAGGGTGAAGTTGGAACGACCAGAAGGAAGGGTCGTCTTCCAAGGAGTAAGACCAACTTCGGGAAGTTTGGTTGTCTCTGCTATCCAAGCAGAAAGGATGCTGGAAAAAGGATGCGAAGCATACCTAGCCACCATCACGACGAAGGAAGTCGGAACGGAGACCAAGATCGAGGACATTCCTGTGGTCCGAGACTTTGAGGATGTGTTCAAGGCCTTAGAAGGCTTACCGCCTGACCGGTCTGACCCATTCGTCATAGAACTCGAACCTGGAACTAAACCTCTGTCTAAGGCGCCATACAGAATGGCCCCAGCCGAGACGGCTGAGCTGAAGAAGCAGCTGGAAGAACTGCTAGACAAAGGCTTTATTAGGCCTAGTAGTTCTCCTTGGGGGGCGCCCGTTCTATTCGTCAAGAAGAAGGACGGAAGCCTTCGGTTGTGCATTGACTACCGAGGCATAAACCGGGTTACTGTGAAGAACAGATACCCATTGCCTCGGATAGATGAATTGTTGGATCAATTGAAGGGTTCAACGGTGTTTTCCAAGATCGATCTGGCATCGGGGTACCATCAAATCCCGATAGCACCTGAGGACGTGAGGAAAACAGCGTTTAGAACTCGGTATGGTCATTATGAATTTGTGGTCATGCAATTTGGTTTAACCAATGCACCAGCTGCGTTCATGAAGATGATGAACGGTGTCTTCCGGGAATGGTTGGATAAGTTTGTTATCATATTCATTGATGACATCCTTGTTTATTCCAAGAACCGGAGAGAACACATGGACCACCTAAGAATCGTAATGGAAACCCTAAGGGCACAGAAGCTCTATGCCAAGCTTAGCAAGTGTAGCTTCTGGCAAACGAGGATAGGGTTCCTAGGACACATAGTGTCTGATGAAGGTGTCTCAGTTGATTCGGACAAGATCCGTTCAATTGAAGAGTGGCCGCGGCCGAGGAATGCAACCGAGGTTAGAAGTTTCCTCGGGCTGGCCGGTTACTATAGACGGTTTGTCTAAGGTTTTTCAAGCATGGCTAAGGCCATGACTAAGCTGACCGGAAAGAACGTGAAGTTCGAATGGACTGAAGCCGCGGAGAAGAGTTAATGACTTGAAGGATATGTTGACCAAGGCACCGGTCCTCACACTGCCTGTAGACAATGTACCATACGTGGTCTACACAGATGCATCCCGGAACGGGTTGGGATGCGTTCTGATGCAGGACGGGAAGGTGATAGCCTATGCCTCAAGGCAATTGAGGAAACACGAGGGTAACTACCCAACTCATGACCTCGAGATGGCCGCTGTGGTATTTGCACTTAAGATCTGGCGATCTTATCTCTACGGAGAAAAAGTGCAACTATTCACCGACCACAAGAGTCTGAAGTATGTGTTCACTCAACCTGACCTGAACCTGAGGCAGAGAAGATGGATGGAACTGGTGGCAGATTACGATCTAGACATCACTTACCATCCAGGAAAGGCTAACTTGGTTGCAGATGCCTTAAGTCGGAAAAGAACTGAAGTGGCCGCAGAAAAGGATGCAGAGACCTTGGTCGGACTGATCCGGTCCTTGCACCTTAATGCACTAACCGTGGACAATGAGCCACTTGGCCTAGGAGCAGCAGATCAGGCGGATTTGTTGACAAGGGTCAGGTTGGCTCAGAAACACGATGAAGAGTTGATGAAATCGGTCAACAACAACAACACGGAGTATCAGTTCACCAACAACGGGACGGTTGTAGTGAATGGTCGCGTGTGTGTTCCCGATGTGGAAGGCCTTAAGGAAGAAATCCTAAGGATGGCTCATCAGTCTAAGTTCTCTATACATCCCGGACAGACCAAGATGTACCAAGATCTCAAGCGGTACTATCACTGGGTCGGGATGAAGAAGGACATTGCTGAATGGGTGTCTAAGTGCTAAACGTGTCAATTGGTCAAGATTGAACACCAAGTCCCGAGCGGCCTGGTACAAAGTTTACCCATCCCGGAATGGAAATGGGATAACATTACGATGGACTTTGTGACTGGACTGCCGGTAATCCGGTCAAGAAGGGACACAATTTGGGTAGTGGTGGACAGACTGACCAAGTCCGCACACTTCTTATCCATCAAGAATACTGATGGAGTGGGTAAACTTGCTGAGAAGTACATTGATGAAATCATGAGACTTCATGGTGTACCAGCAAGTATAGTCTCAGACCGAGATGGTCGGTTCACGTCTTATTTCTGGCAAGCTTTCCAGAAAGCCCTAGGAACGAGAGTGAACATGAGTACGGCCTATCATCCACAAACGGATGGTCAGTCTGAAAGGACCATACAAACGTTGGAAGACATGTTGAGATCATGTGTTCTAGATTGGGGAGACTCCTGGGAAAAGTATTTACCCTTGACCGAGTTTGCTTACAACAACAGTTACCAAGCAAGCATCGGAATGTCCCCCTATGAAGCATTGTATGGGCGGCCCTGCAGGACTCCACTGTGCTGGACGCAAGTGGGAGAATCCCGAGTCCTTGGGCCAGAGATAATTGAGGAGACTACGGAGCAAATCCGTTTTCTAAGAGCCAAGATGCAGGAGGCGCAAGACCGCCAAAAGAGTTATGCAGACAAAAGAAGGAAAGACATCGAGTTCCAAGTTGGAGACCGAGTTTACCTTAAGATGATCACCTTCAAAGGAAGGGCAACGGTTTCCAAACGTGGAAAACTTGATCCAAGATACTTGGGGCCATTCACGATCCTAGAACGGGTCGGGATGGTTGCTTACAAACTAGACTTGCCCAATGAGATGGAAGCATTCCACATTGTGTTCCATGTCTCGCAATTGCGCAAGTGCTTATCGGATCATGACAAGATTATGCCCGAGATCCCTGAGGATCTAAAGGCAAATCTAACCCTGGAAGCACGGCCCTTGAGGATTCTGGATAGGTTGGAAAAAGCAACCAGAAAGAAAGTCATCCAGATGGTGAAGGTTGAATGGATCTGCAATGGAGTTAAGGAGATAACTTGGGAAACGGAAAACAGAATGAAGGCCGATTATCCAGAGTGGTTTGAGGAGTTTACAAGGAACGAACACCTTGGATCGGATTCGGGGACGAATCCATTTCAAGGGGGGAGACTTGTAACATCCCCGAACCGGCCTAAGGGCCATTCGGGCTGTTCATGGAACCAGAAGTCAAAACTCACGATCCAAAGGATCTATAAAAGTGTTCCATGGGCAGAGAAGGGTTAAGTTCAGCTGAATGGGAGCTTAACCTAAAGGAAACCAGCTGGACGGCCGAGCTAAACAGCTGAAGGACTGAAGTACCAGCTCGGCTCAGCTGAGCTGGAGTGTAGGAGTGTGATTCAGCTGATCAGCTAGTGTCACTAGCTGATCAAGGCCTCCATAAGCGAATGGACACCAATGGCCAATGTGTCCATTCGCAAGCCAAAAGGCACCCGCTCCTCTTGGGCGGTTATGGACGATTCTTGGCCTATAAATAAGACCCTTGGGGGTCAGATTTGCGCACTACACACACAAGGGATCAAGCCCAGAATATTCACCAAGGCAAAGGCCATAAATTGCGAAGACAAAGAGAGAGAGAGAAACCGAGAAGAGTTGACCGGATTCTAAGAGAGAAGGCCGGCGGGTTCAAGGGAGATTTGGTGGTTGAAGAAGGCGGTTTGGGTCTGGAATCATGGCTGGAGAAACAGCCAAGGATCATGGCAAATCAACCACTACATCTAAGGTACCATCCGAGCCTCTTTCCTTGTCGGCCTTGGCCAAGCCAAAGGCTTACGGTCGGATTTATTGTGGCCGGATTTCTCTACTTCTTCTTCTAAGTAAAAGTCGATCATAGAGAGATTCTATGTTCGGTTCCCCAAAGCGCTCATGTAAGCCTCACGACCGGCCGTGGGCCAGGGTCGTGAAGAACAGCTGCGAAGTAGTTGGGCTCGGTTAACTCCATGTTTGGGGCGCAAAGGGTCATGTGGTCTGGTTTGGTTTAACGAGCCGTCTAGGGGGACGGTTTATCCGAGAACCGTGAGACAAAAGACATGATCAGACTAAGCCTGGACCGATAGAGAAAGATCGGGAAAAACCGTGACCGGCTGTGAAACGGGCCAAGGTGTGTGTCGGACGGAAGAAGCGAACGTCTAAGGACGATCGCAAGTCGCTAGGTGTGACCGTGGTCTGACGTGCGGATGTGAGGATCGATCGTAATCGTCCGCGGCACGATCGCATCCCTTCGCGCAGACAGTCGCAACCGTTCGTGAACGGTCGGCTATAGGATCGCGGTATGATCGTGGTACGTGTGCGGAACGACCGTGCGATCCTCCAGGACCTCGCGCGCGGAACCGCGCCCGTACTTACCGATCCATGCTAACGCGGCAGTACGGATTACGGCCATGATCCGATACGGTCATGCGCGTAACGCGTCCGAAAGACCATGCCGACGACAGCGCCCCCGACATGGACGTAGACGGGCGATCGCATGTACGTACACGGATGACCTTACGGTCGTACGCGAATGACCATACGGACACATGCGGGTTGCCCGAAAGACCGTCCGGTCGCAAGGAAGGCTTAGTACATAGGACGTTTGGGATGTCTTGATAGTCTTAAGTTGCGAATTGAAATATGAATTACGGGAGCATATAGAACATGTCATTGATAGGTTAATATGTTTAACTTGTATAAAATGAATCATGAAATGTTTGGCTTTCAGGTAACAAGGGTGGTCATGGGGATGACTTATCCTAGGCGCGGACAAGGCTGTGACGAGTGGTGTATTTAGATAGACATTGTATTAGGACCGAATACTATTGGCATAATGCGTTTGACTACATTGTATTGGTACCTTTGCGTTTATTAATAAAATGTCTATTTGCCTTATTGTTCTTGCTTAGAATTGTTAGAATGGAATGAATGAATGGAATGAATGTGTTAAGGATTTGGTTAAGTATAAAACGTTTAGGGTTGAGGTTGCAAAAGAACCTCAACTTAGAATGGATTAGAAAGTGGAATGTCCGTCTAGGCCTATGGCCGGGATGGGGTGTTACATCATACATAACGTTTAATAATCTTTACAAACATATTTTGCCATTTCTCAAAAAAAACAATCAAGTCTCAATACAAAAATGGCGCCAAAGCCGAACCGAGAGAAAACCCAAAATCATCGAATAAAAGCTGCCACAAGCGATCCCGAAACTACACCAAGGACCTCCCGCGTCCGTCGCTGCTAAACCTGAAGAACACAAAAAGAGTCTAATGAGCGATCTAAGATCACCCAGCGAGACGGCTCCCCACTACGGCTTCTATTTTATCTATCGTCTACAAATCCCCGTCCCCAAAACCCCAAAATAACAAACAACAGAGCAAACGGTCGATCACGCACTACCACGTCGTGTCAAACCCACAACACACAAGCACTTGCCAAAAGAAAGAGAAAGCGATTAAGGGAATCGAAGCACTGCGGCAAATGCTCTCGATTGAAACTCGATCTATCGATCGCGCACTACGAAAAAAACACACGCACACCTGGGCCCTTACGATCTAGGTAATCTTTCACGGGTTTACATCGTCACCGACATGGTAACTAACCCACGACTCCCAGATGTAAACACGAAGTCTCACGACCTAGGACACTGTTCTCAGTCCATCGATACACAGTGACTCGGACTACCCCACGGTAACATAAGTTTCCATGTGATTCGTCCCTAGGACATGACCCCATTTTCTCCGAACCACACACCTACCAGCGTCACTCATTAGGTTAGCGCCATAACCGGAATCACCACCAGAAGGCACACGATCCGATTAGGCAGCTACCCGAGGATCCAATAGGGTCGGAAGTACCGGAACGTATTCGCAAACCTAGACTTGCGGAATCTAACACACCCTAGAGTCCTAGTGCAGAAATGTAAACACTAAACACGCAGAATCGCTTGGACTATAGAAACGATATCAATCAACCAACCAATAAATAACAATGATTGCAACCAATATTCCGCAAGTCTACACACACACACACACACGCAAACACCACCACCCTGACTCGGCGCCGTACCGAGTCAGCGGCAACGAACTTAACCGGTCCCGTGACCGAGTTAATTATCCAAAAGGACCGCTCGGCCCAACACCGAGACGATCTAACAGGCCTGCAGAAAAAGCTCAAAAAAACAACCACAGAACAACACAGTAATAACAATCACCACACAAGCAAGCCTATTAGGGTTTATAATGTCTTTTTAACTCGTTCCCATCCTCTACCTTGGATTAGCGGATTGCTAATCCGTAGACGGCTCATCACACACTATACAACTTCTCAATTACTCATTTCTCATGTGTCTTTTAATCACTCCTCGATCCGTCGGTTTAGAGCTAGTAGCTTACTAAACTCTCCGACGTCTCATCATTCATTTACTTGATTCACTGCTTACTCTTTAATCTTTATTAAACCTAGTTCCGATATTTGTTTCATACTCTATAGGTTTGTTAGGTTTAATTCCATCTTTTAATTTTGTCTTAGTTCCCATACATAGATTCATTCGATAAGGTTCTTTTAATACATATATATGCATATACGGCCCTATCATGCAACAACTATATGTATGCATCAATCAACGTCTCTAACAACCTAGCAGCACACAATCGGTTTAATCCTTTTTAATCATACGGTCCTAGCATGCATCTCAAACCCTAACCGGTTTATCGTTAATCAGTCAATTCAAGTAAGGGTATGCAAATACCTAATTCTACGGTTTCTTGTTTCCCGGTCTATATGCAATACTACTCTACGGTGTTTGAGTCGACTCACAATGAATTGGTCGGAATGAACGGCACGGATGAGGATTCGACTTCCCGAGACCCCGAACTACAACCCGAACCTCCCGAACACACGAACACGAACCCTGAAGCTTCCCTAACAATCCTAGAACCGGCTAAACTCATAACCGACCAAAGTCAACGCGTTGACCGGCGTTGACCGCAACATTGACCGGCTGCCCGTTGAACGTTGACTTTGACTCCGTTGACCAAGCTTGAACGGGTTGACCCAATCTGAACCAGCTGAACCACTTCAATCAAACCAAACCAACTAAACCGGCTTCCAATTGAACTGGTTAGGTTAAACCGGTTTAGGTCAAACCGTTGACCGAGGGTTGACCGGTTAAACTAAATCGATCCAAATTGAACCAAACCAACTCCAATCCAATTCCTATCAGATGCTGAACCAACACCAGTGAACCGGCTGAAGGAAGAGAGGCAGAGGAGAAGATTTCAGAGACTTCTCCGGCGGCGATGCGTTGACCGGCCGGTTCACCCCTTTTTCTGGCGACTGAGAAGATGATCCACCCACCAAACTGATCACCAAGAACAGATATAGCCACTGGTAGCTTCAAAAAGGTGAGAACCGGTGAAGGAAGAGAGAGAGAAGAGGAGATCTCGCCGGCGGCACCCCTTTCACGGCGGCTCCGGCGGAGCTCCGGCAACAGCGACGGTGAGAGATGGCCGGAGGTTGTAGAGGAGAGTGAGACGAAGCTATTGGTCTTTGTAGAGAGTGATTTGGGTTTGTGGTTAAGAAGATATGGTGTTTCTTGTTCCTCAAGTCATGAAGAACACTTTGTGTTCTTGAAGAAGAGCTTGAAGATGCAAAGGATTTATGGATTTTCTGGATGAATGGGATGAATGTAGATGAATAGTGAGAGAGAGAGAGAGGAGAGATCTCGTGAGTGAGAGAGCTAGAGAGAAGATTTTTGGTGCAAAATGAGAGTTATTTGATACATTATTCCCTTGGTTCATGAACAAGAACCATGCAATGCATGCAAGAGGAGAAGGTGGCGCCATATGGGGGAGGACACCTTTCCTCAGAGGTGGCTTAAGAGAAATAATCCATCAATTAGTCTCCTTAATTCTTCATAATTCCCCTTAATCATTTGTAGCTCGGTTTCCTCGGTTTGACATTTTACTTTTTAGAAAATACTGAATGTTCTCATAAATCTCCAAACCTCCACAAACTGATTCTCCTTGATTTTAGATGAATTTAGAAAGTTGAATCACCTAATTTGGAGTTCCGTAGCTCCGGTTATGAATTTTTGAAGTTTTCTCAGTTTAATCGGTTTCTATTCCCGACAAGCCGAAAAACCTGTTTCTGCTCCGTTTTTTTCATTTCTGGTCTTGTAAATGTTCTTTATGTTATAAAACATGAACATTTGGCCCGTCTCGGCTTCCGTTTCAAACTTTGGCAAAATTACCATTTTGCCCATGGACTTAGCAAAATTACAATTTTGCCCCTATTGACTTTTCTTCTGCCTGTTGACCATATTTTTGAATACATGGTATTACACCGTCGAACTATGTCAAACCTGAAAACACACAAAAATAGTCTAATGAGTAATCTAAGATTACCTAGTGAGACGGCTCCCAACTAACATGCTGCTAGCTAAAAATCTAATAATCCCGTCCAAACCCAAAATAATAATCAAGTACAATAGCTGATCATGTGCTACCAAGACGTGATGAGCTCCACAGCACAAAAGCATTCAATTAACAACACACAACAACAAAAGGTAACTACGGAAATCGAGAACACTGCAACACATGCTCTCGATTAGATTCGATATATCTATCACGGCTCTAACACAAGTCCACACAAACTGGGCCCACTATGCGAACTTGGTAACTTCCATAGGAACACTTAGCTACCCCCATGGTAACTAAAACCTCCCACAACTCCTAGACGTAAACACAAAATCATACAACCTAGGACACTGTTCTCTGTCCATCGTATGCGGTGACTCGGGCTACCCCTAGATTGAAGGAATTTCTAGCAGTTCTAATCAGGATTAGCAACCCTAGTCTTAATTCCGAGCCTAGGATCTAAGGTTCATGTAATTGAATCTATCAGATCTGGAGATTACCTGGTGATTAGCAGCGGAAGTTATTTGCAAGTAATCGAGATCTAAAGCGCCTCAAATGCTGCGCCTCTACTGGTATCCACACGCACACAAACTGAACAGGAAGGGATGCTAGTGCCTTTTGAGATCTAATCTCTAGAGAGGTTTCTTTTCTGTTTCTGGTGGCTATGAATTAGGTTAGAAACGAGTTTAGGTCGACCATATATCTTATATATATGTCGACTTAAACCGCCACGAGATTAACTAATGATTAAACCGATTTAATCTGCTAATCCGCGAGTTGTGTCGACCGAAACACTCTATGTGTCGATCGACACGGCCGATCTATGTCGACCGACACTCTTAGTGCGTCGATCGACATTGTCCAGAAAAGTTGATATTGAATGCAGATCAAATATGCATTCACCCGATCATTACATTAATGATCATCCTCTCATGCTATGTCCAGTTTGCTTAGGTGTCTGACCCTATAGGATCATATAACACTAGCAATGAGTTCTCAACTCATTGATCATAAGTGGCTTCTAGCAAAGCATTATGACTACCTAGTGTCATATGATTGTCTCATCTCGACAACACGACTTTCTCTCAGAGTAAGTACAAATAGATTTCAGGACATTCCCAACAATCTCCCACTTGTACTGGAATCGTCTATTCCTTTTAATCCCTTTGTAGCTATATCTCAATCTAGCATAAGGCAAGAACTGTGTCATCCTTATTAAGCTAGATCACTTTTATCGAATCCCGATTTGTACTGATAAAACAAACGACTGACAATCACCTCGTTTGAGCGTGGCCACGCATTTCCAGTATCAAATCTTCGATAGGCCCAGAGATATTTAACTCATGTTATATAGGAGGTACAAATCCCGTCTTGTTCCATCCATGTCACTCTTATATCTCATGATACGCCTAATCAGTGTCTTTATGATCACCAGTTACGGCTGACGTTTGACAAAGTCAAGACGAACCAATCCATAAAAGAGAGGGCATGATGAACTCAGGTTTAAGGACTACACTCTTTAGTCGTAATGAGAAACTCTTATGACACTCATATAACATCTTGTAGAGTTCTCATTAACGGGTCATGTCCGATCATGTGTTCTCTAACACATATCTATGTGATTGACTTTAATACTCTTATTAATGACTCCATGAAACATAGTCATCAGTCACCTCACATACTAGTCTCACGTGGTTGTTAATGTCCCATTTTAACAACCTCGACCAGGGACCAACATAATTTATGTCATTTATTGATTATAGGGTTTCATGATCAAGTCACATACTTGATGACCTATAAAATGTCATAAATTACTTTTGGGACAATTATTTAATAACACAATTAAATAATACTGAAGCAATTTCATTAAAATAACATAATCAAATTATGTCCTACGAACATTATGTCATAACTAAAACATCAAATATAACTCCCACTGAAAACAAGATCATATCTTAAGAAATCTAATGCCTACAGCAGCAGTGTGAAACTCATGCTTGGGCCTTGGGAGGGGATTGGTTAGTGGATCAGCAACATTCTCATCCGTCGGGACTCTGCTGATCTTCACATCTCCTCTATTCACAATATCACGGATAAGGTGATATCGCCTTTCTATGTGTTTGGATTTCTGGTGTGATCTAGGTTCCTTTGCTTGCGCAATGGCTCCATTGTTGTCACAATACAAAGCCACTGGCTCAGAAATACTAGGAATCACACCAAGTTCAGTGATGAACTTCTTGATCCAAACAGCCTCCTTTGCCGCTTCAGAAGCAGCGAGGTACTCAGCTTCAGTTGTGGAATCTGCTACAGTGTCCTGCTTGGAACTCTTCCAGCTGACTGCACCGCCATTCAGGCAGAAGATGTAACCAGATTGTGATCGGAAATCATCTTTGTCTGTCTGGAAACTTGCGTCGGTGTAACCACTTACTACCAGCTCATCACTTCCTCCATACACCAAGAATTTATCCTTAGTATTTCTCAAATACTTCAGAATATTCTTGACTGCTGTCCAGTGACTTTCACCTGGATCCGATTGGTATCTACTCGTCATGCTTAAAGCACAAGCAACATCTGGACGAGTACAGAGCATGGCATACATGATGGATCCCAACGCCGAGGCATAGGGAATCCGACTCATGCGTTCTCGCTCAGCAGGTGTCTCAGGACACTGGTTCTTGCTGAGACTTATGCCATAAGACATTGGTATGAAGCCCTTCTTGGAATCTTGCATTCTGAACCTGTGTAAGACTTTATCGATATAAGTGTCTTGACACAGTCCAATTAGCTTGTTTAATCTATCTCTATAGATTCTTATTCCAAGAATATACGCGGCTTCTCCCATGTCTTTCATTGAAAAACAACTTCCGAGCCAAGCCTTAACAGACTGTAACAACGGAACGTCATTTCCGAGAAGAAGTATGTCATCTACATACAACACGAGAAATGCAACTGCGCTCCCACTAGTCTTCTTGTAAACACATGGTTCTTCTTCGTTTCTGATGAAGTCAAACTCTTTGACTGCTTCATCAAAACGAAGATTCCAACTCCGAGATGCTTGCTTCAATCCATAAATGGATCGATGAAGCTTGCATACTTTCTTAGCAGCATTAGGATCGATGAAACCTTCGGGTTGTGTCATGTACACATCCTCTTCCAGAATTCCATTAAGGAAAGCTGTTTTCACGTCCATTTGCCAGATCTCATAATCATAATGAGCAGCTGTTGCTAGGAGAATCCGAATGGATTTAAGCATGGCTACAGGTGAATAGGTTTCTTCATAGTCTATACCATGAATTTGTTTGAAACCTTTTGCCACCAGCCTTGCTTTATATATCTGAATATTTCCATCCACATTTATTTTCTTCTTGAAAATCCATTTACACTCAATGGGTCTTGCACCATCGGGTAAATCAACCAAAGTCCATACTTGGTTCTGTGACATGGATCCCATTTCGGATTCAGCGGCTTTTAGCCACTTTTCGGAGTCAGGGCTCATCATCGCTTCTTCGTAATTCGCGGGCTCGTCACTGTCAATGATCAATAAATCATGACAATTGGTTACGAGAAATCCATATCTCTCGGGTTCGTGACGGATCCTTTCGGATCTACGAATTTCAGGCTCCACAGGCGTTGGGTCTACAACTCTTTGCAGATCCAACTGTTGCTCTTCCTCTATGGGTTGAGCATTTTCTTGCGGTTCTCGAACTTCTTCGAGTTGTACTTTACTCCCACTGTTTCTCTTGGAAAGAAACTCTCTCTCAAGAAAAACGCAGTTCCGAGCAACAAACACTTTGTTCTCGGATTGGTTGTAAAAGTAGTATGCCTTGGTTTCCTTAGGATAACCAACGAAGTAGCACTTATCAGATTTGGGTTCGAGCTTATCTGTAATTAATCGCTTAACATAAGCTTCACAACCCCAAATCTTCAGGAAAGACACATTTGGAACATTTCCAGTCCACATCTCATGTGGTGTCTTTGCAACTGATTTTGACAGAACCCTATTAAGTGTAAACGCAGACGTTTCTAGAGCGTATCCCCAAAAGGATAATGGAAGAGTTGAGAGACTCATCATTGATCGAACCATATCTAATAAAGTTCGATTTCTCCTCTTAGACACCCCATTCCATTGTGGTGTTCCAGGAGGAGTGAGTTGTGAAACAATTCCACAATCTCTCAAATGATCACTGAATTCTTGGCTTAAGTATTCTCCTCCACGATCTGATCGAAGAGCCTTAATACTTTTACCAAGTTGATTTTGTACTTCATTTTGGAACTCCTTGAACTTTTCAAAAGATTCCGACTTGTGTCTTATTAAATAGACATAGCCATACCTGCTGAAATCATCAGTGAAGGTAATGAAGTATCGAAAATTTCCTCTGGCACTTTGATAGGTCAAGAATTAATCCCTATACTAAACTGCAAGTGTACAGCAATGTCAAAGTAGTATATAGGGTTATCGAATCCACAGGGACACTTGGTCTCAAGAGAATCAAACCGTAGGGAGTGAATACTAGAAATAAGCAACGTGATTGTATTGAAAGTAGTGCAAGAAAGTAAATCAGTAGCAGAGATTATTGGTTGTGAAAGCAAGTAATTAAAAGCGTCAAACCTAGGGTATTCTCAGGAAATCAGACTAGCAGACAGTTCATTCAGCAATGATCTAATTAAGCACAGTTCTAGAACTCAAAACACAGATATAGAATTAACCAAATTCCTTTGCGATAATTCTCTAAGTCTAAGTGCAGCAAACCAAACTTCCGTTTGCGAGAACTAACAGATTAAACTAGCAATAAGCTCAAGTTTGATATGTTCACAATTATCCTAAACCAAACTTTCGTTTGCGCAAAGTTTAATTGCCCAATTTAATTAGTTCAGATTCCTAAACCCCACTTCCGTGACGTATTTAGCAACCTAAGATCTAGATTCTAATTGATCAGGTTAGAACTAGCTTTAAGCACAATTAAATTGAAGAACAGATATAGTTTGAATCCTTAACTGAAATTGAACAAGTCTAGCAAGTCATGAAATCCTATGTGAGAAACCCTAAGTCTAACTAGGAATCTACTCAGACATAGATAATGAAAACATGATCATATGATAAGTAAATTGCATAAAAGAATAAGAGTAAAAAGGGGTTTGAAATCTTCTCCAAATACAGATGATGAATTAGGTTCAGATCAGCCCCAAAAGCTCTAAAAATCCTCTGCTCTTAATTATGAAGTTGTATCTAATAAAAACTCTAAAAACTCTATTATATAGGCATAATCTCGGCCAGGGGCTTCTTTGTAAATATCAGGAACTTCTGGATCAAAGTGCAATATCCTGATTCTTCTAAACCGCCGAGTTTTTTGGCCCATCTCGCTGGTGCAACGATCGTTGCTAGAGTGCAACGATCGACACCTTTCTCTGTCTCGGACAGTGAACTCTATCTCTCGGCCAATCACTCCAAAAATCTCCAAAATGCTCCATAATCTCCAATTTAGCTCCCAACCTGATTATACCTGTAAAAGACTCTAAACAAAGACAAAAGACACTAAAACACATCTATATCATGGCCTAAAACTAGTAAAAACCATGATATATCAACTCCCCCACACTTAGCCTTTGCTTGCCCTCAAGCAAAACATAGAACTAAAACATGGTGAAGAGGTTTGAAAACTCTTCAGAAACTCATTTCATCTTAGAAGCTACAATACTCAGATTCCCCTTAGTAAACCACTGAAAGAATCAATCACAGGATATCAAGACCAACATGTACTTCCCCCACACTTAGCAATTGTCCTAGGTAAACTCCACAATCACATTCAAGCATTCAAATTCTCCCTACTGACTTCTGCAAGTATTTAAGTGCGGTCTCACCTAAGGAGTATCGATCTAAAGGCACATGGATTCTTACCTAATCAGCTCTAGACCACCATACTATCTTTCTCTAGTCCCTTTCTTCTCTTTCCCTTCTTTAACAACTGATTTTTCCCCACTGGGTATCATTTTATTTTTTTTATCAGTGTTCTTCCCGTTATGGGGTGTACTTTGGACACATTCCATGGATCTCATGAGAGATAATAGTGTTTGCTACCACTCTCATGACCACTTCGGAGTTACTAACTCATCCTCAGTTTATTATTATTATTTTTTTTTTTTTTTTTTTACTTTATAGAAGGGGAGAAGGGAACTAAATAGGACATGTTTACAGGCTGTGTCAGAACTAACAGGGAATCCGACATAAAGTATACCAAGCCCTTAGGTGAGAAATCTAAGTCAATATTAGGGGTGAAGTCAGTAAAAGATCCTCTGATACCTGAAGTGATGTGGGTGTTCCCAGTAGGTTGATCTGTGATGGGGTTTTCTAATAGTCAGAGATAGATCCTGCAACTTCATCCCAATGGTTACTTAAGTTCCTGCAAGTCTTGTAAATCTCCTCAGAAAATCATAGTTTCTTACTTAAACAATTTTGACTCAATAAAACAAAAAATTTTGAAAAACGGACTGACTCTTAAGAAAACAGAAAGATAAACGTCAGTAGCACCTCCCCCACACTTAAGACACACTGTCCCCAGTAGTGTCCAGCGAAGGATTGGTAAAAAGAAAATAAAATAAATTGAAAAGGTGAGTTTATGTCTGTCGGGTTACCTCTGTCGCACAGCATCGATCGGTGCATTAGATGCATCGACCGTTACTTGGCGACTTTCGTGTATGGTCGATCGTTGCTCAGGACCGCAACGATCGCTGCAATGCGATTCCCTTCGTGTTGTGACGATCGATGCAGTAATGCATCGATCGCTGCACTGCGATTTAATCCGAGACCTGCAAACATGACTGCACCAGAAACAAAAACAAACGTAAAATCCTAACAAAAACACCAAAAATTAAAAAGAAAAACATCAGTACCTAATGGTGGGTTGCCTCCCACCCAGCGCTTGTTTAAGGTCAATAGCTTGACCGGACGCGCAAGGCTTTTCAAGTTGAGGGTGCAGCATCCAGAGGCAAAATCTGTCCTCTGGGAATCTCGGCCTTAGCCCAATAGTGTTTTACCCTCTGCCCATTCACAGCAAACTCATTACCTTCCTTACCTATTAGTATGACAGCTCCATATGGACGCACTTCTTTTATTGTGTAAGGACCGGACCATCTTGATTTCAGCTTTCCTGGAAACAAATGCAAGCGAGAATTGTATAGAAGTACCTGATCATTAGGCTCAAACCGTCTAGAAACAATCTTTTTATCATGATAAGCCTTTGTCCTCTCCTTGTACAGCTTTGAGTTCTCATAGGCAAGATGTCTAATCTCATCCAACTCATTAAGCTGTATCAGCCTTCTTTCTGCAGCTGATTTAAGGTCAAAGTTCATCTGCTTCACAGCCCATGCTGCTTTGTGCTCAAGTTCCACAGGCAGATGGCATGCTTTTCCATACAACAAGTGAAATGGAGTAGTCCCTAATGGTGTTTTGAATGCAGTCCTGTAGGCCCATAAAGCATCATCAAGCTTAGCTGCCCAATCTTTTCTTGTCTTCCCAACTGTTTTCTCCAAGATCTCCTTGATTTGTCTGTTGGAAACTTCTACCTGTCCACTAGTCTGTGGGTGATAAGGAGTAGCAACTCGGTGATGCACCCCATGCTTCTTCAAGAGCTTCTCAAATACCTTATTAATAAAGTGAGACCCTCCATCACTAATTACTATCCTGGGTACTCCAAATCTAGGGAATATAATGGATTTGAACAGCTTAATGACTACTGAAGAATCATTGGTTGGACTAGCTATTGCTTCTACCCACTTAGATACATAATCCACAGCAACCAATATGAACTTATTCCCAAAAGATGAGGGAAAGGGACCCATAAAATCTATGCCCCAGCAATCAAAAACCTCAACCTCAAGAATGAAATTCTGAGGCATCTCATGCTTTCTGCTGATTTTCCCTCTCCTTTGGCAGGCATCACAATGAGAAATAAAAGAGTGAGTATCAGCGAACATTGTAGGCCACCAGAAACCTGCCTGCAAAACCTTAGATACAGTTTTAAAAGTAGCAAAATGTCCTGCGTAATCTGATCCGTGGCAGTGGAACAGGATATCTGGAACCTCCGATTCAGCAATACATCTCCTATAAAGGCCATCCGAACAGTGCTTATAGAGGTAAGGTTCATCCCAATAGTACCTCCTAAGTTCTCTGAAAAACCTCTTCTTCTCATATCCTTTTAGATTATCTGGTTCAGCCTCTGCAGCTAGATAATTGGCTATGTCTGCATACCATGGTTGATCATTTGTTGAGACAGCATAAATCTCAAACTCATGTTTTCCAATCCGTACCGTAAAAGTCTCTGGGTCTGTGTTCGCGCTGCAACGATCGTCACAGCCAGATGTATCGATCGCTACCGCCCTGATAGATGCATCGATCGATGCTGATGTTGCATCGATCGACGCATTGCGATTAATCCGACAGTTTTGCAGATCTCTGTCCAAATCTGTCTCACAGATTGTCCCAACCATATTGACGTTTTCCTCAGGCAAATAGTCATTGATTGGCACGTCGTCTTCTATCAGCATCCTAGAAAGATGATCAGCAACTCCATTCTCAACTCCTTTCTTATCTCTTACCTCAATATCAAATTCCTGGAGCAACAAGATCCATCTCAACAGTCTTGGCTTAGCATCCTTCTTCTGCATCAGATACTTCAGGGCTGAATGATCAGTGTGTACAATCACCTTGGAGCCAACGAGATAAGAGCGAAATTTCTCAAATGCAAAGACAACTGCTAACAGCTCCTTTTCTGTAGTGGCATAGTTCCTTTGTGCATCATCCAGTGTCCTACTGGCATAATAGATTGCATGAAGCTTTCTATTTTTCCTTTGTCCAAGAACAGCTCCTACAGCATAGTCACTTGCATCACACATTACTTCGAAAGGCAAATCCCAATCTGGTGGCTGAACTATGGGAGCGCTTACTAAGGCCTGCTTGATCTGTTCAAATGCGGTTTGACAATCTGCAGTGAACTCAAACTTGGTGTCTTTACACAGCAAAGCAGTTAATGGCCTAGCAATCTTACTGAAATCCTTGATGAACCGTCTATAGAAACCAGCATGTCCAAGAAAGCTTCTAATAGACTTAACAGAATCAGGTGCCTGCAGGTTTGTCATTACCTCGATCTTGGCGCGGTCTACTTCTATTCCAGCCTCTGACACTTTGTGTCCTAGTACAATGCCATCTCTGACCATGAAATGACATTTCTCCCAGTTAAGAACTAAGTGCTTCTCTTCACATCTCTTCAAAACCTTACACAGATTATCTAAGCATTCATTATAGGATGATCCATAAACTGAGAAATCATCCATGAATACTTCCATAAAATCCTCAATCATATCTGTGAATATGGACATCATGCATCTCTGGAAAGTGGCTGGTGCATTGCAGAGTCCAAAGGGCATCCTACGGTAGGCGAATGTCCCATATGGACAAGTGAAAGTGGTCTTTCCTTGATCCTCTGGATGGATGGGGATCTGAAAGAAACCTGAGTATCCATCTAAAAAGCAGTAGTAAGGGTGATTTGCTAACCTTTCGAGCATCTGATCAATAAAAGGTAAGGGGAAATGATCTTTTCTAGTCGCAGCATTCAGTTTCCTGTAGTCGATGCACATCCTGTGTCCCGTCACAGTCCTAGTAGGTATCAGCTCGTTCTTCTCATTCTTAACAACTGTAACTCCACCTTTCTTAGGTACTACATGGACTGGACTTACCCAATCACTGTCTGAAATAGGATAGATGATCCCAGCATCCAGGAGTTTCATGATCTCCTTTTTGACTACTTCCTGCAGATTAGGATTAAGTCTCCTCTGATGTTCGATTGATGTCTTGGACTCATCCTCGAGATGTATCCGATGCATGCACAGCTCTGGTGAGATACCTGAAATGTCATTAAGGGAATAGCCAAGAGCTTTGCGATGCTTGCGCAGCTTGCTTAGCAGTAAAGTGAGCTCTGCGTTGTTCAAACTAGCGTTGACAATCACTGGATAAGTTGAATTTGGTCCAAGAAATGCGTACCTTAACCCGGATGGAAGTTGTTTCAGATCTATTTTCGGAGCTTTTTCTTCTGCCCAGTCGAGGTCGTCTTGCAACGATCGTTGCTTAGTTGGTATCGATCGTTGCAGTCCCGCGTCAGATACTTCGACCTGCATTGCAACCTCGATAGAATCCATCAATCTTGTATAGCACATTGCAGGCTCGTCCTGTAGGTACTCCAACTCCAAAATAGAACTCAGTAAGGCTCTTTCTAGTGGGTCCTCAGCATGTGATTGATGGAAGTACTCTGCAGCCAAATCACCCAATGTGTCCACATAGAAGGTCTGCCCGTCAATGGTTGGTCTCTTTACCAGCTTGTTCATGTCAAAACTCATCTTTAGATCACCCACATTCAGGATTATCTTACCTCCTTGACAGTCAATCATTGCACCAGCTGTTGCTAAGAAAGACCTGCCTAGAATTAATGGGTCTTTTGGCTCCTGCCCATATTGTAGAACCACAAAGTCAGTTGGGATCACACACTTGCCAACAGTTATAGGCACATCCTCTATTACTCCTTCAGGAATCCTGACTGATCGGTCTGCCAAAACTAGTGATATCCTAGTTGGTATAAAGTCTGTCATCCCTAGTCTTTTAGCAACCGAGAGAGGCATCAGATTTACACTAGAGCCAAGATCACATAGGGATCTTTCGAACCTCTCCTTGTAGATAGCACAATCTAATACGAAGCTGCCTGGATCTTTCAATTTCTCTGGAATTCTACCTTGAATCACTGCACTACATACTTCATTGAGCATCATTATACTTTCTTCGTCAGACCATTTACCAGAAATTGCATCCTTAAGGCATCTCTTCATCATGGGGGAGGTTTCAATAGAATCCAACAAAGGTACTTCAACCTTCACCTTTTTTTATGAACTCCTTCCATTTTGCATATTGCCTATCATTCCTAGCTTTTCTGGGATTCTTGGGATAAGGTATCTTAGGCTTGTATAACCTTTCAGCCGGCTGTTTTGGGTTTTCAGCATCCGAACTTTCTGTAGTTACCTTGTGTCGATCGTTGCCCTTGTTGCACCGATCGATGCTTGGCGACTTCGTTACGATCTCCGGTTCTTTGGTTTCGCTTGGCAACGATCGTTGCTTGGATGCATCGATCGATGCGCGGCGAATACCGCGTATCTCATCTTCCAACTCTTCAATTTCTACGAGTTCCTCAACGCTTAACTGCTTTCCCGGGCCAGATGACAGCTCCTTACCACTTCTTAATGTCACGGCATTGCATTGATACTTAGGATTGGCATCAGTTCTTCCCGGGAGATATCCCTCTTCCCTTTGAGCATGCCCATCAGTTCTTGCAACTCTTGCATCAAGCTCTTTTATGTGCGTGTTCAAACCTTCAAACTTCCCATTCAGCTCCCTGTAGATGGTATCCATCTTTGCGTCAGAATCTGCTGCGTACTTAGTCTGATTCTCCATCAGCTGTCTTAGCATCATCTCTATCTTACCATCAGGCTCATTGGCTTTCTTAGAACCACTTTGCTGAACTCCATTTGAAAATCTGTTTCCCTGCTGATTTCTAAATCTATTGCCTTGGAAACCAGAACCTCCCATGTAATTCACTTCTTCTTCCTGAGTGTCCTCCTCAGTCTGAATTACATCTATATTTTGGGCAAGGTGGACATCTTTCTTACTTGTCAAGAGATTGTAAACTGTGTCCAGCCTAGATCTAATCTCAGTCATGTTAGGGTCCTCTGTACTTACACCAGATTTCTTCCTCATCTCATCCATAGACTTGCAACTGTAGCTGCCAACCAGGTTCTCTATCAACTGCTTAGCTTGTGTAGGAGTCCTGGTATTGAAATTTGCATCACTGGAATTATCCAAAGCAGTCTGATAAGGGAGATCTATTCCTCTGAAGAAAATACCAATCAGCTGTACTTCTGTGAATCCATGGTGTGGACAATCACGCTGATACTGCTTAAATCTCATCCATGCGGTTGTCAAAGGCTCCACAGCTCCTTGGGAAAAAGTGAGTATGTCCTGTCTGGACTGATCTGAGCGCGCAGCGTCATAGAAGTGACGCAGGAACTCACTCTTTAAGGCTGCCCAAGTAGTATACTGACCAGGTGCCAGTTGTCTCAGCCATGCACTAGCGTCTCCAGCAAGACTGTGCGGAAATAGCTTAAGGAACAGATAGTCCGGGCATACTCCTTCATACTTCATGCCAGTGACTATGTCCTCAAACTTGTCAATGTGATCCATAGGCTGCTCTGATTGAAGACCATGGAAAGCAATTTGTCTCATCAGTTGGTAGTAGATAGTTTTTACCTCAAAATCATTCCTTTCGAAGGCAGGAAGCACTAGAGCTGCTCGGTTTGCATGAAACTCATCAGGTCTATTGTAATCAGCTAGTGTCCTCTCACGAACTACCATCCGGCCTTCTGGCTCAACTTCATCAGGGATCACTCGTCCCTCAGCATCAATCCTTTGCCCAGCAGCATTGTAAGGATTGTTCTCTGGATCCCTCAGGATTCCACCAGCATCTGGTATCAAGATCAAGCGTTCTTGTACCATTCTCTCTCTCTTTTCTCTTCTAATAGTCCTCTCTAGACGTCCAAGTTCCTCTAGATTGAGATTAACTAAGCTCGAGTTCGGATTACTTCGAGTGTTCTGCGTTGGCATAAACTGTCTGTAATCGTCCAGCAACGATCGATGCTATCGCTTAGCAACGATCGACGCAAGGGTGCAACGATCGATGCAAGGCGAAATTCGTACCTGCGACAGAGAGAAACAGAGAAAAAGTTAGCAAAATAAATAAAATAAAAACGAAAAACGAAAACGAAAAACGAAAAATTTCTAGTAAAACCCTAAGTTCGGTCCTATCGAAGACTCTAAGAGTCCCCGGCAACGGCGCCAAAAACTTGATAGGTCAAGAATTAATCCCTATACTAAACTGCAAGTGTACAGCAATGTCAAAGTAGTATATAGGGTTATCGAATCCACAGGGACACTTGGTCTCAAGAGAATCAAACCGTAGGGAGTGAATACTAGAAATAAGCAACGTGATTGTATTGAAAGTAGTGCAAGAAAGTAAATCAGTAGCAGAGATTATTGGTTGTGAAAGCAAGTAATTAAAAGCGTCAAACCTAGGGTATTCTCAGGAAATCAGACTAGCAGACAGTTCATTCAGCAAGGATCTAATTAAGCACAGTTCTAGAACTCAAAACACAGATATAGAATTAACCAAATTCCTTTGCGATAATTCTCTAAGTCTAAGTGCAGCAAACCAAACTTCCGTTTGCGAGAACTAACAGATTAAACTAGCAATAAGCTCAAGTTTGATATGTTCACAATTATCCTAAACCAAACTTTCGTTTGCGCAAAGTTTAATTGCCCAATTTAATTAGTTCAGATTCCTAAACCCCACTTCCGTGACGTATTTAGCAACCTAAGATCTAGATTCTAATTGATCAGGTTAGAACTAGCTTTAAGCACAATTAAATTGAAGAACAGATATAGTTTGAATCCTTAACTGAAATTGAACAAGTCTAGCAAGTCATGAAATCCTATGTGAGAAACCCTAAGTCTAACTAGGAATCTACTCAGACATAGATAATGAAAACATGATCATATGATAAGTAAATTGCATAAAAGAATAAGAGTAAAAAGGGGTTTGAAATCTTCTCCAAATACAGATGATGAATTAGGTTCAGATCAGCCCCAAAAGCTCTAAAAATCCTCTGCTCTTAATTATGAAGTTGTATCTAATAAAAACTCTAAAAACTCTATTATATAGGCATAATCTCGGCCAGGGGCTTCTTTGTAAATATCAGGAACTTCTGGATCAAAGTGCAATATCCTGATTCTTCTAAACCGCCGAGTTTTTTGGCCCATCTCGCTGGTGCAACGATCGTTGCTAGAGTGCAACGATCGACACCTTTCTCTGTCTCGGACAGTGAACTCTATCTCTCGGCCAATCACTCCAAAAATCTCCAAAATGCTCCATAATCTCCAATTTAGCTCCCAACCTGATTATACCTGTAAAAGACTCTAAACAAAGACAAAAGACACTAAAACACATCTATATCATGGCCTAAAACTAGTAAAAACCATGATATATCACACTTGTGCTCATTGGGCCGCATACATCTGTATGTATAAGGCCCAATAGGTCACTGGCCCTTTCGTTTGACTTGTTGAAAGGGGCCTTAGTCATTTTGCCTAGTAAACAAGATTCACATTTCTCACATGATTCATAATCAAATGAGCCCAAAAGCCCATTACTATGGAGCTTTTGAATCCGTTTCTCGTTTATGTGGCCCAAACGACAATGCCATAGAAAAGTCTGATTCGTGTCATTTGATTTGAATCTCTTGGTGTTAATGTTATAGATTTGTGTGCTTTGGTTTAGAACATAAAGCCCATTCTCTAATGGGCTGCTACCATGATATATATCATTGTAATCAAAAGAACAACATTTATTCTTAATTGAAAACTGATATCCTTCCAAATCCAAAACAGGAATAGAAATAATATTTCTGCTTATAGCAGGTACATAGTAGCAATTATGAAGTTCTAAAACCAAACCAGAAGGTAAAGACAAGTTAAATGTTCATACGGCTAATGCAGCAACTCTTGCTCCATTCCCCACACGCAGGTCCACTTGTCCCTTTTCCAACGTCCTACTGTTGCTTAAGCCCTGCATATTTGTACAAATATGAGCACCACAGCCGGTATCCAATACCCAAGAAGTAGAACCAGAAGTAGTAACATTTACTTCTATAACATAAATACCTGAAGATGAAGTCTCGAAAGTCTTCTTCTTCTTCTTCTTCTCTTCCAAGAATTTGTCACAATTTCTCTTCCAATGTCCAAGCTCTTTACAGTAATGGCACTTATCAGTCACAGATGGGCCAGGCTTGGGCTTGGGGGCTGACGCAGGCGTGTCCTGGTTCTCAACCGGGACAGCTTTGCCCTTTCCCTTCCCTTTGCCAAGTTTCTTAAACTTCTTACCTCCTTGTACCATAAGTACATTTGGAGTGCCCTTCTTGATATTAGGCTCAGCTGTTTTGAACATCCCATGCAGTTCAGTCAACGTCTTCGTCAAGTTGTTCATGTTATAGTTCATAACAAACTGATCATAAATTGACGGCAGTGATTGCAGAATGATGTCAGTAGCCAACTCTTGGCTAATGGGACAATCCAGCTTCCCCAGGTTATCAATATAACCCATCATCTTAATGACATGAGGACTGACTAGACTGTCCTTTGGTAGCTTGCATTCAATGAGAGATTTAACCGTCTGGTATCTCTCAGTTCGTGCTTGCTCCTGAAACATACTTTTCAGGCTAGTGATCATCTCCACGGGCGACTCCACGTTCTCGTATTGCTTCTGCAAATCCGAGTTCATGGTAGCCAACATGAGACAATTCACATCGACCACATCATTAGAATGCTTATCCCAAGCATTCCTTTCTGCATGTGGAGCATTGGCTCTCGGTTTTTCAGGGAGAACATTTTCAAGGACATAGTCCCGCTTCTCCTGCTTGAGAACAATTCTCAAGTTCCGATACCATTCGAGAAAATTCGATCCATTTAACTTGTCCTTCTCAAGGACGGATCGCAGGGAGAAAGAATTGTTATGAGTGGTAGTCATAGCTGAGAACAAAGAAAGGAAAGAGGTTTAGTTATGATGTTCAAGAAATGAGAAGTCTTAACTTTTAAGAAAACTCGCATTATATTCAAACAATGTTTCCTCACATGAATATAATGATCCAAGACCCATACTTCACTAAACTTGAGTGAGCCACTGGCTGTCACCCAAATTTAGCTATCTAGGTAAGCAACAACCTTGCTAGTTGTATCCAATACAACTCTTGGTTGTGGACTGACATCTTATGTCAAATCCACCTGATGTCTCTGAGCCCAAAACGATTTTGATGGCCCAGTCAAGTAAACCAATCTTTTCAGTCATGTAATTGTTGACGCCTTGCACTGCAAGCCCATCAACACGATTACTTCCTGCCTTACTCATGTAATTGTGGACACCTTGCACTGCAAGCCTATCACTCAATGAAACGAGTCTTGACAGTTGACAAGATTGGAAAGACATCAAGTATCACTTGATATTTGATTGAGGAACGGAATCATTAAAACGTTCAGTTTTATTATGTTTTAATTCTTATAATTAATTGATTTATCATGCTTTGGTTCTGTGATTGCAGGTTCCAAAACCCAATCATCGAATCTGATGTCGACCGACACTACTATAGTGTCGATCGATACAGAATAACCAAAAGCAATCCGCAATAACCGATCAATCCAATTGATCCGGTTTTGAATACCGGTCGGTGTCGATCGATGCTACACTAGCATCGGTCGATACCAACCTAATCAAACCAATCGCAATTAAACCATTTAACCAAGCGCGATAACCGGTCCAATCCAATTGAACCGATTCATCAATCTCGCGAGGTCTGTGTCGACCGACACAACTCTTGTGTCGATCGACATTAGGCGAAAAGTTTTTGTTCGGGTTATCCTTCTGTGTCGACCGATACCCGTTTGGTGTCGATCGACACAGGGCGATAAACCCTAATCGTTTTTTCAAATTAAAACCCTAAAACTAGTTTTAATCAAAAACGAATTTCAGCATGCTTGTATCAACTATACAGAGATCCAGATTCAACTAATCTAATCAACATGCCACAGATTCAATGGAACCCTAAAGCTCTGATACCACTGAAGGAATTTCTAGCAGTTCCAATCAGGATTAGCAACCCTAGTCTTAATTCCGAGCCTAGGATCTAAGGTTCATGTAATTGAATCTATCAGATCTGGAGATTACCTGGTGATTAGCAGCGGAAGTTATTTGCAAGTAATCGAGATCTAAAGCGCCTCAAATGATGCGCCTCTACTGGTATCCACACGCACACAAACTGAACAGGAAGGGATGCTAGTGCCTTTTGAGATCTAATCTCTAGAGAGGTTTCTTTTCTGTTTCTGGTGGCTATGAATTAGGTTAGAAACGAGTTTAGGTCGACCATATATCTTATATATATGTCGACTTAAACCGCCACGGGATTAACTAATGATTAAACCGATTTAATCTGCTAATCCGCGAGTTGTGTCGACCGACACACTCTATGTGTCGATCGACACGGCAGATCTATGTCGACCGACACTCTTAGTGCGTCGATCGACATTGTCCAGAAAAGTTGATATTGAATGCAGATCAAATATGCATTCACCCGATCATTACATTAATGATCATCCTCTCATGCTATGTCCAGTTTGCTTAGGTGTGTGACCCTGTAGGATCATATAACACTAGCAATGAGTTCTCAACTCATTGATCATAAGTGGCTTCTAGCAAAGCATTATGACTACCTAGTGTCATATGATTGTCTCATCTCGACAACACGACTTTCTCTCAGAGTAAGTACAAATAGATTTCAGGACATTCCCAACATAGATAACCTAAGCTTCCATGCAGTCCGGTCCTAGGACGCGACCCCATATTCTCCGGACTACACACCTACAGACGTCATTTCATAGGTTAACATCTGCCAGAACCACTACCGAAGGTACATGAACTGACCAGGAACTTAACTCCCGAGGATCCAATCGGGCAGGAAGTACCGGAACGCCCTCTCTAGACTTGCGGGATCTAACGCACCATATAGAGTCCTAGTAACAGTAAAGTAAACAAACAGACTCACTGGGACTCTATTACGCAAGACCGACAAGGTCAAACAGAAACACTATCTCAATCTCCAATCGATCCCGCAAGTCCTATCACCAATCTCCACATCACCCGACCTTATTCGGTTTATACCGGATTAGGAATCTATCCAAACTTACCCGGTCCCGTACCGAGGTAAGTATCGACAACACGGTCTATCCGGCCCAACTCCGGAACAGACTAAACACCACACAAACAATGGTCTACCCGGCCCAACACCGGAGTAAACAAAATAACACACAATTAATGATCTACCCGACCCAACACCGGAGTATATACACAATCACACAAACAACGGTCTACCCAATCCAACACCGGAGTAGACAAATATCCACACAACAATAATCACAAACACTACCCAACAATTATTTAGGTTCATTAGTAGTCTTTTAATCTCTTCTTAACCTTAACTCAATCAATCCGCTACATTGGGATTAGTAAGTTTACTAATCCCGTATACGGCTTGATCGAAATGCTATTATTAATTCTTATTCCTTTAAAGTTTTACCCTTATTTCTTTGATTCGTCAGCTTGAGATTAGTAAGTTCTCCTGACTTTACATTATTCTTAAATAAATTCATTTATCATGTTAACCCCGACTATTGACTAATTAACACACCCATTATTATATTCTAAGTGTGTTATGTGTTTTAATACATATTTTAATTAACTCCTAATTTATCATATATAGATTCATTTAGTAATTCTTAATATAGTATACTAGTATGATTCGCTCGCACCATGTGCGAGCACAAACATTATTATCACTTATTTTTTTAAAAAATATTATCAATTTATTTTAACAATGATATTATTATAATAAATCTATATCAGACTATTTGTAGTTAAATATAAATATAAACATTATAATAATTAACTTTTTATTGAAACATTTTTATTTATACTATAACACTTAAATTTTTTAAAAATAAAAAATCATTCAATTTTATTTAACAACAATAAAATTATAACAAAATCTATATCAAAATATTTGTAATTAAATATAGATATAAATATTATAATAATTAATATTTATTAAAATATTTTATAGTTTATTATAAAATAAATTATCTATAACAACCATATTTATTGATATTTAAAAAATCATCATAAATATTTTTCTCTTTATTATCTTACTTTTTTCAAGGTTATATATATCATAGTAAAATTAAAAATAAAATATAATTATATATGTATAAATATTACAATTTTTGTTAAAGTAATTATCATCTATATTTATCTAAATTTAAAATTCATATAACTAATACGAATTTACTATATAAATTTGTATTATCCACAATAGTCATAGTTATCAATATTAAAAATTCATAATTCAAAAATATCTTTCGTATTTATCATCTTATCATATTATATATAGATGATGTATATCTCTAAAATAAAATAAAACTAAATTTTAAATTAATAATAAAATTATAAATATAAACTAAGGTTAACATAGTAAAAAGCCTAATTTTATTAATGGTAGTTTAGTAATCAACCATTTTGAGAGTGAATATAAGGCCAAAAACACTTCCTAATTAATATAAAGATATGCATATACATCATAACATGCCGTTCTAAAATAACATGCCGTTCTAAAATGAATGAATCAAGCAATCAACAATTAACAACACAATCAATCAATAACAATACGAACAATCAATCACCAACAATACGAACAATCAATCACCAGTAATAGTTATCTAACATGCCGTCTATAATTCTTAACCGTTTAATTCATTCTCCGAATTATTTAATTAACCTAACCATTCTACGAATTTTCAATCACGGGTATGCTAACCTAATACTATGGTTTACCGATTCCGGGTCTATATGATCCTAGTCTAAATGCATCATACAAAGTTTAGTCGACTCACAGTGCTATATATGACGGATGGACAGACTGACGGAAGCTCCGAATCCCGAGACCGAACCAAAGCTTCCCATGAATCCTTTCCCAAACCGATCCAACTGAAACCGTCTTGACCCGAGTTTAACTGATCTTGAACTTTGCCATTACTGAAGAACCTAACTCCGTCTACCCTTTTTCTAAATAAAAAAAAATCCAGTTTTTTCCGTCTTTTTCAAAGAATATTCTTGAGAATATTCCAACGTAATAATTTTCTTTTCCCCATCATTCTTTTATTTTATTTCTCTCTCTCTCTCTCTCTCTCTCTCTCTCTCTCTCTCTCTCTCTCTCTCTCTCTCTCTCTCTCTCTCTCTCTCTCTCTCTCTCTCTCTCTCTCTCTCTCTCTCTCTCTAATGAGAATGAATAGAAGAAGCCTCCTATTTATAATGGAAGCCATTGATTCACAAAGTGACAAGTGTCACATTTGCTCCTCCTCATATACCACGACCTCTTTTTCTATGTTCAAAGAATTCTTTGCTTCTTAGATCACGTGAGAAATTTGAACCAGTGATGCTTCATTGTACACTGACTCACGTTTGCTTCTAGAAATAGGTACAATGTATCTTCATTGTTTATAATTCTTGTTTCCACGTGATCATAGTAGACATAAAAAATTCAATGTACACTTCTTTTATCTCCCTCTCAGCCACGTCCTTTCCTTAAGATTGGATCAGCTAATTAGTCAAGTTTTGGTGACCAAATCTTCATCTCTTTTGGCCATACTTTATTTGATGAGAAAAAGTCATAGCTTTTGCTTAATTATCCAATTAAGCTTTTAATTTTCCAAAAACTCTCTTCAGAATAAATTCTCCAATTTTTTTTTTTAAATTACTAGACTCCATAAGAATTTTTTTTTCAATTCGTTTCATCCAATTTGGCCTCCCGTAGCTCCCTTACCAATTTTTACAAGTTTTATCGGTTTTGTCGGTTTCCATCCCGACAATCGTAAAACTGTTTTAAAAGTCCAATTCCACCACTTTTAGTCTTTTAAATAATTTCTTTAATTAAAAATAGAATCATTTGGCCCGTCTAAGCTTTTGTCTTGTATTTTGGTAAAATTACCAAAATGCCCTTAACTTCTAAAAATTGACTTCTTAACTGCATGTTGACCAATTATGTGAGACAAGGTATTACAGTGGGAGATCCCCAGAGATCTGAATGAATGTATTCAAAGATGTCTTTAGTAGTGTGTTTTGCCGTGGGAAAACTCTGTTTGTGAGACTTTCCTAGAACGCACCATTCGCAAAAGTTTAGATTATTCACTTCTTCTTTTGATAAGTAGCCGTTTTTGACTAACATGTTCATATTACTTAGGCTCATGTGTCCTAATCTTAAATGCCAAAGATTTGCCTTATCTTGTTCAGCTTTAACAATATAAGCTTCTCCTCTTGCCACAGTTCCTTCAAGAAAATACAAACTTTCATTGTATTTTACAGAAATAACCTTTATGTTACCTTTGTAGAAAGTAATCTGAAAGTCTTCTCCTTCATATCTGCATCCTGCTTTCTATAACATTCCATAGGATATTAGATTTCTTCTCATTATAGGCATGTATCTCACATCTGTTAGAACCACAGTTTGTCCATCAACATTCTGAATCCTTATCTTTCCAATCCCTTTGACTTCACTGTGTGTGTTGTTTGCCAATAATAATTTTCCTCCGTTTAGTTCTTTGAAGTCAAATAAGACATCTTAATCATGAGTGATGTGGAATGTACATCCTGAATTCATAACCCATTCTTGTTTTAGGTCTTGAATAATTGCTGAAAGTACAAGCAATTCTTCTTTTGCTAAGTTTGCTGATTCATTCTTTTTCTTATTACCTCTATGAGGGCAATATTTTTTCCGGTGGTCATCTTTACCACAAACAAAGAATTCACTCTTGCTGTTTCTAGTGAATGTAGGTTTAAACTTTGACCTTTGATCTTTTGACTTTGATCTTGATATGATGTAATTTTTGTTTCCCTTCTTACTCTTGTCTTGTGATCTCCCCCTTGATTCAACATATAAGCCTTCTGAATTTGTTTTTGTCTTTCCTAGAAGACCCTTTGTCTTAACTCAATTTCTTTTGAGTAAGCCGGAGTTACGACTTCATGAATAGTCAATGTTTCCTTTCATGTCTCGTACTTGAGCGTGTGTACTAACGGTTCATAGGGTGGTGGTAGGCTTGTTAGCAGCTGAATGGCCTGATCTTCGTCACTGACTTCGATATTGAGACTTGCTAAATCTACTATTAGCTTCAGAATCCATTTAAATTATCCTCTATGCTCTTGCTTTCTTCCATCTTAAAGCTAGCAAATTGTTGTTTTAGATAAATTATGTTTGGTAGAGACTTTGTTTGATGATCTCTATCCAATGCTTTCCAAATGCCATATACAGTAGGTTCATTCATTACTTTTCTCAATATCATATCACTTAGGCAAGTTCCAAGTAGGTTCTTAACTCGTGTGTCTTTAGCTACTTTGATTGGGTCGCTTTTAGGTTCCTCACCTTCTTCTAACTTGGTGTCTTTGAATTAGGTGGCACCATCTTCTAGCACCTAGGCTAGTCCTTGAATATCTCTAGCTGACCCATTAGCTTGTATTTCTACATCCTAAAGTCTACTTGCCATCAAACTTGTCCATCTCGAACCTTTCTTTTGTTGGTTCCATGTTTGACAGATTCAACTTCTGTGTGGAAATAGGTATGTCTTAAAACTTTTTCTTCCTTCCTTAGATTCCCTTGATCTCGTTTCCTTTGATTAATCTCGGGACCTGGATTAATGCTCTGATACCACTTGTTGACAATTCTTATAGGAACCGATGACTTTATTGATATCACAATCAAAGAGGATATTACAACTTGGAATCTCTTAAGGAAAGCTTAAACACAATGCAACAAGAAAGCTAAGTATAACTCTTTCTTAGTCAATCTCTCTAGATCCCTTTCTTCTACAAAGCACTTGATATATTGCTTTGTATATTGATGTGTGTTCTCTCTGTGTCTTTGTTCATGACTTGAAGCTCTTTATAGAAAACACGGTTTCCTTATGCCGACTCTTTTAGTCGTCATCTTTAGACCCATGAGCTAATCGGGTTTGAGTCTTTATTTTGTAGGTTAGTTATTGGGCTTGTTGTGGCCCAAATACTAAAAGCCCAAGAAGGAAGTCCATTCGACAACAAACCTCATTATTTTCAACCAAAATATATCCTTTTGTGTATCTTGTTATATAATAAGATGTATGTTTTATATTCTTTGAAACCAACAGTATGCCTTTTGCCTATTTAGACTTCTTTGGTTCCTGAAAATAAAAAAACTTCTTTGATTCCTTGAAACAAAACTAAACATATTAATGCTCTAAAACTGTAGTGTTTACTATGTATAAATCCTTTTTCAAACAAATATAGTGGAAAATGGGCCTTGTTTATAATATCATGGGCATTCACTAATAGTTACTTTATTATTTCTTTCTTTATTTTTGCAGTTTTGGTTGTGAGTTCAAAAAACAAATTTACTCCATTTCAAGTCTCCATCATACCAAATAGTTTGATATATTTTCTAATCAATGACAATTCAACACGGGAAAATTTCATTAAACATGGGCCATATTCTGCTGCACACATCGAGACCGAATATATTGTTCGTAATAATAAGAAGATAATATAATGTGTATTTGTTTTGGGTCATTTTCGTTTTCTTTTTTAGGGTTAGACATAGCCTCATCTTAGATGTGCTCTGTCATTTTATTTTCAGACAATCTGACAAATAGCAATCAAACAAGATGAATTGTGTAGGAGTCTGAAAATAACATCTGTGTTGTTTGTCTTCAATGTTAGTATAAAAATATATTAGTGTTTCAATCATATAATTTATTGGGACCTTCAACGCATAATTGCAATATTTAATTATTATTTTAAAACGAGATTCTCATTAGCGGCAGTCATGGGACGATTCGATTTTTTTTTTGTGTGTGTGTGTAATGCAATGCAAATACAATTAAGGACAAACAGTGATATTACTGAATATTTTACAATAATTTTATTAATCAAACTAACTTGCATATCACGAATATTACTATTATTCATTAATTGTTATTCATCTCTGTGATTTTTTATCATTGAAAGAGCTTTGTTGAAGTGAATTGCTTTTGTTCGAAGATACTTTGTCCATGTGACCGATCGGTATAGAGGTGATTCAACAGGACTAACCAGTTTTGATATAGGTGATATCTTGACATCAGACTTTGGACCCCAAAGGAAAGCTACGGATAACCGGGATCTTGTTTGGTTAACCCGAGCGCGGTGAATCACGCTTTTAAACAAGCCATTGGTCAAGATGTGGAAAAGGTCACCAACGTTGACCACGAGCGAGCCTGGAACCGGTGGCACGGTGACCCAACCAAGATCATCACGTAATAGTTGGAGACCGGCCGTATTGTTCTGGTAGAGAATAGTTAAGAGGGAGGAGTCGGAATGGGCGGCTAGACCCATAGCCCGATCGGGTTCAGGACAAACCGGATAGTGATTTAGCTGGAGAGCAGACTGGCCCCGGTTAAAATCTGAATTGACACTGACCAATTTAATGTCTTCTTCATTGACGCCAAGTGAATTTAGTGCTAACCACATCAACTTCGATGCCAACTTTTGCATTTGTTCCTCGTACTCTTCAACGATGTCGCTGTTAATTAAAAAAAACGAATTGTATCCTTTAATTAGTACACATGAGATTAATGCACAATTTTCATATACATACATTTTTTAAAAAACGAAAAGCTAGTTGGGCTTTTTGTTTTCTCCGATACGATTAAAACAAATATATCTTCAAATCTTGAGGTAGGTCCACTATGCTAGATTTTCATGATATAATATAGTATATAGATATGTACCAGTAGTTAAGGTGATGTTGGGGCCAAAGTTTACGGAAATCGTTGAGAGGGGAACCGGTGATGGTGAAACCTTCGGACCACATTTGCTTATTAAAGAAAGATGAGATACGAGCGACGCCGTAGCCAGAGAAACCTGTCTCCGACCGAGCTGCCTTAAGCTTGCGCTGGACTGGTAGCTGAAAAAGACTACCGGTGAGAAACTCAATGCCTTGGAGAAGCTCCATAGGCACGCCGTGGTTTGCGATCTGGAACGCACCCCAAGTTTTACATGCATGGCCGATTTGATTGGCCGCGTCCGGGTGGTTCATGTCAATGAGAGGGATGTTTTCACCGGCGGCCGGAAGGGAAGGACCGGCGGCAAAGAAGGGATCGTCTTTGGAGGTCCACGTGTAAGAATCCGGGAGCTCATGGAGGGATGTGAAGTCAGGTTGGTGAGAGTGTGGGAGGTGAATGGGATGGCCTCTAAAGACATCTGTTAACATTGTAGGCATCTTGTTCTTGCAAGAAAATTGTAGTTTATAAATTATGAGATATTTGATGTTTTGTGGTGGAAGATAATGGAAGAGTTGGAGAGTTTATTTATAGTGGTAGTGCCGAGATCAAGAGGAGGCAAAAACATATGTTAAAACTCTTGTTTTGGTGCATTCATATTGGTTACTCGACTAGTTTATTCTATTAATACAATACAAACAAACCAAACCTCTAGAAAATTATAGAGGTCCCGCCATTTTTTTCTTTTATAAGAAAACATATATTAATAATGTTTTTTTATTTATGCAAGATAAGTAAGATACATACACATGCTGGGTTGTCAAACTATATATAATTAATTGAAGTGGATGTATTATGATAGATATTTTCTTTCATATATAGAAGTTAAACATTTCTAAATATAAAAAACGAATTTAAGAAAACAATTCAAGTACATAAGATGTGATTATGACTTTAGAGCATGTATATTGAGGTATTTAGGGAGTTTTTAGCACGAGTTCTTAGATAAAATTATTAAAATAATATTATTCTTAAGAATCTATTTAGGAACCGATCATTAGTTAAGAACCGATTCTTCGCTATTCATACTGACGTGTCGCGTTCTAATTAATTCTTTTTTTATTTGAATTTTTTTTCATCCATAATATATATATATATATATATATATATATATAACTCTAAATGAGAGTTCATAGATGTACATGCTTTTATACTGTTAGACAAATTATGCAAAAGAAAGAAAGATAAATGTTTTCTTTTTCTCTAATTATTTTCTTTTTATTGAATTTGGTTATTCCTTGGTCATTGGGATAAGTATATCAAACAATTTCTTGATGACACGCATCAACCTCATTGAATATTGACAAAACAAAAAGTGTAAAAGTTCTTTCAAATCAAATACCCAAAAATATAAAATGTTTTAGATAAAAGTGTGGAACTTAATAAATTATTTTTAGATAAAATATTAAATAAAAATATATTTCTGCCAATCACAAAATTATAAAATTTAAAGAGTCAAAATATTAAATAACATTAAAATCCGCATAAAAATCTGTAAAACATCTTATAAAATGTAACATTTAAAAATACATATATAATAATATGAGATAGAAGAGTATTAAATAAGTTATATACACAACTATAAAATTATATATATATATAATTTTTTTTTGCGACCACAAGTTACTTGTTTTTGTTTTTGTCTGCGATTTTGGTCAAATTAGTGTTGATTGATTGAAATTGTGATCGTAAAAAAAGGAGACATATAAGAGGAGTGTTTTTTGGTTCGGACAAAAGAAGGAACAAAAAATAGAAAGGGCCAATGTTGCCCTCTAGAAACAATATCTACCTAACTACAGCAGCAAAGAACAAAATAGCTTATCTTCTTTAAATTTTCCATCCAAGAAAATTGATAGATTTTCGCATGTATTATATTTGGAGAAAACATTATTTTAGAAAAAATATATTTGGATATAGAAAATACTTTGTACATATTGTTTGTTAAACAAATTATCAAATTATAGAATGATCATTAATGACGTCGTAGCATGCCAAATTTAGTATTAAAGCCGCAAAGCCATGTCGAAAGCTAAGTTTTTTTGTTTGAACCATATGTCGAAAGCTAAGTTATATAGAAACTCTATTCAAACTTCGTTTCTGTTTTGAAAATTAGAACACCCGTCTCTCGGCAAACCGGAGACGCGGTATTATGATGCCTGTTGAATCGGACTCGGTCCAACCGGGACGCCAATTCAACTTGTCCCAGATTCCAGGCGCCTCCTTCGTATCCAAAATCACCAATGACGTCACTCGACTGTATCGATCCTGCATCCGGACCTGCAAAAAAACAGGGACACGAAAGGAAAGAGGCTTGAGTAATTGTTTCAAACACAATTATACAGTGAAGTCGGGCTTAAGGAGCCCGCGATCCCACTTACACTACACAACTACGATTCACAAGTCCTAAGCTAATAACACCTTGCAAATAGGCCCGAAGGCTTCACCACGCAATCTACATCCACTCGTGCTTTCACACTCGTGGATCCCTTCCTTCGACCCGTAGGCCCAAACAATCCTTCTTTTCCTTCTGGGGGTTCGTCATACCCCCGACGCCTTCTCAAGGGACACGTACCCCGTACGCATCCCGCCACACAACACTCTTTCGGGGGCCCTACCACAACTACCAATCATATCCATCACACACAAACAACATTTTCAGGCTCAGCGATAACATAGCAGTTCTACGTTCCACAATCAATCACATCAGACGTCTTACTTTCCCCACACTACCTAGGGAAGACACTATTAATAGAGGACTATCGTCCGGAATTGAGATAGAACAAGGGAGATAAACGACAGTTTTCCTCACCTTAGCCAAAGAAGAGGGCAAAACGGTAATTTAGAAGCCCCATTAACCCGAACGGACATCGGATCTGAAAAGATGACGAGAATTCAAGTGAGATAGGCTTTCGTTTCGCTCGAATCGGGTTTAGGACGGTCAAGTTATGGCCTACCGAAGTTTGGTTGACTAAAAGTCAACGGTCTGGTCAAAGTCAACCGGTTGACCCGGTCAACCCAGACCCAGCCCCAAACTCAGACTGAACCAGGCCCAATCCATAACTGGCCCATTTGCCTAAACCGGATCCTAACCAACTAAACCACGGAATTGATTCAAAATTGAAATTAAACCAGAACCTAATTGGACCAACTAAACCGGAATTAAGAAATTGAAATTGGAAAGGGTGAACTGGAATCGAATTGAACCGGACCAAACCGGCTAACCGGACCGGCAGTCAACGGTCAACGGCGGCGGTGGGCGGCGGCGCTCGGCGAATCTCCGGCGACGGACGGCGGTTCCGGTCGGCGACGGCGCGTGGCGGCGGGCGGCTCCGACGGTCGACGCGTGGGCTCCGGCGCGTGGCTCCTCCGGCGCGCGTGGATCTCACGCGCCCTTGACTCCCCGGCGAGTGGCAGCGCGTGCGGGCGCGTGCGGCGGCGCGTCGTGGTCGGCTCGGCGGCTCCGGCTTCGTCTCGTCGCGACGGTCACGGTGGTGTGCCCGGTTTCTCGGGATTTTGGGTATTTTGGATGTTACGAAAAGTTGAAAACGTTTTTTTGGGGGGGTTGAAAGTATAGATCTGGTTCTCGGATTTTACCTGATGAGATTGGAAGAGAGAGAAACGTGAATAGGGTTTCCTCCTGCTTCGAATGTCTCCAGATCTCGACAGAGCTTCGCCGAAAAGAAGATGAATGGGTTTTCTGGTGGAGAGAAGACACATTTATAGGGAAGACTATGGAAAAACCCTTGGGTTTTAGAAAAGGAAATGGGCTTTTGGACTTGACTACTGAGCTTTCTCTTCTTTTCAAAATGAAATTTTGATAGACTGGTATGGATATGTTACAAAAATGCTGATTGGAAACGCATTAAAAATATATTTTCTAAAAATTCCAGTTTGAAAAAGCAAATGGAAACGTTCACACATGCTTTATAGAACATAAGAAATAAATAGTTTTGTTTGTGATCCTTTGTGTTCATGCATGCTTTAAATCAGGGCTGGCTTAAAGGGGTGTCCAAGGTGCAAATGCACCGGATCCAACAAAAATTTTCCAAATTTTTATAGGATCCTATTTTTTAGAAATGGTAAGAAAGGGTCCAAAATTTTTAAACTAATACAAAAGTTTTGATTTTTTTCTAATATGGCACAGGGTCCAAAATGATTTTGAGCCGGGCCTATTTTTATTGCAAAGGCAATTTCAAACCTAAAATTTATATATAAAAGAAGGCAATCAAAATTGATGAATCCATCACATGTGCATATTTGTTTTGTAGCCAAAAAATATCCAAATTAATAGTTTGTGTGGTTTTGTATAAATTAAAACTTGGTTTCTGATAATAAGAATTTTCAAGTTCTTAATCAATCACTCAAATTTGACCCCAAAAAATCAATCACTCAAAATTCTACTCAAGTCATTGTATATTTGAAATATCAATCCAATTTAAGATGGAATTAACTCACTAAAAATGCAAGTATTTAGCTTAATCTAAGTGGAATCAAGTTTAATTCAAAAGATCATATTAACTAAATGGCAGTTTAAAGAAACAACACAAGTAAAGAGACCAAAAGAGAAATGAGACAATAACTTGATCAAATGATAAAATCTAAGCCTTAGGGTCATGGTTATTGAGTTGGATAATCAAATGATAATCTATGATGTTAGTACAATATCAAAACTGTGAAAAAGGTTAGTGAGAGAGAGTGAATTCTAGAGAGAGGATAAGTTCCCTGGCACACAATCCGGGAAGTTGACTCCAAGCTTCCATTTGGATATATAATCCAAGTCGAGAGTGGAGTTACAGGAACAGCCGTCTGATGGAAAAAAACTTTCACGTTCGGTTCAGAGAGCTCGTTACCCAAGAATTCATGTCTCCAATACTTTCTAAAAATGGTATATGAACTATAAGGAAGATAAGCTGACTCTTGCTCAATATCTAAAACTTTTTCACCAAAGCAGAAAATTTTCAAATTATAGTCCACATCAAGATAGCGATGGATCAGTAATCAGATTTCCCGAAGTAAAATCAGAGCAACTTCGCTGATTTATGTCTCATCCTCTCCGGTTGACTCCATTCTGATCCACCGTGTTCCAAGCCCCGCTTTCGTCTTTACATCTTCACTGCTTCAGTGCTGAACCTTTTTCTACTTAACACTTGTGAACTGGAAGTAAGTTTGTTTCTTCAGTCCTATCTCGCCGGTTCCAAGAGCTTTCAAACAATTTCCCACATCTGTCACCATGGATCATCGTTATTCCAAGGAATAAAAAGGGAAAGGCCTTGCCCTCTCAGACTGTCCCCCTCGGGCTTCTAAAGTCTCTGTTCCCCGCTTTGACTCCTCAAAGCTCATCAGAAGACACTCTTTTACCATCATTGGAAGAGTAACAAACATCAAGCATCAGAGAATCTGGTCCCTCATATCTTTCTTCACAGAACACTGGAAAACTTCATCCAGAGCTATTGGTGCAGATCTGGGCCAAGGAATGTTTCAGTTCCAGTTTGCCAGCAAGGAAGATGTACAGCTGGTCCTGGCAAACAAGCCATACCTCTTTGCTAAATGGATGGTCATTCTCCAAAGATGGGAACCAACCATGGATAGAAACTTCCCATCTCTGATTTCTTTCTGGATCTGAGTTCAAGGGCTCCACATGCACTTATAGTCTGAGGACACGCTGAAAAGCATAGGAGAAAACATTGAAAGATATATAACCTGTGAAATTACTGCCAACTCTGCAAAAATGAAAGTCGAAATTGATGGACTCTTACCACTCATCATGTCCACTGATGTGGAGTTCTTCACTGGAGAAGAAGCAATTGCCTTTCTCAACTATGAAAAGCTGAAGAAACACTCCAGGATTTGCCTCAGACTCGAACATGAAAAGGAAGACAGCCCTCGTCAGTCAGCTTCCCAATCCTAGGAGAGAGAATCCTCTTATCGCTCTCACCTTCCTTCCAAAGCTCAGAATGCTCGAGAAGATAGGAACAGAACTTCTCATTTCAGAGCCTTCAGCTCAGACAGGAATCATGATGGTCATAGAGGCCCCCAGACTCAACCAGAAAACAGAGGATCCTATCATCAAAGGAAAAGGATTGAACCCTTTCACAGAACCAGTACTACTTACAATCGTTCATCATCTGCCTCTAGATCTATCTCTAGGGGCAACGTGAAAGATAACTCTCATACTAACCTTGTTTAGAAGGTAAAGGACAGATCCTTGACAAACACGGTCTCCTTAGAAGATCTGGTTACTCCGCCAAGAGAACTCTCTGAATTCCATGGTGATGCACCTCCAACACCACCTCCTCATTTGGTCGAACAAGTGATGGGTGAGCTCAGAGATGTCATGATCCAATACGCCAGTTTCACACACCCTTCTGAAAGTGCAGCCCGTAGAGAAAGGATCATGAAGGCATAGGAAAATGGACAATTTGATGAATCGGCGATGCAAATGGCCAGGAATTCCATTGCTAACTACATAGCACCTGAAGAATGCCCTCAGCAGGAGAGGATCCATGTGGCTATCCGTCTTGGACCTATTCCTGCTCAGGATCCTCCTATCTCGGTCCCTCTACAACCTCCCTTCCAGGTGTAGCTGCTGGTGCTAAAAGGAAGCCGGGTAGACCTCCTACAAAAAGCGCATACAGATTAGCCCAAAGATCCTTCTAGGCGTGAACTCACGGAAACGCAAAGTAACCCAATCTAAGCCATCACCTCGCAGGAAGCTCATACTAGACACTGGTACTAAAGGCGCTAGTTCCTCTGCTACTGCAACAAAAGGTTACCAAAACAAATCTAAGACTAAACTGATCTCGGCAATTGTGAAGCCCACTTCGGATTTTCGGGATCCTTCTTCCCCTCTTCCTTAAGGGTGGTGAGCTGGAATTGCCCAGGGGCTTGGGAACCCTCTGACAATCCAATGATTACAGGAGATTCGCAGGAGAATCTTCCCAGATATATTGTTTCTCTCCAAAACAAAGAATCTGAACCTTTTTATCTTGGACAAACTCAAGTGGCTAGGATACATGAACCATAAGCTCATCCCTCCTCCATCTCCAGCAGCTGGTGGGCTTGCTCTCTTCAGGAAAGATGATCTGAATCTCCAAATTATAGAAGCCACTGCACACTTCATTGATACAAAAATCATAGTTCAAAATAAAGACTTCTATGGCACCTTTATTTATGGAGATACTGATAAGAAAAAGAGGAAAGACTATTGGTCCTACCTCACTACGATGGCTTCAAACAGGAATGCCCCTTGGTTCTTATCCGGAGACTTTAACGATATCATCAATAATGCTGAAAAAGAAGGTGGATTACAAAGGCCAAAAGGATCGTATTCGGATTTCAGAACTTTCTTTTCAGAATGTGATCTCTTTGATATTCCCCACTCCGGTGATCCCCTCTCATGGCGTGGAAGTCGTGGTGATCATATTGTCAGATGCAGACTGGATCGTGCAATTGCAAATACCAAATGGCCTGACTTGTTCCCAATGAGCAGATGTGAATATCTCATATTTCTCGGCTCTGATCACAAACCAGTGGTCTCTTATTTTGAGCCTAATAAAAAGAAGAAGAAGAGTCTATTTCGATTTGACAGAAGATTAAAGGATAATCAGGAGGTAAAACAGTGTTGGATCCCTATGGATCTAAGGGTTTGATATATTGAATGAAAACCAACCTCGTTCTTACCTTTCTGGCAGCGGAATTGAGATGGTGAACGAGATCAGTGGAGCAACACAAACGCCTTGCCTCTACCAGATACACACGCACGCTTTACTGGAAACGGGATGCTAGTGCCGGATCAACGGGATCGATAATCTCTGGTGTGTCTAGTGTTTCTCTCAAGAAAACTGGACGGCTCTTTTGTTTAGGTCGAACTAAACACGTTTTTATTCGACCTAAACGTGCTTAACGGGCCAGACTCAATTAAGCCATAATCCGAAAAGCCTGTTCGGGAAATCCGAACTGTGTCGACCGACACACAAGCTGTGTCGATCGACACAACACCTTAATATCGATTCTTATGTGTATTTCAATACACATAACATGATCATTGCCACAATGATCATTCCCATGTCGTAGCTTCCAGTTCGCTTAGGTGTGTGACCCTATAGGATCATATAATACTGGCAGTAAGTCCACGACCTACAGATTGCAAGAGGCTTCTAGCAAAGCATTGCAAACACCCAGTATCATACGAATGTCTGATCTCGACACACAACTATCACAGGAGTGAGTACAAGTGTGATTTCAGGACACTATCCCAACAATCTCCCACTTGTACTGGAATCATCAATTCCTATAATCCTTTTGTCTCTATATCTCGATTTGGCATAAGGCAAGATTTGTGTCATCCTTACTAAGCCAACGTCGTGTTTATCGAACTCCTGATCTCATATTGAACATTACAAACAACTGAACTACAGTTTGTTTGAGTGCGGCCACACATTTTCTCAGTAATCAATCTTCGATAGGCCCTGAGATATTTATCTCCTGTTATACAGGAGGGACAAATCCCTTCTTGTTCCATCCCTGTTTCAATGCGTACTTCATGATACACCCGAACAGTGCCGTTATAGTCGCCAGTTACGGGTCGACGTTTGACAAGGTCAAAGTGTGCCAATTCATATGCAAGAAAGCATGATGAACTCAGGTCTAAGGACTATACTCTATAGTTGTAATGAGAATCTCTTATGACACAGATATAACTATCTTGTAGACTTCTCATTAGCGGGTCATGTCCGATCATATGTTCACTAACATATATCTATGTGACTGACTGCGATAATCATATCATTGGCTCCATAAAATTTAGCCAACAGTCACCTCACAATCTAGTCTCTACCGGTTGTTAGTGTCCCAATTTTACAACCTCGACTAGGGACAAAATAATTCATTAACTTATAGGGTTTCATGATCAAGTCCTCAACTTGATGACCTATAATATGTCATAAACTTATTTGGGACCATTATTTAGATCACAATATAAATAATGCTGAAATCAAATTTCATTGAAACACTTCCAAAGAATGTTTACAAGAGCGTCTTATTATAACTTAAAATATAATCAAAAAACTCCCACTAGAATCAAGATTACATCATAAGATCTCTAATGCCTACAGCAGTCGTATGACTCTCGTGCTTAGGCCTCGGGAGTGACTTGGTCAGAGGATCAGCGACGTTCTCATCTGTCGGAACTCGGCTGATCTTTACATCACCTCTATTGACAATATCACGAATCAAATGATATTTCCTCTCAACGTGTTTGGACTTCTGGTGTGACATGGGTTCTTTCGCTTGAGCAATGGCTCCATTGTTATCACAGAATAAAGCCACTGGCTCCAAGATACTAGGAACCACACCAAGTTCAGTCATGAACTTATTGATCCAAACAGCTTCCTTTGCCGCTTCTGAAGCAGCAACATATTCAGCTTCCGTTGTGGAATCAGCTACGGTATTCTGCTTAGAGCTCTTCCAGCTCACCGCACCGCCATTTAGACAGAAGACAAATCCAGATTGTGATCGGAAATCGTCTCTGTCTGTCTGAAAACTCGCATCAGTGAATCCATTCACCACAAGTTCATCACTTCCTCCATACACAAGGAATTTATCCTTAGTATGTCTCAAATACTTGAGAATATTCTTGACAGCTGTCCAGTGTTCCTCACCTGGATCAGATTGGTATCTTCTTGTCATGCTTAACGCGTAAGCTACATCTGGACGAGTGCAGAGCATGGCATACATGATAGATCCTATTGCAGAAGCATAAGGAATCCTATTCATGCGTTCTCGCTCAGCAGGTGTCGCCGGACACTGCTTCTTGCAGAGACTCTTGCCATGAGACATTGGTATGAAGCCCTTCTTGGAATCGTGCATCCTGAATCTGTGCAACACCTTATCTATATAAGTGTCTTGGCACAATCCAATCAGCTTGTTAGTTCTATCTCTGTAGATTCTGATTCCAAGAATGTATGCGGCTTCTCCCATGTCTTTCATGGAAAAACAACTTCCTAGCCAAGTCTTAATAGACTGAAGCAACGGAACGTCATTACCGAGGAGGAGTATGTCATCGACATACAATACAAGAAACGCAATTTTGCTCCCACTAGTCTTCTTGTATACACATGCTTCCTCTTCGTTCTTGATGAAACCGAATTGTTTTACTGCTTCATCAAAACGAAGATTCCAACTCCGTGATGCTTGCTTCAATCCATAAATGGATTTATGAAGTTTGCATACCTTTCCAGCGTTTTTAGGATCGACAAAACCTTCAGGATGTGTCATGTACACATCCTCTCCCAGAATACCATTCAGGAATGCGGTTTTGACATCCATTTGCCAAATCTCATAATCATAATGAGCAGCAATCGCTAGAAGAATCCGAATGGATTTAAGCATAGCTACTGGGGAATAGGTTTCATCATAGTCAATACCATGAATTTGTTTGAAACCTTTAGCCACCAATCTCGCTTTGTAAATCTGTACATTGCCATCCACGTCAATCTTCTTCTTGAAGATCCATTTACACTCAATGGCCTTTACACCACTAGGTAAATCGACCAAGGACCATACTTGGTTTTCTGACATGGATGTCATTTCGGATCTAGAGGCTCCAAGCCACTTTTCGGAGTCCGGGCCCATCATTGCTTCCGCAAAGGTCGCTGGTTCGTCACCTTCAATGATCATCAGATCATTTGAATTGGTTACGAGAAATCCATAGTATCTCTCGGGTTCGTGACGGATCCTTCCGGATCTGCGAACTTCAGGCTCCACAGGCGCCGGTTCCACAGAACTTTGTGGATCCAACTGCTGCTCTTCCTCAACAGGTTGAGTAGTTTCCTGTGCATCTTGAATTTCCTCAAGATGTACTTTACTCCCACTGTTTTTCTTAGAGAGAAACTCCCTCTCAAGAAAAGAACAGTCCCGAGCAACAAATACTTTGTTCTCAGATTGGTTGTAAAAGTAGTATGCCCTGGTTTCCCTAGGATAACCAACGAAGTAGCATTTATCTGATTTGGGTGCAAGCTTGTCAGAGATTAAACGTTTGACATAAGCTTCACAACCCCAAATCCTCAGGAAAGACAGATTAGGAATTTTCCCAGTCCACAATTCATGTGGTGTCTTATCCACCGATTTAGATGGCACCCTATTTAGTGTAAACGCAGACGTTTCTAGAGCGTATCCCCAAAAGGATAATGGAAGATTAGTATGACTCATCATAGACCGAACCATATCTAATAAGGTTCGATTTCTCCTCTCTGACACTCCATTCCATTGAGGTGTTCCAGGAGGAGTGAGTTGTGAAACAATTCCACACTCGCTCAGATAGTCGTTGAACTCTTGGCTTAAGTATTCTCCTCCGCGATCCGATCGCAGAATTTTGAAACTTTTGCCAAGTTGGTTCTGTACTTCATTCTTGAATTCCTTGAATCTATCTAAGGATTCTGACTTGTGTCTCATCAAGTAGACATAGCCATACCTACTGAAATCATCAGTGAAGGTAATGAAGTACTTGTAATTTCCTCTGGCAACAGTACTCATCGGCCCACATACATCAGTATGAACAAGGTCCAACAAGCCACTGGCCCTTTCATTTGGTTTGTTGAAAGGGGCTCTAGCCATTTTGCCCACCAAGCAAGATTCGCATTTCTCACATGATTCAAAATCAAATGAGCCCAGAAGCCCATTTCGATGGAGCCTTTGGATGCGTTTCTCATTGATATGGCCCAAACGACAATGCCATAAGAAAGTCGGGTTTTCGTCATTTGACTTAAACCGCTTTGTATTTATGTTAAAGACAGGCATTTCTTGATTTAAAACATATAACCCATTTTCTAATGGGGCGCTACCATAAAATGTACCATCACGATTAAAAGAACAAACTTTATTCTTAACAGCAAAATCAAAACCTTCCAAATCCAAAACGGAAACTGAAATTATGTTTCTGCTTATCGCAGGTACAAAGTAGCAATTATTCAAAGCTAAAATCATGCCCGAAGGTAAAGACAATTCATAGGTGCCTACGGCCAGTGCAGCAACCTTAGCTCCATTCCCGACTCGTAGCTCCACTTGTCCTTTCTTCAGCGTTCTACTGTTTCTTAGTGCCTGCACATCAGTACAAATGTGAGCACCGCAGCCGGTATCCAATACCCACGAAGTAGAACTAGAAGATATAACATTAAGTTCGATAACATAAATACCTGAGTCAGACGCATCATACGTCTTCTTCAGTTTCTTGTAATCTTCCTTGAACTTCTTGCAGTCTCTTTTCCAATGCCCCAACTGCTTGCAGTAGTTGCACTTATCCTCAGCAGAAGGCCCGGATTTGGGCTTGGGCTTGGGCTTGTCTTGACTTTCAGTCTCGACAACCTGGGCCTTTCCCTTATCCTTCTTAGGTTTCTTAAACCTTTTACCCCCTTGTACCATCAGGACACTGGGAGTAGCCTTCTTGAGATTCGGTTCTGCTGTCTTCAGCATACCGTGCAACTCAGTCAATGTCTTAGTCATGTTTTGCATGTTGTAGTTCATTATAAACTGATCAAAACATGACGGCAATGACTGCAGAATCATGTCAGTGGCCAGCTCCTGGCTAATGGCACAGTCCAGTTTCCCCAGGTTATCAATGTAACCCATCATTTTAAGGACATGAGGACTTACTGGACTGTCCTTAGCCAGCTTGCAATCCATGAGAGATTTAACCGTCTGGTATCTCTCTGTGCGAGCTTGCTCCTGAAACAAAGCTTTCAGGCTGTTAATCATCTCAATGGGTGACAACACGTTCTCATATTGCTTCTGCAGCTCAGAGTTCATGGTCACCAGCATTAGACAAGTGACATCTTTGACATCCGCTGAATGCTTATCCCAAGCATTCTTTTCTGTCTGCGGAGCATTGGAACGTGGCCTCTCGGTGAGAACTCTTTCAAGGACATATTCCTTGTTCTCCTGCCTGAGAACTATTCTCAGGTTCCGATACCATTCCAAGAAATTAGATCCATTTAACTTGTCCTTCTCAAGGACGGATCTTAGTGAGAAAGTGTTGATGTGATTTGAGACAGACATAGCTGCAATTAAAAGAGGTAAAGGTTTTAGTTATAATGCTCAAGGAATTGAGAAATCTTATCTAATAAGAAAACTCGCATTGTATTCATAACTATGTTTCCTCATATGAATACAATGAACCAAGATCCTCAGATCACCAAAATTCGAGTGGACGACTCGCCATCACCCAAACTTTAGTCATCCAGGTAAGCAAATCATTGCTAATTGTACCCAGTACAACTCTTGGTCGCAGATAAGACAATCCATGTCATATCCACTCCGATGTCTCTGGGCCCAGAACTTCTGATGGCCCACACTACAAGAAATATGGGTATTGATAGCACCACGAAAACGCTATCATATGTCTATGATAGCGTTTCCATAAACGCTATGTTTGCCGCTGCCATCTTAGGTCAGCCATCTACAATAGCACTAATTTGACATGCTATCATATATCTGTCTACGATAGCGCTAATTTTGATGTGATTATATAGTTTTTAGTAGCATTGGTTTATCGCCATTTTATAGATTAATGTAGCATATTATTCGTGCAATAATAAATATTGTGGTGGCAATATTTTAGGGTTATATTATATTTTATATTAGCGTTTTATAATTGTTGTATTATTATTTATAATGGCCAATCTTTATGGCTGTTGTATATGTTATGAACACTTTTATTTTTTACCATATTTATTATATAATATTGTTTTAAATTCTTTATAAAATATTATTTAAAAATGAATAAAATTTAAATAAAAAATTATATTCAAAATTTGATTTTTTTATTAATAACTTAAAACATGTTTTACATAAACATAATAAAAGATACATATCAAGAAATTTCTAACATATTTCTAACATTGTTCCTATCATTTCTTAAGAGTTCTACAAATGAAATGGCATGCATGAGATGAGCCACCTTTTGGAGTTCTTTGGCAAGTTTGATAAGCTTGTGTTTACAAACCTGTACATATGAAAACCAGATGGTCATAAACCTGCTTGGAACTAAAAAGAATGTGACTCACTACAAGAAATATGTACATTCTTAGCTACTTATGCAAAACTAAATAAACCCGAAAGTGACAGTCTCTTAACTCTTAATACATTCAAACACTGTAACATTGAGAAGTAAACAAGTTTTAAGAAGAATTTTGAATTATATACCTTCCTTGTGACTTGTTTTTCACCCACTTGTGAACATCCGATCTTCACTTCTTCCACTTCTCTTTATCATCTCGTGAAGGAGCTAGCTTTTTCTGAAATAGCAACAATTGTTAAGATGACTAACACATTAAATAGTTGTTAAAAAAAGACTTAACAAATTCAACCATGTATACATACAAACTGAGGTGGTGGTTGTGATGAAGGATGTTATAGATTTGTTTTATTCTAAGATGCAACTAAAAAACACATTGAAGAGAAAGATTGTGCATCTCACATTCACTAGATAATGCAAGGACTATATTATAAGAAAACAACCGATTCTAAGTATGGATTAGATAAATTAGCCAGAAGACTAGAGAGAGTTGTGAAAGATGCTTACCAGTGATACGAACAAATGTTTCCCGTCCAGACAAATCAGTCACATACTGAAAAATGCAGATAATACCAGATTCAGCAATGTATATGAAAAATTTGAATACGAACAAAGCATTAAAAATGACAGAGGAATGTTGGTCACTCACAATTAGGATCATATTTCAACATTTTCCTCACAAGATCTTTGGCAGCACTAGATACCGATGGCCACGGATCAGCTGAAAAGTCAAGCTGTCCTTGTAGAATAGCATCAAAGATCCATGTCTCATTTTCTGCAAAATACAACAAAGAAGGGTAACTATACATTCATGGTCCACTGTTTTAAACCGGGTAATCTAACTCTCTTCACAAGTAATATCAAAACAGTACCTCCCCAAAAAGGCAGGACACGGAGCATTCCTCACGGTTCAGTCACGGAAGTAGTAAACATTCAATCATTTCCACCAAAAACATGATGAGCATTCAATGTAGAGGAACTTGAACCTACCTGATGAAGCTCAAAATTGGGCCTTTTGGGCATCAATACATGGAAACTATCAGTTGCGAGCGATTGATACTTGATAGCTTCAGGAGCATCACGAAAGAAAGCTTCTTCGTAAACGAGATCGATGTCTGGGTACTTGGATTTGAAATCTCTGCAATACTTAATAGCTTTGACGTAATGGCTCTTCTCGTACATAAGATTGTGCAATTGCAGTGTCGTGAAATCGACTGGCCCTTTTGCTCGTTCCGTCTCCGCCTTCACTTTGTCTTCCTCCGTCAGAATCGGGCGATTCGCCTGCGAAAGACAACGAGAACCGGAAAAAAAAACCTTAGTTTCGTGATGGAGATCAGGAGAAGAGTGTGATGAGAGACCCTAACCTGACGAAGATTAACGAAGTTGAGGAACATCTGTGTGAGGAGTTCTCGAATCTCGGATTTGTGGTTTCCTTCTTTTTTGATGGAGAGCATCCTCCCAATAATGCTCCGGGTAAACCGAGATTTTCATTACAAAAATGGAACTAAAGAACAAAAACCTATATTAGAGAAACAAAGTGAGAGAAGGACAAAGAGTGAATTTTGGGGGTAAAAACTAAAAACTTAAATTTTGGCGCTCCTTCAAGTGTACCAAATTTTGGAGATGAGAGTGAATTTTTAGTCTAAATTTGGCCAAAATTTATTTAGTAGTTAAGTACAAATTATTTGACAAAAAAACTAAGTAAATGTCATTTCTTAAGCATATGATATCATGATTTAATTATTATGATTAAGAGTCTAAAATTTAAGTGTAAATTTAGGATGTATGCATGTAATTAATTTCTTTCATTAAGATTTTAAAGTTAAATATAAAAAGTTTAGAATTTAAGTTTGAAGTTTGGGGTATAGAGTTAGAATTTGAAGTTTAGGGTATAAGTTTATGGTTTAAATTAGGTATGAGGTTAAATAATTATACTTAATATATTTTTATGTCAAACCCTAAACCTTATATATACCTTAAACTAAATTTTTAGTGTTTATGATTAGAAGTTTTGAATTTGAGATGGAAGACTTAAGATTCATTATGTTTGAGAATATAAATTAAGGGTTATAGTTCATAATTTAGGATTTGATAATTAAATTTTTTTATTTATAAATGGATTAGGAGTTAGAGTTTAGGGTTAATGTTTATGGTATAGAGTTAAGGTTTTATAATTTAGGATGAATAAATAATCATCAATTCCCTAACTCTAAACCCTAACCCTCCAATACCCTAAACCCTATACAATGTGTTTGTGAGACTTTAACTTTTATATTAATTGGAGATTCTATTTTTTAGATTATATTACTAAAAAAAACCAAAACTTATAATATTATGAGATAGTATTTTATAGTGTTTTATTTGTTATCTTCAATACCCTAAACCCTCAATAAAATATTTGTGAAACTTTGAATTTAAAATTAGTTGAATTTTTTTGGATTAGATGAAAGACTTAATAATTCTTTTTGGATTATATGTTTGTAATCCTAAACTTTATATTCCAATACCCTAAACCCTAAACCCTAAACGTATATGTTTTATTTGTTATTTTTCAATTATGTGTTGTTTATTATTAATTTTTATTTATTTATTTTGTATAGATAGCAATGATGAACTAGAAAAAAATTATAGAATTAAACCCATGAAAACAAAATACATTTTTACAATTACAAGAATTCAAGTACTTGAAAGATTAAGTTACACATATGCAATTACAACAACATGAGTTAAATTCTCAACATGTATACACTATGCATGGTACTACATTAGAGAGGTTTCCAAGTTCAAAGACTTCAAAACTAAACCAAATACATCTTTACCCATCAGAAACCCGATTTCTCCACCATTTTCTGTATATCGGACAAGCTTGACAACGATTTTAACATCTGATGATGATTCAAATCAATGAATAATACCTCATTTCAAGCTGCTTCTTGCAAGTGACCTTGTTTCGGTTTACCATTTACCATGGTTTGTGTACAGACGAAGAAACTCTGACTAAACCTACGTAACATACGAGCACAACTTAAGACTGAAAAGAGACGTAGAATAGGACTGTTAGATTACAAATTTGTGCGTAGTGAACATGTTGTATTCAGGTTGGTCAATGATTGGACCCACCAAATCCAACCTCTCAGCAGCTCCCTAGTACCCATGCCTTTGTGATTTGTTGAGCTGACCATTCACTTGTTCCCCAGTAGAACGCCCAACCCTCATCAATCACATAGTTCATCGCCCTCACTGTAACATCCGGCCTGTGACAGATGATGATGACCAATACACAGAAAAAAACAATTTTCATATACATAAATGAAGCTATTGGTATTAAGATCAATGCAAAGATGCCCACTTTTTGAAATTTTTCTTCCTGTCTTGGTCATCAAATGAAAACCAAAGTTTAAATCAAAAGCTACAACCTAAGTCATGATGAAGTTGATTCCAAGATAGATAATCTCTCAAACTGAAATGTACATTTTCAAGATATAGAAACCATACCCTGAACCTTACTAAAAACAAAAGTTCATGCTACGAGCATAAACCAAACCATGACTTCAAATATCGAAATTAAATGCTCAAACAACCTAGTACATAAGAAAATATCAGATAAACCGTATCTAATGGTGAAGCAGATCATACTATTTCCAGTGAGCGTAGCATGTAAGATTCATAGCTAACAACATAAACTTCTTCATCTCAGACACAAGACAAGAACACATGTGAGATAAGAGATTAAACATACCAATTTCATAGTACAAGTCACCAATTCCCAAAAGCTCAGCCCGGAAACCCTTGTTTGAAGCTAGAGGATCCACACCAACTCCCTGAAGGCTGGATTTTAACGAATGTTAGTCTGCAACTAAAAATTCTTCTTCTTTTCAATTATTTTACATACAAGATCAGTTCTTAATACTCAATCAAGACGGTGATGTGAGAGTAATAAAATCAGTTACTTTTCATGTAACACAAAAGGAACAAACTTATGATTTTCAGCAAAGTAATGAAATCAAAATTGGACCTTGTGTTTACAAGCGAACACTTCAAGCTGGGATGGGAAGGTGGAGAGCTGTAATTTCATCATATCAATTGATAACTTGGTACTGACCCTAATTAGATATAGAATGTAAGAATCAAACAAAGACAGAAGCAAGCAATTGAAACAAACAGATTCGTCATGAGAATCTCAAATTGGGTTTATAAGCAAAACCTTAGCAGCCGCGGCCTTTTGTTAGAGGAGGAAGCAACCGTCGGTGATGGAGGCTAGAGAGCAACGTCGAAGATGAAGGATGAGGAGAGTCCATCTCTCGAGAGCTTTTTTTCTTTTTGATGGAGAGAAATTAAAGTTTTTTGTTGATAGGGATTTTTTTTTTGTCACCAAAATAGAAAAATTTTAGGTACTCATTGTCAAATTTTTTAAGTATTGGCGCCCCATAGAATACATAGCAGAAATTGGGCTCCAAAACGAATTTTAGTTTCCCGCTTAGCGAAATAACGATATAGCATTGATTTAATGCCGTAATAGAGTATCCCACCCCAGTATACCTTCTATAATAGCAGTTTATAAATTCGTGCTATCCTCATGTGCTATCAATAACAGTATTTCTTGTAGTGCCAGTCAAGTAAACCAATCTCTTCGGTCTTGTGATCATTGACAGTCGCACAGCAAGTCTATCAATGATCACCTGTCTTACTCATGTAGCTGTGGATACCAAGGACTCCAAGACTATCCAATCAGCGAAACGAGTCTTGACAGTAGACAAGATCGGGCAAGACATCAAGATCACTTGATATTTAGTTGAGGAAAAGAACCGATTTATCTTGATGCATATCCAATATACATTCAAGGATTTTTTTTTTTTTTAAACATTCAGTTTATTTAGTTTAGATTCATCTACAACTTTTAGGATTAAATTGTTCTGGTATATGCAAATATGCAGTCCAACTAGCATGTCTGCGAGCATTGTATCGATCGACGCCAATCATTGGTATCGATTGATGCAGTCAAATTTAAACCGCTATTCGACAACCGGTCTAACCGAATCGAATTTACATAACCGATTCAATCCAATTGAACCAGTTCGGTTTAATAGTCCATGTCGATCGTCACACACTGTGTGTCGATCGATATGACCAAACCAGAACCAATTTGGTTAATCAAAATTAACCGAGCGATACAACCTGTTCAATCCAATTGAACCGGTCTATCAACTTTCTTTGCCTGTGTCGACCGACACACCCAGTGTATCAATCGACGCAGCAGGATTACGGGTACTCGATCTCAGATCGAAACCCTAAAATTATTTACGGATTTTCGCTTTGCGTCGACCGACACATTGCGACAAACCCTAAATTATTTATTACGAGTTTTCGCTCTGTGTCGACCGACACACGCTTTGTGTCGATCGACACCCTGCGATAACCCTAAAATTTTAACGCGTTCTGCCGCGGCGTGTCGACCGACACACGCTTTGTGTCGATCGACACAGTGCGTTTTCATTAATTCTTCGTCTTTTCAATCAGAACAAAACCGAGAATAAAACATGAAAACACGATTTGAACATGCAAAAAACAATTCAACAACATCAGGATTCGAATTAATTTGCATCATATTCAATAGCTAAACCCTAACACGCTCTGATACCACTGTTGGATCCCTATGGATCTAAGGGTTTGATATATTGAATGAAAACCAACCTCGTTCTTACCTTTCTGGCAGCGGAATTGAGATGGTGAACGAGATCAGTGGAGCAACACAAACGCCTTGCCTCTACCAGATACACACGCACGCTTTACTGGAAACGGGATGCTAGTGCCGGATCAACGGGATCGATACTCTCTGGTGTGTCTAGTGTTTCTCTCAAGAAAACTGGACGGCTCTTTTGTTTAGGTCGAACTAAACACGTTTTTATTCGACCTAAACGTGCTTAACGGGCCAGACTCAATTAAGCCATAATCCTAAAAGCCTGTTCGGGAAATCCGAACTGTGTCGACCGACACACAAGCTGTGTCGATCGACACAACACCTTAATATCGATTCTTATGTGTATTTCAATACACATAACATGATCATTGCCACAATGATCATTCCCATGTCGTAGCTTCCAGTTCGCTTAGGTGTGTGACCCTATAGGATCATATAATACTGGCAGTAAGTCCACTACCTACAGATTGCAAGAGGCTTCTAGCAAAGCATTGCAAACACCCAGTATCATACGAATGTCTGATCTCGACACACAACTATCACAGGAGTGAGTACAAGTGTGATTTCAGGACACTATCCCAACAAACAGATCATTGACGAGGTTTGGAATGCCCTTCCTTTGAACGGTATCAAGCAGCGGATAATCCATGTCAGAAATGCAATAATCACATGGTCCAAAGAGAAAACTCAAAAGACTAATGAGTTAATAGAATTACTAAAAGCTGAAATAGAATATGCAATGACCTCGCCTGTGCCTAACCACTCGCTTATTTGTGAGCTTAATAATAGGCTGGTTGAAGCTTTCAAAGCATAAGAGATTTTATGGCGCCAAAGGAGTAGACTGCTATGGCTTCAAAATGGCGATAAGAATACAAGCTATTTCCATGCCATCTCAAAGGAAAGGAAAGTCTTTAACAGATTCTCTGTAATTGAAAAACAAGATGGAACTGTAGTCTTTAAGGAAAATCAGATTGCACAAGTAATTGTAGAGTACTTCAACACTCTATTTATCTGTGTCAATATTTTAATAGCCCATGAGTTGGTTCACAATCTGCGTACTCACCCCTCATTTCATCAGCTACTCTTCACTGGTCCGCTACAAGAAATCATTGTCAATAAAGCCCTCTCCCCTGCAGTATCGGAGGAAGATAACAACCTACTGATCTCAATCCCTTCCCCTCTGGAGATCAAACAAGCTGCTTTTGCAATCCACCCGGATAAGGCCCCTGGACCAGACGGGTTTTCAGCATGTTTTTTCAGGAAAATTGGACTTCTATTGGCCCATCTATCTCTGATGAAGTTCAGGAATTCTTCAGGACTGGTATTCTTCATGCATCCATAAATGAAACACATGTAAGAATCATTCCCAAAATTCATAATCTGAGGGTGGTTAGTGACTACAGACCAATTGCTTTATGTAATTTGTATTACAAAATCATTGCCAAAGTCATGACCAGAAGATTAAAGAAAGTTATTCTCAAGATCATCTCCGAAAACCAATCAGCCTACGTCCCTAAAAGAGCTATTCAGGATAATGTTCTAATTACTCATGAAGTATTGCATTTCCTCAAGGGCTCTAAGGGGAAGAAGCAATGCTCAATGGCGGTTAAAACCGACTTGATCAAAGCTTATGATATATATATATATATTTTTTTTTTTTATCGTCACCCATCATGTTTAAGCCAAGTTTGACCCGCTGTATGGAGGGCCTCGGAGAGATCCTTAAAACGGACTAGTTGACTTATATCGAAGGCCTCGAGCACGTGCTTCTTTTGCTAGAGAATCTGCTCGGGAGTTTTGAAGACGGGGAATATATCGAAGGCCGAAGAACTCATACTTCTGAATTAAGGACTGAAGGTATTCCAATTCAGACCCAAAGATTGGCCAATCTCCAGGGTCGTCAATCATTTTAACCAAAGATGAGCAATCTGTTTCAAATTGTACTCTAGATAAGCCCTTCTCATGGAGGCACTGAGCTGCCCAAAGAAGACCATCTAACTCAGCATGAAGTGCCGAAAGGCTTCTACGACATCCTTTGAGACCACTAAACTCTCGTCCCAAGAAGTCCCTATAGCACCACCCTAAACCACTAATAAGGCCATTGTTGATCCATGATGCATCAACTTGGCATATAAGATTATGGGTGTCAATAATGGGGAAATCGTGTTCTTGTCGAACTTGAGAATCTTCGCTTTCCTCTTCTATTTCATCCACTCGGGCTAACCTCCAACTTTCTGCTTCAAGAATCGCTATTTGAAGAGTAGTCCTTGGGGAAATATCTTTCCCATTGAAGATCTTATCATTCCTCGCTTTCCAAATGTACCATAAAATCCACGGATAATTGGATATGTACGGTTCTGAGAGACCCAGCTCTCTAGTTCTCCGAAAGAGGTAGTCCATATTACGGTAGATAGATGAACTGGAAAATTCCCCGGAATGGACGGAAAGTCCGATAGAGCCGAAACTTGTAAAGCTGGTGGGCATTCAAATAGAAGATGATTTATAGATTCTTCTGTGCTATCACACCTAGGACAAGTCCTATCGGTGGTCAGATGCCTATAAGTGAGTCTCTCACAAGTTGCTATACAGCCCGACAGGGCCTGCCACATAAAGTGCCTCAGTATAGGGGCTGTCCGAATCTTCCACACATGCTTTTTTCGGGCAGTGATGCTTGGTTCCCCAATCTCTATGATCTCAGGTTTTGTATTATGCTCCCGAATCAAATCGTAGCCTGATTTGACTGTATAAACTCCATTTTTAGTATGATTCCATGCATACCCATCGAGCATATCACATCTACTAGGTCTCAGACCTAAGATGAGTGGAATGTCTTCTGGGTGGAAGTACTCATGGAGAAGAGGAATACTCACTTGATCCCGGAATTATAAGGGAGTGAACCGTCAACAGAGGGTCTATTGCCACAAGATGGGGAGCCGTTCTTGCGGGTTTGGACCCTAAATCAGGGATCCACGGGTCCTTCCATACCAGCGTATTTTGACCTGAGCCAATAGTTTTCCGCAAGCCCATCTTAAGGAGAGGTTTCGCCGCTAAGATACTACGCCAACCAAGCTTATGATATACTAGAATGGCACTTTATTCAAGCTGTCATGCAAAGGCTCGGTTTCCATAACACTTGGATCAAATGGACAATGCAATGTATCACTACTGGCAGCTACTCCTTCCTAATCAATGAGCAAGCAAGAGAAAAATTAACTCCTAAAAGAGGAATAAGGCAGGGAGACTCTCTCTCGCCTTACATGTTTATACTGTGCAGCGAAGTTCTGTCGGGTCTCTGTCACAGGGCTCAAGAAGATGGTACTCTTCAAGGTATCAGAGTGTCAAAGGCTAGTCCATGCATTAATCACCTTCTTTTTGCTGACGACACAATGTTCTTTTGCCGTACAAATTCCCAAAGTCTCACTGCTCTCAACGAAATCCTGCATCAGTATGAAGCTGCATCAGGACAGATTATTAACCATCAGAAATCTTATGTGATGTTTTCAAGAAAAACTCCTCTGGAGCTAAAGAACTGAGTCAAGCAGGAACTGAATATCAGTAATGAGGGTGGGGTAGGCAAATACATGAGTCTACCCGAACATTTTGGAAGGAGAAAAAGGGATCTCTTCTCCTCCATAGTTGATCGAATCCGCCAAAAAGCTAGGAGTTGGTTCTCCAAATTTTTGTCTACAGCAGGCAAGATGACGCTCCTGAAAAGTGTCTTATCAACAATGTCATTCTCCGCTATGTCATGCTTCTTACTCCCTGGATCTCTTACCAAACGCATCCAATATGAGTTAACCCGCTTCTAGTGGGATTCTGATCCAGGCAAGCGTAAAACTGCCTGGATTGCTTGGAACAAACTGACAAAATCAAAGGCAGATGGTGGTTTAGGATTTCGTGATATCCAAGGGTTCAACATTGATATGCTTGCAAAAATAGGCTGGAGATTGTTAGAAAACCCCAACTCTCTCTTGGCAAAGATCCTATTCAGCAAATACTGTTCGGGTGAGGATTTCCTATTGGTGAAACTCCAATCCAATTGTTCTCATGGATGGACATGAATACTCAGGGGGGAAGACTTACTTGTAGATCAACTCGGATGGGCAATTGGAGATGGTAAATCTGTTAGCATCTGGTACGATCACTGGTTGTCTACCTCAAAGAAGGTTGCTCCTATAGGACCTCCATCCAAAGAAACATCTCATTTAAAGGTAGTGGACATGTTCCTACCCAACTCCTCTTTCTGGGATATTCAAAAAATCCGACTCATCCTTCCTCAATATGAGAGCATCATCCTGAGCATCAAACCAAGCTCAAGCCAAGCTAAAGATCAGCGAATTAGGCTTTCCCATCCATCAGGATCCTATATTACTAAAACCGGCTACTACTCAGTGCTAGAGAAGAATTTGCAGGAGACTCAAGTAGAAGAAAACAACACCTTCAAATGGATCTCCAGTATCTGTAAATTGCGAACTGCCCCAAAGCTTAAGCTATTCCTATGGAAGGCCTCGTCTAATGCTTTAGCAGTTGGAGCCATTCTCGCTGCACGATCAATCCCCATTGACCCCACCTGAAAACGCTGTGGTGAGTTATAATCTATCTCGCACCTTCTGTTCCATTGCAGTTTTGCCAAACAGGTGTGGAGAAATGTACCGATTTGTAAGGAGATCAATTTCTCCGAATCCTCATCCTTCTTCTCCATCTGGAGCAAGATCAATTCTCTGAATTGTCTTCCGCCAACATGACTTACTGATTCACCTCTTGCGCATTGGATCGCCTGGAATATCTGGAAAGCAATGAACAACCTTGTCTTCTCCGGCAAACTTAACGATATGAATTCAATCATCTTCAAGGCAATCGATGAAGCCAAGGAATGGAGCTCTGCACAATCGCCCAAGAAGACTAACCTGATTGGACCCCTGATTCCATAAATCTCTTTACCAACTGAAGCTTTCATTTGTCGATCAGATGCATCTTGGTTGAAGGATTCGCTCGCCGTAGTGTTGGCCTGGAACTTCTCTCTCTGTAATCGCTTCATCTCATCGCACTCTACCAATTTGACGCACGTATCTTCCCCTCTAATCGCTGAGTGTCTAGCTCTGAAGGCGGCGATGGAAAAGGCGGTGGAGCTCGACATCCAATCTATCTCCTTCGAATCGGATTCTCTCCAGTTGATTAAAGCCATTGCTACAGGCTCATCGTATTCTGAACTCTACGGCATTCTTTGTGACATACAATCTCTATTTCCTCTCTTTGATTTCCTTAGCTTCAAGTTTATCAATCGCTCTCTCAATTCTGTTTCTGATGCTTTGGCAAAGCGGGCCTTAGGCCAGGTTGTTGTTCCAAATATTTTATTTGGTTAAGTTAATGAAAAATTCAGTGACAAAAAAAATGATGCTAATACAATCATTCATTTGCTAATCCTTAGGTCCATGGTCACTAATTTAGACTTATTCACTTATATGATAATAACTCTATGTTAATCATGCAATTAACATTAATTTTTATTAGTAATCACAAGATACACATGCATTTAAACAAGTTATAATAGCCACTAAATACCTTAAACATCAATTTTTATTGGCTAAGTATGTAAATCACTTAAATGATTCATTCAAGCATTTCATCAAACACTTTTCATACATGAAAATACATAATCTCTACAAATTGAGAGATCAAGTCAAATCTAGCAATGAGCATATAAAATAAGTAAAGATTCTCTAGATTAAGCCCTAAGCGTCACAAATCAACATCTAAGAGCATCCCCATCCATGAACCCCCTATGGGGTTCTTAAAAAAAAAAAAAAATTTTGGGGGGAAAGTGTAAAAAAAAAAAAATTCGAAAAAAATAGAGGAATGACAAGCTGCCACGTGTCATGAACAGTGTAAGAACCGGTTCTTAAAAAAGGATTTTTAGAACCCGGTTCTTAACAATTCACGTGAGACCCATAATATTTTAATAATTTTTTTTTAAGAACCCCAGGCTAAGAACCTTCGATGGACATGCTCTAACCACTCTAATCTACCTAATCCAAATGCTTAAAATGAAACTACTCACTAATCTTCATACTAACGCATTAGCACATGATAACCCATGTGAATCATGTGCTATAATACAGAAGATTAAGAAAGACTAAGATGAAAAGAAGAACAAAATGCTTAAAACTTAAAAAAAATCTCCAATGGAATTTTAGGTTTACAAAATAGATAAAGTAGATTAGAGCTTTTAGCATAAAAACTATTTATAGAGGTCTAAAACGAGATGGGCCGATCTAACAATCTTGTGGTTGTCTCTCGACCGCTGCACTGGGCCGATGCACTTCCTTGTCGCTCATCCTCCTTGGTTCTTGGCTACAATCCGCTCCAAAAGCTCATGAATCTCTTAACTGGTCATTCCAACACCTAATGTGCACAAATGTACATATACAAGATCCAAAAGATGCATAAATGTAAGGCCATGTTCTTTTCATCATCTGGAAACTGCGTCTTGAAACTGCATCGAGAAGTAGTTCTTTTGTGCATTTAGAAATTGCGTCTAGAAACTGCTTTTGGATGCAGTTATGTTTCTTAGTGTTTGTATATATTAGTTGGATGCATTATTTATTTTTAAGGTTTGGCTTTTATGGTTTTAGCGGGAAACATTATTTTTACGGTTTTGACAGGAAAACACAATTTTACAGTTTTGGGTGGAAACATAATTTTGCGATTTTGATGGAAAACATGATTTTGCGGTTTTGGCGAAAAACATGTTTTGCGGAAATCGTTATTTTGCGGTAATGACGAGAAAATGTTATTTTGCGTTTTTGGCGGGAAAATGTTATTTTGTGGTTTTGGCGAGAAACCGTTATTTTGCGGTTTTGGCGTTGGAAAACGATTTTGCGGTTTTGACGAAAAACACGATTTTGCGAAAAAATTGTTATTTTGCGGTTTTGACGGGAAAACGTTATTTTGCAAAAAACAAAAATCAGTATTTTGCGGTTTTGGCGGAAAAACATGATTTGCGATTTTGACGGGAAAACGTTATTTTGTGAGTTGGCGGGAAACCTTTATTTTGCGGTTTTGGCTAGAAAATACGATTTTGCGATTTTGGCAGGAAAACGTGATTTTGCAAAAAAATCGTGATTTTACGGTTTTGGTGGGAAAACACGATTTTGCGGTTTTGGCGGAAAACGTTATTTTGCGGTTTTGGCGGAAAATGTTATTTTGCGGTTTTGGCGAGAAACCTTTATTTTGCGGTTTGACGGGAAACACGATTTTGCGGTTTTGGCGGAAAAACACGATATTACGGTTTTTGCGGAAAACGCGATTTTGCGGTTTTGGTGGAAAATACAATTTTGGTTTTGACGGGAAAATGTGATTTTGCGGTTTTGATGAAAAACATGATTTTTTGTTTTGACGGAAAACCGCTATTTTGCGGTTGTGGTGGAAAACACGTTTTTTAGTTTTGGCGGAAAACCGCGATTTTGCGTTTTTAGCAAAAACTGCTATTTTGCGGTTTTGGCAAAAATGCTATTTTGTGATTTTGGCGGTAAAACACTATTTTACGGTTTTAAATAAGGGTATTTTTGATTTTTTGTAATCGAGACGTAGTTTGGTATGTCTCAACTCAAGTTTCAAATGCATCGAGAATTTTCAATTATTTTGGATGCAATATCTGATTTTTGCATGTGTATGCACTTTTTAAATACCACTAAAAGAACAACATCTTGTTTTTGCAATAAGATGCAGTTTCTCAACGCACAAATAAACAACACCTAAGTTTTATGACAAATGTTCTAAAAACATAAGGTTAAAAGTTAAAACCATGAAAACACAATATATCAGTTTCGGAGGACCGCTTAGTTTATGTAGTGATTTGATTTTGTATGCTGCAAATTTTGATATATATGTGTGTGTTTGTGCAAAATATTTAGTTTTACTTTTATAGTAAATAATGTTGTTATAAACAATAAAGAAATGACAATATAGATAGTAAAAACTGAAATTTTATAAAAACTGAAAAACGCAAATATCTATATATATAAAGAAGGCTTTTCTCTCTTCTCCTTAAGTCACCTCATCATCTCAATTTATTGCACATTATTTTTATTTCATTTAATTTAAATATATATATATATATATATATATATTATTAAAAGAAATTTGAAAGGTCATTTCCATATTATATATCATAAAACTAATATTCAATCAATATAATTTATAATTTATCCTCATCCAAATTAATGAGACACTGTTTTTATTTTCACTTAATACTTTAAATAGGTAAATGTTTTTACTAGAATATACTCAAAAATTGTTCAATCTTAATTATACTAATATATTAATATAATATATCAAAATAGTAATAATCCAACAATAAGATTAATTTTAATCAGCAATTTTAGGAGGAAAAAAATTAGGATACAAATTGATTAACAACAAACATCTAAAATATAAAAAAATGTTTATATATCAGCCGACCGTATTTATTACACATATATTACAGTCGATGTTAGAATCAAAATAAAATGCATAATGAAAACAAATATAACCAATTATTCTTTCATGAAAATTTATATTTTTAGTAAGATAACCTATAGTTTCTTATAAGTTCTCTTATAAGAATAAATCAAAATATTCATATTAGTATTTTAAACTAAAAAGTCAATTAAATATTTCCAAATATCTCATCATCTTAATTTATTGCACAATATTTTTATTTCATTTATTTTAAATCTATATATTATTAAAAGAAATAAGAAATGTCATTTCATATTATATATCATAAAACCAAAATTCAATCAATATAATTCATCCTCATCCAAATTTAGGATACATTATTTTAATTTTCACTTAGTGCTTTAAATATGTAAGCTTTATTACTAGAATTTACTCAAAAATTATTTAATATTGATTATACTAATTTTTTAATATAAACATAAGAAAATAGTAATAATCCAATAATAAAATTAATTTTAAATCAGCAATTTTACGAACATCTAAAATAGAAAATATTCTTAGTTATACTGATAAATTAATATAAATTTAAGCAAAAATAATAATAATCTAATTTTAAAATTAATTTTAAATCGGCGATCTTAGGATAAAAATAATAAGAAGAAATGGGGATACAAATTGCATTAACAACAAACATCTAAAACATAAAATAATATTTATATATCGATCGACCGTATCTATAAAGACATATATTACACTCGATGTTTGATTAAAAATACAATGCATAATGAGAACAAATATAACCAATTAATCGTTTTTGAAAAATTTATATTTACAGTAAGATAACCTATAGTCTCTTAGTCTCTTATAAGTTCTTTTATAAGAATAAATCAAAATATTCAAATTAGTATTTTTAACTAAAAAGTCAATTAAATATTTTCAAATATTTATTAGAATTTATGATGTTGTTTCAGAATTTTTTATAGAATTTATATATTTTTAATCCGCTCAACTAAAATTAGAATTCAATATATAAGTTAGGATTTAAAAATAAAAAATATTTATCTGTTTATCTGCTCACCCGCATGTAGGGCGGGTTAATTTCTAGTATTGATATAGGGTCCGATTGGTGACCAAAAGCGGAACGGTAAGATTAGCGGGTAGGGAAGTGGTAAGCGGTTGAATAGTGCAAAACTGTAAGTGAAAGCTGTTAGTGAAAGCTGTTAGCGAAAGCGGTAACAAAAAGCTGAGAGTAACCGCTTTTACTGTAGCTTTTATAACGTTTTCGTGATTGGTAATAAAGAAAGCGGTATACCTCTAACGTTTTCACTGTACGGACACCAATCATACCCATAAACTTGTGTAGTGATGAGCTCTAGATTTAGATAAATAAAGTGTTATCAACATTGTTACAAAAGAAAAGCTATGCAACATGATATGTTAGAAACATTTGAATTTTTTATTGAAAGGAAAAGTATAATCGTCTTTCTCGTAGAATACAATTAAAAGTGTAATTGACAAGATTTTTTTTGCTAAATCTACAAGCACCACTTGCCTTTTAGCGACCTATTTAAGCCTCTACTGTTTTTGGCTTCTCACTAAATGACAAAACTTATTTCTTATCTGATATATACACTTGATCAATCTAAAGACAAATTTGACACAATACTATGAATATTAAATATACACCACCATAGATTATACGACTCTCTAGAACATATATATAAAAAATGTTTAGTAGTGATGATGATAATCATTTTCAAATTTTTTTTTTCTTTAACAAATTTCATGTACCTCATATATAAAAATGTGTCCTTAATTTATGACGTACGTGAAAATTTTAAAAGAATATAAAAAATTATGGATAAAAAGTTAATTAATTCGTGTTAGTCTAATTGGTAAAAAATTGACTAATAGTCTTCCAATTTCTGCTAATCTGGATTTGATTCGGATTGATCACCAAAACTTTCATACTAACTAAAAAAAAATACCAAAAAAATGTATAAAAAGTTTCGGCGAACCTGTTGATTAAGTTTACCAATTTTAGAAAGTAAATAGTGACTTTTTGATTTTTTATATAAACAAAAAAAAAATTACTTTAAAAGGATCAAACACTGAATGAATATTGGGAACCAATGAAAAGCGAGGAGAGACTGGATGATTCTCTTTTCCATTGGCATCTTAACAAGGGAAAGACTACCCCATTCAATTTCTTTTTTAATTTATTCAAATTTGGTCATTTCCGTCTTTTTTTTTTAACGCTGATACAGATTATGAGAACTATTACAAGGACAATTTTACAGATAATACTACCTCCGTTCTACGAGAATCCATCAACGGTCACGATCAACGGCTCCACCTGCTCCTGAAAACTTCCTTATAAGCTTGCCTCCATTAATCTTGTAAAATTGCGTCTTCGGGGATTCGAACCCAGTACCTGCCGGTGTAAAGCTTTTAACCACTTGACCAGTAGGCCACGGTTGCTTCACGGTCATTTCCGTCTTATGTGCACATTTGTTTCTTAGTATTCTTTTACTTTTAATTATTTCGTACTTTTTATTTTTTTTGTCTTCTTCTATCCTACTTGGCTTTCACTAAGCTATATTCCAAAAAATATAAAATATCTCCAAAACGACAAAAATTAACATATCGTGGGTCGTCCTTAATTTTATCTCAAACACTAGTCCCTAAGATTGAAGCAACATGTAAAAAGGAAGAACATAAACGCATTATATAATAATCCCCACTATATATTTATTCCGATAATCTTAGTTAAGTAGTTATGACTACATAATTTCAATTCAAATTTCTTGAAGAAAGAACATTCTAATTATTTATAACATAAATAAATAAATAAGTGTATATATATTACAATGCCAAACGGAAAAAATCATATGTATTCATTTAAAAGATATTGATATATATATTTTTTACCAAAGGCTTTAAAATTAAAGATTTTGCACATACATTTTTTTTGAATCATTGCACATACATATTGATATCTAAGTTTGCAACATACAAGATCAGACCAACTACATAAACAAAGCGGTCCATTGAATTTTAAAGGATGAATCATAACTCAACTTTTTGGTTATAAAATGATCTTTTTCTTTTTCGGGGTCAAAACACACGATTATAAAATGATCTTATACGACAATATCGTCGGAACAAACCTTAATGATCTCACTCGGTGTTGTTGGTATTTTGATCAAAGTGATTAGGTGAAGCTTGGTGTTATTGTTACATTACATACATCAATTCGAAAGAACAAATCCCAAACTTAATTATGGAAAAGAACAAAGCCAAACTTAATTATACAAAAGAAAGTAAAACTTAACACATGCATCATCATCTTCATCATCACCCATGCACGTGCTCCTCACATAATGCTCTCTACATCGCTTTCCAAAATGTCACAAAACATAATAATTATGATTTTCATCATAGAGCTAGAAGATTGTCCTCCCGTACTTTGTCTCCCAGTTCTAACCCCACACCACACCAGAACACACATCAACATATTTCCATTCATATGTGTGAGTGTACATGTATGCAATGAATAAATGTGTATGTGTCTAAGCAATATGGTTGCGTGAAAGAGCATTAATAATTTCTTCATGGATGATAACTAAAAGAAATATATAATTTGTGTATGATATTTGTTTTTGGAAAACAGAAATTCCAACAATTACTTTTTTGATTAAAAAAGAATAGATGTAATATTGTATAAGATAGATTTCAGTTCATCTACATATTAAAAGAAGTAATTGAAAACCATCTACAAATACAGTACTATTTTGCAGACGTGAATTATTTTTCTTATGATTAACACAACCGTAAAAATATTATTCACACACACACATATAGTAATAGTTTTTCATATTAATACAGATTGTGAAGTAATAGTAATATATTTACCAAAAATCGTAACAAATAGATTAATCTTCTTCTTTTTTTTTTTTATCACAACACTTTCATTCAACTTAAACTTCAAAGATACAATAAAGAGAGAGAATTTTGCATCCTCTTTGATTACAACCATAAGATTTAAAGATAAAAGAAGTAAACATGGATAGATTCTCCCAAAGGAGTGACAACGAAGTTGAGACAAAACTCAATTGCGTCGAGATGAGAATCACGGTAACACCGGACTCAATAGAAATGATCACATTATGTAGTGATTTTGAAAACCAATCCTTAACACCAAGAAACGTCATTAAGACGATGTCGGTTGCATCTTCTGAACAAGATAGCAAATCAGTAAAGGAATTGAAATATTTCTCCTCATAACAAGAGGAGAAAAAGAACAATCTTTTTCGATGAAGGAAGAAAGATTGAAGAGTTCTCTCCCACAAAAGGAAGGAGGGTGGAAGTGATCTCTCCAAGGCAAAGGAGGAAATTGAAACTGCCTTATGGTATGAAACAATGAGACAAGAGGGCTTACTGGTTTGAGTAAATACCAAGCAAACAACTAAAGTTGGGCTTAAGATAAGGGCAAAACCCTCTTTGTGAAATTCATGGTTCAGGCCCAAAAAGGATTCCTGGTCGGAAGTGAGCGGAGCTTGGGTGTGGCTCGTGAGTAGCTGCATCTCCACGAGCGAGATGGTGGATAGATGTCCTTCCTTTATCGAAGATATAGGCACGACTGGCTGGAAAGGAGGTCCGCCGGTAAAGATAGAAGATGATGACAACCGGTGGCGGAGGATCTTGGTTAGGGTAGCTCCGGTGATGATAGACCTCTGACCGGAAGACCTTTGAGCAATGAATTGGAGGAAGTGAAAGTGCAGTCCGAGAGAATGATGTAGCGATCTTCGGGGGCTTCCCGAGAAATTTTCAGATCTGGTGGCCTTCTGGTGACTAAAGGTTTTAACAGCTTGAAATCGGCAGAGAAATAGCCAGAGCCAGATGTCCAGATAAGAAGGGCAAATAAAACTCGAGTCATAAACTCGACAATCGAGCAATGGAAGCTTAAGGTACGAGAGCTTGAGACTGGAGCAGGGTATCAACAATGGGGGAAGATCCGGTGGAAGATCTGGCGGTTCCGGTGGTAGAGCTGGAGGCTCCGGCAGTCGAGAAGATTTCCATGGCACAGACTGAAGCAACTCTGGTGGCTCCGCAGGAAGGTTCAAACAAATGTTTGACAGTAGAGTATGAGCGGGAGATAAATCACGGCAGTAGCGACGACCACTCACCGGCGACAGGATAGACGGCAGAGGTGAAGAATCAGATGAGCGTCGCAGCTTCCACGCATCCAAGGTTTCATCACGCCGAGATACGGTTCTTCGGGTTAGGCCCGGAGGGGACCCGAGAGTAGTGAAAAGCATCGCTTCTCAAGCAAAGATTTCGGCGGAGGTAGCTCGTCTCCGTGAGGCCATGGCTGAGTCGAGATGTTAGATACGGCGCCTCGGGAGACGTGTCCGAGAGAAACTAACAAATAGATTAATCAAAATTATGAATTTGAAGAGATATAAATATGAGTAATTGCAATAAGTATATGTAGATGTTGCGAAAATTAGTTTGTTTTGCCTCCAAACTATTCATTAATACTATTCATTGATTAAAAATCCATTCTTTTAAGATATCACACAATTACAATTTCTTGTTTCTTTTTCCAATATTTTCAGACGAAGAAGATGAATGGAGGTGATGATGACGAAAATGGTTAGATCTGGCGGCGGAAGAGCGGTGTACTCACGGAGGTCAATGTTTTAGGGAACATACAACACCAATATATCGTCCGGCTCATGAGATGTTGCTCGAATCGAGGGTGCACGATTTTTATATATGGTGGCCGACGAACACAGTAGCAGAGTGATAATATCTTTAGCATGATTATTTATTTGATTATGATATGCTAATTGGATTAACACGACAATTCTATATATTTTTGTCATGATAACTGATTTAACATGATATTCTCTATGATATGATAACTTTTTAAACGTTAATTCCATAACAACAGTATAATATATTATTGTTATCATTTTACGATTGTTACATAATATTGTTAACACATTACAATTATCTGCTATTTTTATTAGGATATTATAATTGTCTCATATTCTTATTAGCACAGTAATATGCAATATAATCTTATCAATATTAAATAGTATTCGTCATTTTGTATAAACATTATCCGCATTAGTTTATGAACATTTGATGATGTTTTTAGATCAATGACATTTTAGTAGTTATTTAAATTATAAAGGTTATAATTTATGGTTGACTTTTTATTTTGTTTCTTACATAAATATGAAATTATCAATGGTACATACTTAAATTTTTTTAATTATTCACATATATATATTGTCTAAATTCACTCTATAAATATTTAAGGGGAAATAATATTATTTATGACAACCAGAAAAGGGATACTTATCTCTTGGTTTTAAGAGATATACACGTCTTTGACATGGTTGATAATCATCCACGTGTAATAAACTAAACGCTATCTGGACTTATTAGGGCTTTTGTTTCTTATAACAAAATGTACAAACACCACCTATAGTTTTGGAATTATATGTCGGATCTAATTTTAATAGTGTCTCTCATATTTTAATTTTATTAACATAATTAATGATCCAGATTGAAAATAATCTTTGAATTAAATTAAATTGAAAATAATAAAGTTTATAAGATGCTTTTGCTTCCAATTTCATTGGATACCATCGCTTTCTTTAACATGAGCCTTGCCCCCGTATCTTCGTTAACATTACATGGATCCCGACATTAATTAATACCACATAAACATTTTAATTAAATCGTTTTTTCCTTTTTATATATATATTTTTACCTTCAAATATTTTAGTTAACACAAAAAATTATATTCGTTCAAATTAGTGTATTAGGGGAAAAATATCCAAACGAGTATAGACAAAGTCAAGAAAACGACAATTATTAAAACATGTCTTTTTACCCAACATGATACGATCACGTCAAAACAAAAGGCTATCGTTCTCCGAGTTCAACCTATTTTTGATACAAAATGTTATTCTTTAAATCAAAATTTTCAAATAATGACTTCAGATTTTAAAAAGACTATAAAGCTAAGATCCATAACTTCCACAGTTTTATAAAAAAAAAAAATATGTTTTGTTTATAAAAACAAAATAAAAGGCTCTACGATATATTTACTCGCCAGAAATGTGATTACGTGTTTTACCGCAAAAACACGATTTTGCGTTTTTCCGCCAAAAACATGATTTCGCGTTTTATCGCCAAAAACATAATTTCGTATTTTTCGCCAAAAACGTGATTCTGCAAAAAACGAGATCCGCGTTTTCCTGTAGAAATAAAATTTTACGTTTTCTTGCCAAAACGAGATTCCGTGATTTTTCGCATACAAATTAACCTTTTTCAACTATTTTCATTTTTAGTTAAATAAATTAATAAAGTTATTAGGGGTTTATGGAGCGCTAGAAGTGCGTTTCCGCCGTATCCGGAAGAGTTAGTGGAACTTTCTTAGGTTCCGTCTTGTCGGATTTTGAAGTCTAGGTTCTTTAGGTCTGTGAGAGTGTCTCTCAGTCATGTTTGTGGAAGCTGGTGTTATCGTTTGGTGGGCCGTGGGCTGCTTCGGTAACTCTCGCTCAAGATTCTTCGCAAGGATTTGGACTCGCAAGTTTATTTTGTTAGTTCTAGGTTTGGATTTAATCGTTTGTGTTTGTTTAGTTGTATGTTCTAAGTTGCCTGTTGGTTGGGTTTGAGTTGCCTGTTTTGTGGGCTTTGGTTGCCTGTTGGTTGGGCTTTAGTTTCCTATGGTTAGGATCTTGTATGACTCTCGTATTTCAGTTTAATAATATAATCCTACCAGTGAAAAAAAAAAAATTAATAAAGTTATTTTTATTATTTCATATAAATTTAAATATTAAATTTGCTGCAAATATAACAAATCATAAATGGGTTAATAAGAGGATCCATATTTATTTACTCTCAAATCTTTAATAAATGAGTTTTAGTATGGTAGCCCATTTAAACCCTATAAAAAGTATTTGATAAATGAGTTTAAATGAACATCTATTTTAACTTATACCCATTAAAAATCCACTAACCATAAACCCATTTTAACATTCCTATACCTTTCTATTCTTGAAACGAATCGTGACATGATATATGTATTTTTCTTGTCCAAGTGACGAGCAGATTCTCTAAAAGTTTTAGAACAAAACAAAATAGGGATTAAGGATTGACAACACATTTGTTTATGTATCTACTTCCTTTGATCCATTCTCGAACGTGCATGTGTGTACATTAGGGTTTTGTTTTTAGAGAACGATGAAATTAACTCTCTTTTTATAATTCTAAGTCTGACCTCAATCTGACCTCAAAAAAAAGATGACCAAAAAAAAAAGTCTGACCTCAAAAACTTTTGGTTGACCAAAAAAAAAAAGTCTGACCTCAATCTTCACTACAGTAAACTAAATATCATCAAAACTTAAGATTTCGTTTAATATAACAAATCATCTTTTTATGAATCCAATGAGGTTCTCTCTATTAGCAACAAGTATGATATATATGTATGATCATAAATATATTGTAAAGTCCTAACCACCATCTTCCGTGAATCTTCATGCCCGTTGGTAAGCCTCTATATGCCTGTTCTCGATATGTGGATTCTATCCTCGTCCTATTGCTAGTGCAATAGCTCCGAAATTTAGCCTCATTTACAATGCTGAAAAACACTTTCTAGTACGTCACTTAGACTAAAAATCGCTCAATGGATTCTCATAAGATAAGTTATAAAAATATAAGTATACTTGATGTAGTAGATCATGAAATCATTTTTTCAAACTTTTTTCACATATACTCCCAACTATCTGAACCTACAACTCTTTACATTCGCCTGAGTTTTGACTTTGATACCAAGTTATAACGCTTCGACTATCATTGTATGTGGCCTTCACGCTCACCGTCTGTTCATAGATCTCACCATCCGCGTTTGACACATTTTTTTGATTTTTTTGAATGGGGCGCCCATTTTTTTAGGGCCCCCAATTTTTTAAAAATATATGTATATACATATACAATATTAAATATATAATAAAAGTTACCCATAAAATATAAAACAAAAATTGTCAAAACTGTAAAATAAAATAAAAATTGACAAAAAAATAAAAGTTTAGGTGATAATAAATATTGAATGATTTTAAAATTGTTATATATTAAGAATATTATGATTTTGTATTTTTTATAAATAGAGCCCCCAAAATGCTAGCTCCAGCTCTGCACCATCCTCATCCGATTATTATGCGTTATTCCAAAACAATTGTACGATATATAATCTGAATATTAATATATAATACATATATAAAATATCACGAATATATATATATATATATATATATATACAACTTGGACTCTGGTGTACGTGTGTGTGTGTGTCATGCAGCAAAATTTACAGCCATGATTTATAACTTGGTTATATCATTATCTAGTTCTTCACCTCAATTACAATTACAACTTAGTGGGATAGCCTTTTATTTCTTTTTTTAAACATGGTTTCCACAAAACTTGTTGGTCTGGCTTTACTTTTAGGTTAAAATATGACACACTCACAAAAGTCTTTTTTTTGGGGGGGGGGGGGGGGGGGGGGTTAAAGAAAACACAAAAAACAATCATTTAAAAACCTTTTATTCCTACTAGGGTGAAATTGAACATATATATAGTATTTATCTAAGAATTATACCAATGTTACAGATTTTATATATTTCCGAGTAATGTTACTTTTCTCTCAATTATTACTCTCTTTTTACTCTTATATTATTAGTCATTTTTCTTTTCTTGAACATTTCTATTATTAGTCATTTGTTATCGAAGTGTTGTTAACTTTTTCATAATACTCTTACACCAGTTGGTAGTGACGAAAATTGAAGGCCGCTATGATTAAAAACTTTAGTAAAAAAAGGTTTTGTGTCAGTCCATAGAGTCCAAAAAGACATGTAGATAAATAACATATCATGATAAAGATATATCTAGAATGTTTCATTGTATTTTATTGGATATAAGACAATCTATCATAATTCATAAGTTATTTCTTATTGCCAAAAAATTGTACTCCTTTAGTTTTGTTTATGTTATTATATTTGTTGATAAGAAGAGGTCAAAATGACAATTTTCAATGCTAGAAGAGATGAGGAAACATGAAGAGGAAAAATACTTTTGTTGCTGACAGAAATTATTTATTTATTATTACTTTTAAAAAAACGTCCTATTGAATATGAGTGTTTACGTAACTAGGAAAACCAACTTTATAAGAATGACATGCAATTTTTTTTTTTAATTTTGTAATCATCCAAACAATGCACAATAACTAGAAATTGCAAGCTCACCCAAAAAAAAGAATTGGAACATAAGGATTTGAGATATGAGGACAATTCGTTCAGTTTTTTATCATTGTCAAATGCTAATGAGTAGTTTGAACTAGACGACAATCTCTAACTACTCAATAATTTGTTTGAAATGAGTGTATAGACAATCTATTTTTAACATTCAAATTACTGGTATATGCGAAAATGTTTAAAAGAATTAATTTGGCTACATATGTCATCAAATTATATTTTTTTCTATCACTTGTCTTAAAATAATTTCAGAATTAAGTGTATTTGAATTGGAAAAATCTAAGAATGGGTAACCTATCGAAAAATCATTTTTGATGCCGTGCGAGTTGAAGACAAAACACGATAAAAGATTGCATAGTGATTACATGGTTATTAAACAAGTCTTTTAAGCCTCGTAAACTAACACACCGATCGTGAATATGGGTTCATGAACTGAGAATGTACATAAGGTCCGCAAACAGTGGCGGTGTGAACTACATCACAATCTCAAACTAGTGAATAATTTGATCGTACGTGTTTAGTTCTCTTTTACGCAAACAGTAAAAATGGCTTATTTCTTTTATTTGGAATTGTAAATTGCATATATACTTCTCACATTAAACCTCAAAAAGTGTATACTGGGTAAATAGATCATTTACTTTAAAATTATTTTGTTAATTATAAAAGATAATACAAGCGACTTTAATCAGGAAAAGAGACTTTGATTAATTTACGATCTTTTGAAAGAAAGAAAAAACTAGTTTGATATCTTATTCACAGAGACACACATGCATATATAAAAAGAAAAATATAATTCCATGACAAATATGACTACCCAATGAGCTACTCAGACAGGCCAGAGCTAATCACGTCCTCTTACACCAAACAAACATTATAGTCAGTCGTCTACCGTCTATCTTCAAGCTGAGGCAACCCGTTCTCAAACTGATATGGATAAGTGCCTTTGCGACTTTCTAATTTTGCATGTGTGTGAGGACAAAACACATGGAAAAATGTCATTTGGTGATTGTAGGGTCAGTAAATTACTCGGTCGTGTAACACCCGTCTCCCGGCATAACCGGAGACGCGGCATTAGGACGCCCGTTGAACCGAAAATGGTCCAACCGGGACGCCAACTCAACTTGTCCCAGGACCCGGCGCTTCCTTCTTTTGAAAACCACCAACTACGTCACTCGACTGTATCGATCCCGCATCCGGACCTGCAAGAAAAACGGGGACAGGAAAGGGGAAAGAGGCCTGAGTAATTGTTTCAAACACAATCACCCAGTGAGGACGGACTTAGGGAGTCCGCTATCCCGCTTACACCGCACGACTACGGATCACAAGTCCTAAGCTAATATCACCTTGCAATCAGGCCCGAAGGCTTTCACCACGCAAACTACATCCACTCGTGCTTTCACACTCGTGAACCCCTCTCTAGCCCGAAGGCTCACACAACCGGCCCACCCGGCATCACTTGGCCCACGGCCTTTGTACCAGGGAAGGCTCGCCAACACCTTCCATCCGACGATTTAAAGAGCGCGTACCAAAACTCGCTATACGCGCCCTGCCACGAAACACCCTTTCGGGGGCCCTACCACAACTACCAATCATATCCATCACACACAGACAACGTTTTCGGGCTCAGCGAACAACCTAGCAGTTCTACGTTCTCAAGCAATCACAACGAGATCTCTACTACCTTAGACTACCTAGGAAAGACGACATTAACGAGGGACTATCGCCCGAAATCGAATGAAGTAAGGGAGATCACGTTCGGTCCTCACCTTAGCCAAAGAAGAGGGCAAAACCGTGCATTAGCATCCCTATTGACCGGAACGGACATCGGTTCTGAAAAGAGGACGAGAAATCGAGTGAGATAGGCTTTTGAATCGCTTAAATCGGCCTCAGGATGAGCGAGATATGATCGATTGAAAACATCCCACTCAAACCAGCTAAACCGATCTAAACCGGGAATTGAATTTGAAATTGGAATTGAAATTGACTAAACCGAATTAAACCAGTCGGTCAACCCAAACCAGACCCGGTCAAGGATCCGACCCGAATGGGTCAGACCCGACCCGACCCGATCCGACCCGACCCGGATCGGTCAACGGCCAACGGGTCCGGTCAACGGTCAACCGGCGGCGACGGCGGCGGTCAACGGCGGTCAACGGCGGCTCCGGCGGCGGCTCTCCGGCGGGTCTCTGGCGACGGCGGCGGCTCCGGTCGGCGGCGGCGGCGGCGCGTGTCTCCGGCGATCGGCGCGTGAGCTCCGGCGCGTTGCTCCTCCGCCGCGCGTGGATCTCACGCGCCCGTGGCTCCTCCGGCGCATGCGGGCGCGTGCGGCGGCGCGTGGCGTTCGGCTCGGCGGCTCCGGCTTCGTCTCGTCACGACGGTCACGATGGTGTGCTCGGTTTCTCGGGATTCGGGGTATTTTGAAAGATATAAAAGTTTGAAAACGTTTTCGGGTATCAAAGGCTCAGATTTGGTTATCGGGGTTACCTGGTGAGATTGGGAGGAAGGAAAAACGTGAATAGTGCTCTGGAAGCTCGAACGTCCTCAGATCCTGACAGGGCTTCGCCGAAAGAAAGAGAAAATGAGTTTCTGGGGAAAAGAAGGCAGTATTTATAGGGGAGGCTCTGCTGGAAACCCTAGGGTTTTAGAAAAGGAAAGCAGGCTTATGGGCTTAGTTAATGGGCTTGGACCTATACTCAGAAAAGGAAACTTCCAGATAAGGGAGGAAACAGGAAAGGAAGGTGGATTTGGGCTGGCTTTTGGGCTTTTCTTCCAAAAAATTTTGGGTTTGGGTTTGGGTATGTTACAATTCTCCCCCCTTGAAAAGAATTCATCCCGAATTCGGTGATGTGCGGTTTCCCGCTCACCTCTGAACTCAAGGGATTCGCTCTATTCGGGGCGTCGAACTAACACACTAGGAAATCCGTTCGGAAGGCACGATGTAAATAAAGAATCAATAGAATAAGGAATAGGGCTACACGAGGTTCGAATCAAAAGAAGAAAACCAGCTACGCGAAAACCGCGGAAAGAAAACCAACAAAAATAAACCCCAAAACTCTAACACGAATAACTACGCCCTACTCCTAACAAACCCCCAACACCCCCCGACTCTAGCCACTCGATGATCCCGGGGTCCGCAGCTCAAGGTCCATGTCTCCTCGGTACAGCTGGCCTCCCTCGCTCTCGTCCTCCTCCGAGTCTGACTCTGGCTCTGCCTCTGAATCTGAGATGACGATCACTGGAGGCGCTGATGCCTGCTTCTGACTCGGCGTGGCCCACTGCTGATCAAATCCATCCGGTCCCTCCTCCGGGATGTTCATATGCTTATCCAACCAGACATACTCTCGCTCCTCCCGTATCCGCTGCATCCTCTGCTCCCGCTGCTCCCGCATTCGGTCCAAGTCAGCCTGCTGCTCGGCCCACTCTGCCCTCTGCTGCTCAAACCTCTCTCTGATACGCTCTATGGCATCCCTCTGCTCCCTCAGCTGAGCCCGTTCAGCAATCTCCTGCTCTCGTCTCAGACGCAGCCCCTCATCCCACGCGGCTTGCTGCTCGGCCATAACCTGGCGCCGGGTCTCCTCGTGACTACGACGCCTCTCCCTCATCTGCTCCCGAAACGCTGGATCCCTCTGGTTCCTATCCACAGCCTCTGCGTACCTAGCCGCCATCGCAACCAGACTGTACTCTCCGTACTCACTCCCATCCGTCATCCCCTCTCGGATCTCCGGTGCTAGCCCATCCATAAACAGGGTCATCAAATGGACCGAGGATCTTGGGTGGGTACAGCCAGCTCGGAACATGAACGCATCCCTGTACTCCTGCACACTCATGCCTGCCACCTGGAAGGGCCGGGGAACGTCCCGGGGAATCTCCTGCGCCCGCCTCGATGTCGACGCCCCTGGTATCCCGTTTGACGGTCTCACTGTCATGAAGCACACACGACTCGGTGGATCAGAATGATCATCTGCCACTACATGCTCCTTCCCCGACCTCTGGACTCGGGGTGCATCCTCTGGCGCCGGTGGGGCCACTACTGGCGTCTTCCGGGGTCGGCCTCTACCCCTTGCTGGTCTCACAACTGTCTCAACCGGAACTGATGCAGACACTGGCCTATCCACTGAATGCCGGGCGGATGACTGGGTGGCGCCGAGAATCTCGACCGTTGTCCCAATCGTAAGTCGTCTCCTCTGCCTCCTCGGTGCGTTCCTGCGGGGTGCAACACGTGTGCGCAGAACACTGGTAGAGTTTGGTGCCCAATCGGACCCGGAATCAGAGTGTGAATCAGTGGACATCCTGCATAAAACGAAACTAAGAGAGGTCACAACAGGAGATAATCAGTGATATATTGGTGTTTGAAAGATTTCGCAAAGTATCTGTTTTATAAAAATTTTGCAAACGGTTTTTAAAAAAGATTCAAAATGGGTTTTGGGGTAAACAACGAAAGCTGATCTTCCAGGGCAGGACTGGGAGACCTTTAACCTAGGCTCTGATACCAAATTGTAACACCCGTCTCCCGGCATAACCGGAGACGCGGCATTAGGACGCCCGTTGAACCGAAAATGGTCCAACCGGGACGCCAACTCAACTTGTCCCAGGACCCGGCGCTTCCTTCTTTTGAAAACCACCAACTACGTCACTCGACTGTATCGATCCCGCATCCGGACCTGCAAGAAAAACGGGGACAGGAAAGGGGAAAGAGGCCTGAGTAATTGTTTCAAACACAATCACCCAGTGAGGACGGACTTAGGGAGTCCGCTATCCCGCTTACACCGCACGACTACGGATCACAAGTCTTAAGCTAATATCACCTTGCAATCAGGCCCGAAGGCTTTCACCACGCAAACTACATCCACTCGTGCTTTCACACTCGTGAACCCCTCTCTAGCCCGAAGGCTCACACAACCGGCCCACCCGGCATCACTTGGCCCACGGCCTTTGTACCAGGGAATGCTCGCCAACACCTTCCATCCGACGATTTAAAGAGCGCGTACCAAAACTCGCTATACGCGCCCTGCCACGAAACACCCTTTCGGGGGCCCTACCACAACTACCAATCATATCCATCACACACAGACAACGTTTTCGGGCTCAGCGAACAACCTAGCAGTTCTACGTTCTCAAGCAATCACAACGAGATCTCTACTACCTTAGACTACCTAGGAAAGAAGACATTAACGAGGGACTATCGCCCGGAATCGAATGAAGTAAGGGAGATCACGTTCGGTCCTCACCTTAGCCAAAGAAGAGGGCAAAACCGTGCATTAGCATCCCTATTGACCCGAACGGACATCGGTTCTGAAAAGAGGACGAGAAATCGAGTGAGATAGGCTTTTGAATCGCTTAAATCGGCCTCAGGATGAGCGAGATATGATCGATTGAAAACATCCCACTCAAACCAGCTAAACCGATCTAAACCGGGAATTGAATTTGAAATTGGAATTGAAATTGACTAAACCGAATTAAACCAGTCGGTCAACCCAAACCAGACCCGGTCAAGGATCCGACCCGAATGGGTCAGACCCGACCCGACCCGATCCGACCCGACCCGGACCGGTCAACGGTCAACGGGTCCGGTCAACGGTCAACCGGCGGCGACGGCGGCGGTCAACCGGCGGCGACGGCGGCGGTCAACGGCGGTCAACGGTGGCGGTCAATGGCGGCTCCGGCGGCGGCGCTCCGGCGGGTCTCTGGCGACGGTGGCGGCGCGTGGCTGCGGCGCGTGTCTCCGGCGATCGGCGCGTGAGCTCCGGCGCGTGGCTCCTCCGCCGCGCGTGGATCTCACGCTCCCGTGGCTCCTCCAGCGCGTGCGGGCGCGTGCGGCGGTGCGTGGCGGTCGGCTCGGCGGCTCCGGCTTCGTCTCGTCACGACCGTCACGATGGTGTGCTCGGTTTCTCGGGATTCGAGGTATTTTGAAAGATATAAAAGTTTGAAAACGTTTTCGGGTATCAAAGGCTCAAATCTGGTTCTCGGGGTTACCTGGTGAGATTGGGAGGAAGGAAAAACGTGAATAGTGCTCTGGAAGCTCGAACGTCCTCAGATCCCGACAGGGCTTCGCCGAAAAAAAGAGAAAATGAGTTTCTGGGGAAAAGGAGGCAGTATTTATAGGGGAGGCTCTGCTGGAAACCCTAGGGTTTTAGAAAAGGAAAGCAGGCTTATGGGCTTAGTTAATGGGCTTGGCCCTATACTCAGAAAAGGAAACTTCCAGATAAGGGAGGAAACAGGAAAGGAAGGTGGATTTGGGCTGGCTTTTGGGTTTTTCTTCCAAAAAAATTTGGGCTTGGGTTTGGGTATGTTACAGGTCGGACCTACCAAAAATAACGCACCGAGCGTCGGACAGGGGTGGAGCCCACACGACCGGGAGAGGGATGGGTGACTCACCGGTAGGGGCGGACGGGGCGTTACAAGATTATACTGCGTACTCTCGCCCCTATTGCAAGAGAGTAGCCACGTACACTAACATTCCTAGGAAACATTATTATATTTAACCTCTTATTAAAATACTTTATAAGTTATTATAAAATAATAGCAAAAAAATAAATTATAATTATTTATATGTATAAACAAACATATAATTTCTTATTAAACATATTTTATCGTTTATATATAATCAAATTTTATATAAATAATAATAATTTACTATATAAAATTATATTATCTACAATAATCATATTTATTAATATTTAAAAATCTTCATAAATACTTTATATATTTATCATACTATTTTTTGTTTTTAATCTAAGGTTGTGTATCTTAAAAAAAAAAATCAATCATAAATTTTTTCATATATATCTTCTTACTTTTTGTCCAAGTTTATGTATATCTCCAAAATAAAATTAAAACTTAACACTACAAGGAAAACTGAAAATAGCCACGACCAAGGTCGTAGCTATTTTTCTCAACCATGAATGGCTACGAAATAAACACGAAATTGCGACCATTTAGCCATGAAATGGCATATGTGGCTATTTGTGGATAATTAGCCACGAAATAGTCGTGGAAGAAGATCGACACACTAGCCACGAAAACTTTCGTTGGTAAATAGCCACAAATAGCTATGAAATAACCGTGGAAGAGTTTAGCCACGAACTGATACAACATTGTTCGCGGAAACTTAACCACGAACGGATTCCTTGCTATTTGTGGCTAAATATTCCATTAATGGCCACGATTTCAGGTCGTGACTAAATATCCACGAATTAACTGTGTCAAGTCGTGGCTATGCTCTTCCACTACTCTTATGTGGCTATTCATGCCTATATCCACTGATATATTCGTGGCTATCTGTAGATATGTGAATATGTCATTTCACCAGCTCACGGTGAGGCTAATGTCGTTTCAACTTTAGTCGTGTCAATCATAGCTGTAAAAATATTCGACAAAACCACGAAAATTTCGTAGCTATCACAGACGTTTTCGTGGCTATCCGTGGCTATGGGGATATTTCTTGAGCTCGAACTCATGGGTGTGGCTAACATCAAATCAAAATTCATCAAATCATCATCAGTGTAATTGGCAGGGAATATATTCTTCTTAGCCACAAACTTATTTGTGGCTATCCGTGGCCCAAGAAGTTTATAAATAACAACAAAATCTCATTTGGTATAAACGTGAAAAATTCAAAAAACTTTCAAAATCGCAGATTTTTTTCTATCGAGATAGTGGATGTATTAACGTTTAAATGTTCTGATCATAGAGTTTGCGAAAAGTTTATGGAGGGAGTAAACACGTTCATCTCCTTTGCTTGTAATCAACCTTTTCTGGAGTGTGGAGTTTTATATTGTCCGTGCAAGAGGTGCAAAAATCAAACGCCCCACGACGTGCAGATGGTGACAACTCCTCTCATGTTGAAAGGGTTTATGGAGAATAACTATGTTTGGACGTGTCATGGAGAAAATTGCACGTACGATGATGAAGCATCGATAAGTCATCATGTTCCAATCGAGAAAGTCCAAGAACCCAACGAAGCATGGAGTGATCCTATTCAAGTTCCATTCGCTCAAGTTCATGATCCCAACAAAGATTTCAACATGTTACCCGATGGTGCCGCAAATTTCCAAGAATCAATCTACGAGGAATACCAGGATTCCGTTCAGCAGGCATTAGAAGCTGCAAACCAACCTTTATATGATGGGTGTGCTGAAAATATCTCAGTTGTACCTGACTTCGAAGGTGATGAGTTGGAAGACCAATTACAATCTCCCGGAGAAATGTGTGGACGATATTGCTCACACCTTTAATCATGTCTTTCCATCAGGTATTGTTATTACTAATAAATTATTTTATGGGACAAAAAGTTGAGTTACTATGTGGTTTTATCACTATATTATTTATTCTTTTCTTTTTGTCAGGTAATACTGCTCCTAAGTCTTACTATGAGACAAAGAAGTTAACATGTTCTCCTCGGTTGCCTTGTCACAAGATCGATATTTGTGAGGATAATTGTATGCTATTTTGGAAGAGAGAAGATCAAGATTTTTTATGTGTCGGTTTTGTCAAAAAAATCAGTATGAGCCAAATGTGTGTCGTTCAAGGAAGAAGATACCAAAGCATATGATGTTTTATGTGCCAATTGTTGATCGATTAAAGCGTTTGTATCAATCAAAGATGACAGCTTCACAAATGAGATGACATGCTGAACATGTATCTCCCGAAAGGGAAATGCTTCATCCGTCAGATGGAAGGGCATGGAAGCATTTTAAAGAGGTATATCGTGCATTTGCTTCCGAGAGTCGCAATATTTATCTAAGCTTATCGACCGATGGTTTTAATCCAATTGGTATGAATGGACAATCATATTTTGTTTGTCCCGTCGTTGTGACACCATACAATTTATCTCCTGGGATGTGCATGAAAAGGGAATATTTCTTCCTCTCCATATTAGTTCCAGGGAAAAAACATCCGAACAAAAGCTTGGTTATTTATCTGCAACCTCTAATTGAAGAATTACAAAATTTATGGCGTGACAACGTGGAGACTTACGATGCATCACAGAAACAGAAGTTCACGATGCGATCGGCCTTGATCTGGACAATCAACGATTTTCCAGCGTACGGTATGCTTTCTGGGTGGATGACACATGGAAGGTTGGCATGTCCATATTGTATGCATGAGACGAAATTATTTTGGTTGCCGAACGGGAGAAAGCATTGTTGGTTTGATTGCCACAAAAGTTTTTTGCATAAAGATCATCATTATAGGCGGAATGTTAAAGCTTTCACGAGGGGAAAAACGGTTCATGGTGATCCTCTGCCATGGTTAGACAAGGAAGAAATTTTACATGAAAGGATAAAAAACATATTTGGGCTGTAAAAAACAGCGGATTGTGGAGGCAAGGGACATGACAATCCTGCTCGGACAATTGAAGACTACGGTGTTCACCATAACTGGGTTAAGAAGAGTATCTTTTGGGAGTTACTGTACTGGAAGCAACTACTTCTGCGACACAACCTTGATTTTATGCATGTTGAGAAAAAATTATTCGCCAATCTTTTTAACACGGTCCTAAAAATGTTCATGGGAAGACAAAAGATAGCATAAAATCAAGGTTGGATCTTTCTTTGTTTTTCAGAAGACCAGACTTGGAGGTTACCCAAAATGGAAGAGTGCATATTCCAATCTTTAGACGGTCCAAGGACGCCAAAGAAAAATTCTTAATGTGGTTGAAGAATGATATCATATTTTCTGATGGGTACTTATCCAAGTTTTCACATTGTGTTAACTTGGATAGTGGAAATATTTTTGGTCTAAAAAGTTATGACTGTCATGTCATCCTGCAACGACTTCTCCCAATTTCATTTACAGAAGTTCTCCCAAAAGTCGTGCATGTAGCAATTTCAGGTATCAAAATAATATACATTTATATACATTATACTATTTTCCAATAATTTAGTTTTTAATGTCTTTATTAATGATTTATGTAGATATTGCACTTTTATTTCCAGATATATATCGACAAAAATTCTGAAGACTGAAGATGTTGCCATATTGAGAGAAAATATAGCTATGAGGCTTTGCAGTCTGGAAAAAATCTTTCCACCGGCTTTCTTTGATATGATGGAACCTTTGCCCGTGCATCTTCCAGATGAAGCTGCTTTAGGCGGTCCGGTCCAGTATAGGTGGATGTATCCGTTTAAGCGATACATGTATCACCTGAATAAAAAAAAGTTAAAAACAAGGCTCGAATCCAAGGTTCAATTGTAGCTCAATGTGTGAACGAAGAAATTTGCTACGTCACTGCCAACTACATTACACCTACGAAAGTTTTAGACTCTGCAGAAAATGTGAACGAAATTCGATTCACCTACAGATATCCTGATGTTCCGCTCATGTTCCACCCTTAACCCTAAATCTTAAATTATTATAAACTCAAATTTATTATAAACCCAAATTTTAGTATATACCCTAAAACGAAAATTGATCACAATAATCCATTTTTGTATATCCACGGATTGACACGAATAAAGTCGTAGCTACACGAAAATCCAATTACACCGGCAAAACTTTCGATTTCGCGGGTTAAATTTTTCATAAACCGCGTAATTGATTCTGTATAATTTCATTTCACGGTTTAATTTATCAGTATAGCCATAGATAGCCACGTTTTTATTCGTGGCTAAGCCATTTCCATATGGCACAAAAAAAATTTGTCTTTCCCTTAACAACACGTGAATTATTTTTGGCCCAAAATGAGCCCGCTAAGAATTAACCCTAAGTCTCATGCCTTATGAATTATTGGCATTTTTTTTACCTCTTCTTCTTCTTCTTCTTATTCGTCTCTCTCTCTCTCTCTCTCTCTCTCTCTCTCTCTCTCTCTCTTGAAGATAAACTTCTTCTCCCAAATCCGACAAAAGTTCTCTGTCGATCCTTCCTTCGCTGCATCTCTTTCTCTCAATCGCTCTCAATCTCACTCTATCGCGGTAAGAATCGTTCTCCATCGTCATTTGGTAGATCGATTAGGTTTTTATGTTTCTTCGCTGTAAAACGATTTAGGGTTTTCTCCTTGTTTTTGGGTAGTTTGATTTAGGGTTCTTAGTCGTCTTTGTGTTTCTGGGTAGATCGATTTAGGATTTTATGGGTATATAAAGTTAGGGTTTTCTGTTTCTTCTTTCTGGATAGATCTGTTAGGGTTTTCTGTTCGTCTCTGTGTTTCTGGGTAGATCGATTAGGGTTTTCTGTTTGTCTCTGTGTTTATGGAAAGATCGATTTAGGGTTTTCTGGGTATACGTTTCGTCTCTCTCGAAACCCTAATCGATTTTGTATGCGATGCTCTTCTCTCGTAACTCATCTATTTTATCTGTGTGCATGCAAATGGAGTAACTAGGTCCACTTCAGCGGGTTTTCAACACCCAATTCTGAGCTTGACTGCAATCTTGAACGCACCGGAGCGTCGGAACATACCCCTTGTCCATCCACGTAAACTCAATGGAGGTCTCTGATAAGTGTCTCCTAAATCTCTCTTAGGTTATGACTGCTTGCTTAAGTTCTTACTGTGACTGCTTCATTGAAAGTTGGGTTAGGCCTGCGATTTAATAGGACTGCGTTTGTGACCGCTTGCGATTGTCATTATCAATAGGGTGTTTGTGACCGTTTGCGTTTGTGGCTCTCTTTGGTTATGACTGCTTGCTTAGCTTAGGGTTTCAGTTTTGGTTTTCTTGTGGCTATGTGATTGTCATTAGGGTGTTAGCTAGTTGATTTGCAATATGTGGTTATGACTGCTTTGTTATTTTTGTTGATTTCTGATTTTGTCATAGTTTTTTGTATGTTTGGTTCTGTCATAGGTTTGTGTCTGTTAGATTAGCGATTGATAGTTTTATATGTAGAAATTGTGATTAAGGTGTAATGCTTAATATGTTAGCTTTGATGTCATGCGATTGTCATTAGGGTTAATATCCATTATTGTCTTCTGATTGTTCTTGTTATGTTGTAGGTTTGGAATTGATGACTGTATCCGTAAGGATATAGTCGTTGCTTATCAGTCTAACTTTGGGGGAACTTGGTGGAACTACAACATGGTTTCAAAGGAAAAGAAGGATGAATGGTGGACTGTATTTGTAGGAATTTATAGCAGTTCTAATCACAATTAGCAACCCTAGGTATAAATTCCATAGCCTAGGATCCAAGGTCTAGGTATATTGAATCATAAGGATCTCGAAAATACATGGAGAATAGCAGCGGAAGATGAACAAGTATTCGAGATTCACGAGCGCCTCAAGTGCTACGCCTCTACTGGTATCCACACGCCCATAAACTGGAATCCGCCGGGATGCTAGTGCCGGGAGATCGGATCTCTTCGGGATTAGTCTGTTTCTGAGAGGTGGCTGCGATTTAGGCTCAAAACAGTTCTTCAGGTCGTGCTATATCACATATATATAGACCTGAGTAAAACCTAATTAATCACTGAACCAACCGAGATTAATTAAGTCATTAAACCGAAACTATATTTCGATATGCGCCTTGCATCGATCGACACAACACTTGTGTCGATCGACACACTCTCAAAACACGTATATTTATGTGTATCAAATACACATTAATTTGATCATTACATTAATGATCATTCCCACATGAAGTATATCCAGTCTGATTAGGTGTGTGACCCTGTAGGATCATATAATACTAGTAGTGAGTTCACAACTCACATATCACAAGTAGTTTCTAGCAAAACATTATGATCACCTAGTATCATATGAATGTCTAATCTCGACAACACAACTATCTCTAGAGTGATTATATATATCATTATGTCTCTGTATTTGTGGTAAGTCTTAATATTGTTTATATATATCATTATGTCTCTGTGATTTATAGGTTGTATACTAATGCATTCATATTGTTTATATATATATCATTATGTCTTAGATCCCAATGAAGCTTATGATATCACTCTACTCAGGAATCCAAAAACAGAACTTGAGCTCAAGAACGTGAAGAAAGATGTATCTCATATCAAGAAGAGGGTAGAAATGTTGTTGAGGCTCAATGGTATTAATCATGTGACTCATAAGACAGTTCAATCTGAGTCAGATGCATCTGCTGCAGGATTAAGCATGCATTCTAAGTCTAACCAGCAGTCTAAATTCAGATCAACTTACTACTTTTTTTTTGATGATGTTAATAACATCTTGTGTAGTAGAAGAACATTTTTATGTCTTCTATGTTTAAATATTGTTGTAACTCATTGTGTACAATATTAATATAATGTTGTTTGTTTATTATATAGTTAAAATGCATTTTTCAAATTATGATAATGCATAGTAATTTTGTTTTTTGTTAATCCAATAAATATAGCCACGGATTGCCACAAACATAAGTAGTGACGATCCGTGGCTACATATCCACGAATTCTTTCATGGATATCTGAGGCCAAGATAACCATGGATGTCCATAAAGGAAGTCGTGGATATGTCATATAATTGCTGATAGCATCATATTTTAGGTGATTTTTGATAGGTCAAGAATTATCCCTATTCTACTGCAAGTACACAGTTAATGCAATCGTAGTATATAAGGTATCGAATCCCACAAGGACTCTCAGTCACACAATAGATTATTAGTAGTTCAGATTTAATTAAGCATAGCAGGTGTGAAAACAGTAAACGAAATAGCAAAGCAAATAAAGTGAGTTTGTAAGCAAGAAGGCAAGGTGATAGGTTCTAAGTTTTACCCTATTCTAAACTGCAAGTGCACAGTATCGTAAATGTAGTATATAGGATTATCGAATCCACAGGGACACTTGGTCTCAATAGATCAGAACAGTAGAGAATAATACTAGAAATAAGCAGATGGTGAAGTAAATAAATTGCGAAGCAAGAAAGTAAACAGTAGCAAGTTGGTTTTGAAAGCAATAAACTAAAAGCGTCAAGCCTAGGGAATTCTCAGGAAATCAGACAAGCAGACAAGTTAATCAGTCATGATCAAATTAAACTCAGTTCTAGAACTCAAATCACGGAAATAGGATTAGCCAAATCTCTTTGCGAAAATCCTCTAAGTCTAAGTACGGTAACCCAAATCTCTTTGCAATAACTAACAGATTAAACTAGCATTAAGTTCAAGTTCGATATGTTCACAATTAAACTAAACCAAATCTCTTTGCGAATAATTTAATTGCTCAACCTAAATAGTTCATATTCTAAAACACACTCTCGTGTCGAATTTAGCAACCTAAGATCTAGATTCTAATTGATCATGTTAGAACTAGCTTTAAGCACAATTTAGTTTGAAGAACATTCTAATCATGTGAATCCTTAACTGAATTAAACAAGTCTAGCAAGTCATCAATCCCTAGTGAGAAACCCTAAGCCTAACTATGGATCTACTCAGACATGATTGATGAAAACATAATCATAGAAATAATAGATTGCATATAAGAAATTAAATAGATAAAGGGGTTCGAAATCTTCTCCAAAATAACTGAAGTACAGGATTAGATCAGCCCCGAAAACTCTAAATATCTCTTAGCTCTAAGTATGAAAGCGTAAGTAAATTAAACACCAAATTCCTCTATATATAAGTCTAATCTTGGTTGGGGCTTCTGTGTAAATACTGGAACTATTCTGGGCTTCTCTGCAATTCTTCATAACTTCATTAAACCGACGCGTACGGCCCATCTCGCTAGTGTGTCGACCGATGCACAACGTGTGTCGGTCGATGCATGATCAATAAATCGGACAGTGAGTTAAGATCTCGGCCAAAACGTCCCAAAAGTCCCAAAATGCTCCAAATATCTCCAATTAGCTCCAAACCTGATTAAACCTGTAAAAGACTCTAAACGAACACAAAAGACACTAAAAACACACTTATATCATGGTCTAAAATGGGTAAAAACCATGATATATCAACTCCCCCACACTTAGCCTTTGCTTGCCCTCAAGCAAAACAGAGAACTAAAATGCAGTGAAGAGGTTTGAAAACTCTTCAGAAACTCTTTTTATCCTAGAAGCAGCAGCATTCAGATTCCCCTTAGTAATCCACATGAAAGAATCAATCTACAGACATCAAGACCAACATATACTTCCCCCCACACTTAGCAACTGTCCTAAGTAAACGCCACAATCACATTCATGCATTCAAATTCTCCCTACTGACTTCTGCAAGTATTTAAGTGCGGTCTCACCTAAGGAGTATCGATCTAAAGGCACATGGATTCTTACCTAATCAGCTCTAGACCACCATACTATCTTTCTCTAGTCCCTTTCTTCTCTTTTCCCTTCTTAACAACTGATTTTTCCCACATTGGGTATCATTTTATTTTTTTTATCAGTGTTCTTCCCGTTATGGGGTGTACTTTGGACACATTCCATGGATCGCACAGGAGATAATAGGGGTCTCTACCACTCTCGTGACCACTTCGGAGCTACTAACTCATCCTCAGTTTATTATCTTTTTTTTTTTTTACTTTATAGAAGGGGAGAAGGGAACTAAATAGGACATGTTTACAGGCTGTGTCAGAACTAACAGGGAATCCGACATAAAGTATACCAAGCCCTTAAGTGAGAAATCTAAAGTCAGTTTTAATTTGAAGTCAGTAAAAGGATCCTCTGATACCTGAAGCGATGTGGGTGTTCTCAGTAGGCTGATCCGTGTCTGGGTTTTCTAATAGTCAGAGATAATCTGCAGCTTCATTCCAATGGTTACTTAAGTTCCTGCAAATGCTGCTAATCTCCTCAAAAAGTCATTGTTTCCTACTTAAACAAATTTTGACTCGAAAAACAAATTTTTAAAATTTAACTGACTCTTAAGAAAGCAAAAAAAGGTAATTAGTAGAACCTCCCCCACACTTAAGACACACTGTCCCCAGTAGTGTCAAGCAAGGGATTGGTTAAAAAGAAAGAAAGAAAAATTAGTTAATGGAATGGTTAGTTCTCTCGGGTTTTTACCTCTGTCGCAGTCAGGCATCGATCGTTGCACTAGGTGCACCGACCGTTGCTGTGCGATTTTCGTTGTAACGATCGACACAATTGTGTGTCGATCGACGCACTGCGATTTCACGAACAGTCAGCAAGTTAGCAGGTTAGTCCGTCTGTTTTTTCAATTTTGATCCCTGCAAGCTGAAAACACTAGAAACAGAGTAAAACCGAAGCAACAAATGTATCTTGATCAAGCATAACCATCCAAACATAGTAAAATCCTAAGAAAAATAAGAAAAACAAAAGTGCAAGAAAAGATAAAAAGTCAGAATACAGAACCGATAATCGAGAGATGACACTAAGCTCACTCGCTATCATCAATACCAGCAAATCTCTCGGCATCACTGGCATCCTCTGGAGATCGCTGTCGACGACGTCGGTCAGGTACGGGCTGATGGATCTGTGGTGGCCTCCTGCAGCTGCAAGTGCGCATTAAGTTCCAAACAACTCGTAGAATACCATCTGATCTCTCTCTCCACTCGGCCTCAGAATATGCACCGTAAGCCATCGTAGGCTCGGGAAAGGGACCCACATCGTCAACCGGGGCAGGCGCTAGCGCAAGAGTAGGGGCAGCAGAAGTCGAAGCTCGTGAGGAAGGCTCTCCCAGCGGATGAGCCATAGAAGGAATCCCACGCTGCGCAGACTCAGGAGGCTGAAATCTCAGTGCCTCTGATGAGTCAATCTGTGTCCATCTGGCAGCAGGAAGCTCTATACCAGTCCTCCCAGTGGTCGGATCAGTGTAAACCCAAACTCGCCCCTCCTTGAGCCAAGTAGAGCTCTGCAAATGGCTGAGATCCAGGAACTCCCGGGATGTATCACGCTCTGTGCCATGAAGAGGAATCCCGCAATACTCAAAAATGGGAGTAAGCAAACTCCCTATCGTCTCAGTACGGACTCCATCAAAAGGCTTCAGCTGGATATCACACAAATGCTCAGCGAAGACAGCTCCCAAGTTGAGACCCGTAGTAGGATCTCTCACGCCACAACCTGTAAACTGATCTCTCAGCCCCATGAACAGCAGCTCCATCTCGTATTTGCGCATCTTGTTTGCTTCAAACTTGCAAAGCAGGCTCCAGCACAAGATACGCGAGACATATCGCAGCACCGGATGTCTCATCTGCACTACTGGTGTGGTCCTGGAGTTGTATCGACCACTGCCAATACACTTCCAGAATAGTCTGGCCTCATCCGGATCCCACTCGAGTGGCATGGCGATGCGCCTCGGCGCAGTACTGAACCCGTAGATCCTGCAAAGATCAAGTAGAGGAATCCGATACCTGACTCCCCAACTCATGAATGTGAATACACCCCCTGTAGCGCTCCTGCTATCGGGATCCGAGTAAACCACTCTGCAAGTGGCTAATAACCGCCTGACCAGCTCAGGATAGAGATCATAAGGTCGCATTGGCATTGTCCCTAGACCAATGCCTCTGCACACAGCGAGTACCTGCTCATCAATCCCCAGAGTCTTGCAGGTGGACTAGTCAGCGAACTTGGTTGGCTTGAAGATCATCCCACACCAACCACTGTAAAGAAGTGAGTCATACTCGTCCCATTGGTTGAGCAATGGCCGTTCTGTGAACTCATCAGACTTGAAGAAACGTATAAGGTCCTCCGGCCACTGTCTGGTTGTCTGAATCGGTGTGGCGTCTGCTCTGGGCCAAGGTAAAGCGATTGGTGGTCCATTTCTTACGTAAGGTACGGGTTGCTCTGACTCTCTGCTAAACCATTCAGGCGGTGGGATGTATTGTCGCGTTGCTGTAGAAGTTGTGGCTCGTTTCTTGCGGGGTTGCCTTTGAGACGCCATCTGCAAAAGAAACAAAGTTCAAACAATTATAAGTCTCGGCAAAATTTCTCTGTGAAATCGCGAAGCAACGACCGTTGCATCTAAGGCATCGATCGTTGCAAGGCGATTTCATTTTATCGAACATTTCCCAAAATCGCAAAGCAACGACCGTTGCTCGAAAGTAACGACCGTTGCAAAGCGATTTTGCCGCAAACAATCAACAAAAATCATTCAAAATCAGCTCAAGAACCACAAATTCAACCAGAACCCATTACTAAACAACCTAAATCATGTTCGTTTGAGTATAGAATCATCAATTTTAAGCCAAAAATCCCTAATTCCATAAACCCTAAAATCCATTCCGAAAATGGTGAAAATGAGAAGTCATACCTTCGAATCTTTGCTAATGGGTAATAGAATCAGCTATAGGGTGTTAAAACAATAGGATTCAAGCTTTGAATCACAAGAATTGATGAAAAATTTAGAGATTTAGGAGTAGAAGTTCTCGGTTGTACGGACGGCGAAGAATGAGGAAGAAAAGAGAAGAGAAGGGTTTAAGGCAACTTACCTCGTTGTGGGTGCAACGACCGTTGCTTAAGGGCAACGATCGTTGCTGGTCAAACCGAAATCGATTTCCGGTTAAGCATATACCTTAATTTTGAAATTAAACCAATTGCAACGACCGTTGCTTAGGAGCAATGATCGTCACAATGCGATTACCCCTCTTCGTCAAATCTCCTTGCAACGACCGGTGCACAAGTGCATCGATCGTCACACATCTCCAGACTCGAGTTCTGTATCTGAAACTTAGCAAAAACAAAAACAAAAAAACGTGAAATCCTAACAAAAACACCAAAATTAAGAAAGAAAAACAACTAAACCTAACAGTGGTTTGCCTCCCAATCAGCGCTTGTTTAAGGTCATTAGCTTGACCGGACGCACAAGATCTTTCAGGCACTAAGAGATCCTGACAGAGACTTTTTCTGTCTCTGTTCAAGTCTCCTCATCCATGGTGGAGAATAGGCTGTTGCAGAATGCTTCAGTCTAAGAAAAGATGGAGTAAAATGCGCTCCAGGATCTAGTATCACAGTCTCATCCGGCTGCTCATCATCTGCTTCCATGATTGTGAAAGTTTGCCCATCTATCAGTGGCTTTCGCAGCTTCTCCATCTCGTACCGCAGCGGCTCATCTCCCAGATGGAGGTCTATTAGACTCTGTCTAACATCTATCACAGCTCCCGCTGTAGCCAAAAATGGTCTTCCAAGGAGCAATGATTCATCAGGATCGCAGTCATATTTCAGTACAAGGAAGTCTGTTGGAACCAAGTAGTTTCCAACTCTCACTGGGATGTCTTTTAAAAGTCCTTCAGGAACTCGTATAGACTGATCAGCTAGGACAAGAGAGGTCCTAGTAGGAGAAAAATCAAGCATTCCCAGCTTCTCTGCCACAAAATATGGCATCATACTTCCAGCAGCTCCCAGATCACAAAGAGAGCGTCTAAAACTATCCTCGAAGATAGAGCAATCAAGTATAAAGACCCCAGGATCTGGCAGCTTCTTTGGAATCTTGTTCAGCAGAACATCACTGATATGTTGGGGAACTATAATCACCCATTCTCTCAGCTCTTCATCTAGAGGCAGCATCCTGTTCAAGTACCTCTGCCCACAGGGATGATAAGGCGGATCATCAGACGGTGTAATTTCTTCCAAGTCTTCACCACTCTCTTCTAGCTTCTTCAGCTCTTCAATCTCCTGTTTAATCACTTCAGACACTGAGGAGTGTTGTTTAACAATCTGCGCATAAATCTCCTGTTCAGAGATTTCAGAAGCTCCAGGGAATAAGCGATCAAGCTCCAAATCAGCATCTATCCCATTATCATCCGACAGTTCTGTTTCTTCACGACCTGCAACGACCGACACCAAGGGTGTGTCGATTGTTGCAACACTGTGTTCACAACTTTCACCCGAGAGTTTTTCTCCAAAATCCGAAAATTCTGTTTCCTCCACTAACTCAGCTGTACTTAGCTCAAATCTCTCACCTAGATGAGATCCATCATTAATGTGCACAGACCAGGCCTTAATATGAGTCTCTGCAACTCCTTTTCCTTTCATAGAACCAGAAATCTGATTCACCTGAGTATCCAGTTGCTTCATGTGAGTGTTCATAGATTCAAACTTTCCATTGAGATCCTCATACAAAGCATCAATCTTCTTGTTGCAGTCCACAGAAGTCTTGATCTGACTCTCCAGCAGTTGTTCCATCATTGTCTCCATCTTAGTCTCGAAAGCAGTCGGTGCAGGAGGTGTCTGATAAGATGAAGATCCGTAGGTTCTCTGAGCACTTTGTCCATAAGGCTTCTGAACACCACTGGTCTGTCCAAAAGAGTTTTGATTGCCTGTGAAGGCACTCTTTTGTCCTTGGTTGAAGAACCGGTTTCCCTGCTGATTACCAAATCTGTTTCCTTGGAAACCAGATCCTCCGATGTAATTCACATCTTCTTCCTGAGTGTCCTCCTCAGTCTGAATTACCTCTACTTCCTTAGCAAAGTGGACAGCCTTCTTTTCACCCATAAGTGTGCAGATTTTGTCCATCCTAGATTTCAATTCAGCCATCTCTGAGTTATCAACACTTCCACCAGATTTCTTCCTCCTCTCATCCATAGTTTTGCAATTGTTGCTGCTAACTAGATTCTCTATCAACTGCTTAGCTTGTGCAGGAGTCCTGGTGTTGAAATTGGCATTGCTGGAGTTATCTAGTGCAGTCTGATAAGGAAGATCAATACCTAGAAGAAGATACCTAGCAATGTGACTTCAGTAAATCCATGGTGTGGACAGTCACGCTGGTACTTCTTAAATCTCATCCATGCAGCTTTTAGAGGCTCCACAGATCCTTGGGAAAAAGCAAGTATGTCCTGTCTGGACTGATCCGATCGTGCATCATCATAGAAGTGACATAGGAACTCACTTTTCAGGGCTGCCCAAGTAGTAAACTGTCCAGGTGGCAGTTGCTTCAGCCATACAGCAGCGTCTCCAGCGAGACTGTGCGGGAAGAGCTTCAGAAACAGATAGTCCTGGCAGACTCCATCATATTTCATGCCAGTAACTATATCCTCGAACTGATCTAAGTGATCCATAGGCTGCTCTGTAGGGTAACCATGGAATGCATTCTGTCTCATCAGCGAGTAGTATATGGTTTTGATTTCAAAATCATTCCTCTCAAATCCAGGAATCACCAAAGCTGACCGGTTTGCATGATACTCATCCGGTATGTTGTAGTCAGCTAAGGTCCTCTCATGGACAACCATCTGTCTGTTTTGGGCCTGTCTTTGCCCTTGGTTCTGCTCCTGCTGCGGTTGCTCTGGAGGATCAGGGATGACATTCCCTTCAGCATCAACCCTCTGCCAATCAGCATTGTACGGGTTGTTATCTTGGTCTCTCAGAGTACCTTGAGCATCTCGTAACAGCATTACTCTTCGTGCGGCCATTCTTTCTCTCTTTTCCCTTCTTATTGTCCTCTCTAGACGTCCAAGTTCTTCAAGATCGAGATTGACTAAATTCGAGTCCTGATTACTTCGAGTGTCACGCTTCTGCATAAACTGTCTGTAATCGTCAAGCAACGATCGATGCTAACAGTGCAACGATCGATTCAATCTCAAATCGCTTAGTGACGATCGACGCAAGGGATGCAACGATCGACGCAAGGAGAATTCGTACCTGCGACAGAGAAAACAGAGAGAAAGTTAGTAACCAAAAACAAAAATAAAAACGAAAACAAAAACAAAAAAGAAAAATTCCTAGTAAAAACCCTAAGTTCGGTCCTATCGAAGACTCATAGAGTTCCCCGGCAACGGCGCCAAAAACTTGATAGGTTCTAAGTTTTACCCTATTCTAAACTGCAAGTGCACAGTATCGTAAATGTAGTATATAGGGTTATCGAATCCACAGGGACACTTGGTCTCAATAGATCAGAACAGTAGAGAATAATACTAGAAATAAGCAGATGGTGAAGTAAATAAATTGCGAAGCAAGAAAGTAAACAGTAGCAAGTTGGTTTTGAAAGCAATAAACTAAAAGCGTCAAGCCTAGGAAATTCTCAGGAAATCAGACAAGCAGACAAGTTAATCAGTCAGGATCAAATTAAACTCAGTTCTAGAACTCAAATCACGGAAATAGGATAAGCCAAATCTCTTTGCGAAAATCCTCTAAGTCTAAGTGCGGTAACCCAAATCTCTTTGCAATTACTAACAGATTAAACTAGCATTAAGTTCAAGTTTGATATGTTCACAATTAAACTAAACCAAATCTCTTTGCGAATAATTTAATTGCTCAACCTAAATAGTTCAGATTCTAAAACACACTCTCGTGTCGAATTTAGCAACCTAAGATCTAGATTCTAATTGATCAGGTTAGAACTAGCTTTAAGCACAATTTAGTTTGAAGAACATTCTAATCATGTGAATCCTTAACTGAATTAAACAAGTCTAGCAAGTCATCAATCCCTAGTGAGAAACCCTAAGCCTAAAGATGGATCTACTCAGACATGATTGATGAAAACATAATCATAGAAATAATAGATTGCATATAAGAAATTAAATAGATAAAGGGGTTCGAAATCTTCTCCAAAATAACTGAAGTACAGGATTAGATCAGCCCCGAAAACTCTAAATATCTCTTAGCTCTAAGTATGAAAGCGTAAGTAAATTAAACACCAAAATCCTCTATATATAAGCCTAATCTCGGCTGGGGCTTCTGTGTAAATACTGGAACTATTCTGGGCTTCTCTGCAATTCTTCATAACTTCATTAAACCGACGCGTACGGCCCATCTCGCTAGTGTGTCGACCGATGCACAACGTGTGTCGGTCGATGCATGATCAATAAATCGGACAGTGAGTTAAGCTCTCGGCCAAAACGTCCCAAAAGTCCCAAAATGCTCCAAATATCTCTAATTAGCTCCAAACCTGATTAAACTTGTAAAAGACTCTAAACGAACACAAAAGACACTAAAAACACACTTATATCATGGTCTAAAATGGGTAAAAACCATGATATATCACAAGGCGTTAGGTTTCAGGAGTTCTCAGGAAATCAGGAACGCAAGCAATCAATCTATCGAGATCTCACAAAGTGCTGCGTCTCGATAAACCAATCTTCTCAAAGAACAAATCCTTTATAATGTTCATCTACTACTATCCATCGTCTTCGCTCAGCACATTGTCACAGTTTTATATTATTAGCTGGATACCGACCGTCCTATCCCAACTTATAAAGAACATTTTTATTTAATTCGTCTCTTTGTTAACATCTTCATTTATTAACGTATTCGTATATTAAATATTTCAGTTCTACAAATTAACACGTGTATAACATTATTAATTGCACATCACTAAACGTACTCACTTTTATTCCATCCATATTTTTACATACATCAATGATGACATTTTTCGGTTTACCCAATTCCGTTACATGCAATGAATGTTGTTCCTCAGAATATGAAACATTACGACCGAATCTCCTCTATAAGCCCATATTTCTACCCGTTATACCTTTATCCAAAATGTCAAATAACATCTGCATTGATGAGCGACGCAAATCCTAACATCGCTTTCCTTCCATCTACCAATTTACTTTATCTACCACTTGCAATAAGGAGATTAATTTTGGCTAAGAATGCGGGCGAAAACATCCGTGAACACTACAAGATCAGAGCTGTATGTAAGACACTTTGTGATGACGCTGACCACATGGATACGCTATTCCAGATTGATCTAATCAAGACTCACCACGATAGGATAGGATTCATCAAACTGGAGAATGCATGTTTCCATGCCAACAATCCAACAGCAGTTTTTTTGAAGGCTATCTCTGATTTTATGTATACAGATGAAAGAGAAGACGCCTTCCAACGCCTCAAAGAGTGTGTCTTTCTAGGTATCAAGCCAGCCGTCTACTGCTACGAAATTATCTGGTTTTCCCTCTTCCCTGAGTTGGACAAATACTCAACCATTCCTTTTCTCTCTCGAAGTGCTATCCATGCCCTTAGGAGGCATGTCCGACGGCTCCCGGGATTAAGATGGCCTATCCAGCTATCAACCTGCATGCATGGGAAAAGAAACGCTGTCGACAAAGTGAGCATATCGACTTGCCCTTGCGCGGTTCATCGTTATTGGCTTGATATACTCCACGAAAGAGTAAAAGGGGATGACATGTGTGAATCTGGTTTCTGGTCTATTGAAACCTCAGCATTCTTTTGTATCATCCCACTTACTTTCTCTAAGTGGACTGATCTCCGTCTTGTGGCTATCGAACAAGCAAAACGCCGTCGTCTGTGCTAACCATGAATTCTTTTTTGTTAAGTAATGTAATGTTTTAATGGATGTTCGTTTTCATTCTAATTCTATCCACTCTTTTGTTTTTGCGTTCCTTACTATCGACTTGGCTGTCCAAATTTCAATCCACCTAAACACATGTGATACGCTTCGTTAACTAATCCAACTAAACACTGAAATCCTCATCTCGGACTAATTTAAATTACAAATTTAATCGACTTACATGCATGAATGTAGACATTCATATCCAATACCAAAAACTTTAAACAACAAATCCAAATCTACAATCCGCTCAACCGTCATAGTCTGCCCCGTTGCCCCGTCCTCCATTGTTCTCCTCACCGTCATCATTTTGCTCTGCCCCTTGACCCCAAACGTCCCCATTGTTTATTTCAACCTCGCCCCAATTTCCATCGTTTTGTAATCCATCGTCCACGTTTTGCCATCCATCGTCATCCCAACCTTGGCCTAACTCAATTATCTCCGGCCATTCAAAAAAAGTCCGCGGAATGATTTCAAAAAAGACTAAACTTTCAATAGTCTAGAAGCAATCATCACACATACCATGCCCTTTCACATTCTCCTTCAGGTAGTTTAACCAAAATCGATGAACCGCGCACGGGCATGTCCTTAATTTCCCCTCATCAAATTCATCCCTTTTCTTTCCAAGCTCCACCGATATTGGGACAGTCCAGGTGTATTACTCGAAAGTTCTAACGTGCCTCCTAAGAGCACGTACATCAACACGCGAAAGAAATGGGATTGTTGAATCCGCATCCAAAGTGGGAAAGATTGACTGACAAATTACTTCGTAGAAATAGACAGTCGGTTTGTATCCCTTGACGGCGCATTGCTTGATCCATAGAAAACCTCCTGTTCTTCCCTCGGTGTACATGAAATCCGTTATTCCTCTCAAAAACACCACGGAAGTGTTGTTCGCAGCCAAGCATGAATTGTATAAATTTGTAATGTTGTCGCGAGCTACCTCTAGGGGGTACTTCCTGGACAAGATCAATCTGAGAATGAGTATCCACGTGGTTAGCGTCGTCCTTAAGAGTCCTACATACTGCCTTAACCTTGAAGTGTTCCCTCATATTCTTACTAGCATTCTTCGTAAGGATCATCCTTCTTATTTTGGCTGACAGATCCAGAAGATTTAAACTGCTCATAATTTTTATCGCATTTAGTACTTTAAAGTGTTGACATGCCGTATGCGGTCGACATCATATTTATACATATCGGATAGTGCGCAACGCTTAAGTTTCCACGAAATGACACTATGTTTCATCTCCTCGGTATACCACGCTGTACGTAATAAAATAGCTATCCACTTCTAGAATTTTTTCTATCCACGAAGTCATATATATTTATGTTATCTATTACTTCCACAATCCCCGAACACACCTCATCTGATTACTTCATATTTTAAGACTTCTCGTCGATGTCATCTCCTTTCACAATAAATTAAGCCGTCAAATCTGTAAGAACAGATAATTTTTAAAAAGTCAAAATAATTATCTTTTATTAATGTCAAGCACCATTTCATACGAAACGTTAAAACTAAGACAGTCAAATCAATTACAGTTTTTGAATTCCAACGCAAGCGGCGCACGCATACCCATACACAATAGTAACTGATTTGATTTTCCTTTCTTGGTAAGGAAAAAAATGTCTTTAATAATTGGGTAGGTTTTAAATTATACTCCATCCTCAAACTATCCACCTGCAATTAATTCTACCTTTCACATCAAATCCCATCCACTGCTTATATTTTAAACCTTACTGATTTTGTCCAACCGTTTAATACATCCACCCTATCAACCTTTTTCATCCATTAATCAGTCCGTTAAGTCTTTTAAATAGAAATTCATTCTTCAAATGGATACTGGCAATAACATATATTTTTATAATATAATTCTAAATATTACTAATATGACTCTAACATATTCATATCTTCAATTCTCAGATCTCTTTAATTCAAAGGAAAGCCTATCCACCATTAATTTTAGTTTTCTCTCTTCTATCCATATTCATTTCAATTTTTGTTCAATGCATTATGCGTTTTTTAATATATTTTTTTTGTCTATGCAATGGTTTAACTCATACGCATTTCTTTTACAAGTAATATATGTGCACAAGAGACGCCCCGAAAAGAAACCTGCACCCATTGATGAACGACTCAAATCTTATCAACGCCTTCCCTCCACCTCCAAACCTTCTCGATCTACCAGCCAAACTAAGAAGATTAATTTTGGCAAAAAAAGCCAGCGAAAACATTCGTGAGCACTACAAGATTAAAGCTGTCAGCAAGACCCTACGTGATGACTCTGACCACATGGATATGCTGTTCCAGATAGATCTCATAAAGACACACTATGAAAGTTTGGGGATTATCAATCTACAGAATGCATGTTTCCGTGCCAATAATCTCACCGCTATCTTCTTGAAGGCAATCTCCGATTTTATGTATACTAATGAAAAAGAAGTTTCCTTTCAATGTATCAAACAGTGTGTGATTCGTGGTGTCAAGCCCGCTGCTTACTGCTACGAAATTATCCGTCTGTCCATCTTCCCTGGCAAGGAAACCGATTCAACCATCCCTCTCTTTTCACGATTTGCTATTCGTGAGCTTAGGAGACATGTGAGAGAATTCCAGAAATTGAATTGGCCTTTACCGATCTCAAACTATCTTCGGACGATAAGGGATTCTATCTGCAATGGAAGAATCGAGACTTGCCCTTGTGCGGTCCACCGATATTGGTTGGATTTTCTCCATGAAAGAGTTAAGGGTCATGGTATGTGTGATTCTTGCTTTTGGTCTATCGAAACCGCGTCATTTTTTTCATCATACCATTGACGTTCTTATTATCCTATGACCCCCGTGGGTTGGGAGGCGCTGGTGTCAATAAGAATATTGTCTTGTCTTGCGCGGTTCATCGTTATTGGCAAGTCCTACTTCTATCCACAATTTGTTTTTGTGTTTCTTACTATTGTCTTTGCTGGTCATCTTACTATCTATTTAAACTACATTTGTTCCAATCTTTTTCTACATTCCATTTTACTCCTACCATCCACCCTAGATGTATACCATCAGTTGCTTCCTAACTATCTACATTATGCTGATCATTAATTAACTATCACATCAAATGGATACAAACATCACAACCTCCCTACCATCCCCATGTTGGATCGTTTAGTGTTAATCCTGATTCAATTCTTCAGATTAAACTCCTAAACATGCCAGATCTAGGTTCTCTTGCTAGAAACATAAAGGATCTCACCTGTTACCTTGTTTATGCAGCGGAATGGAGGTACGGGTCAGAGATCAGCAGAACCACCAAGAGGTTGTTCCTCCAAAGGCTCACACACGCACGCACAGGAAAATGGCTGCTAGACCGAGCAAGAAGGAGGCGCAGAGAGAGAGAGTTGGCGGCGCTGGGATGGCTGAGAAAAAGGAGCTAGGGCAAGTTTTATTAATTAAAACCCTTGTCCAGTTCCTATGGGCTTTTGGGCCCAATTCTCAGTTCTGATTAAATCCCTTGGATTTAATCAGACCCTTTCGACTCTCTTAGTACAGTAAATGCCTAGCACTTTTACCGTACTTCTGCTAAACCGTTCCTATACTTTTTCCTGTTAGCTTAGGCGTGTGACCCATATGGGATCATATAATAAAGGCAATAAGTCCAAGACTTATAGATCATGAGCGGACTCTAGCAAGCCATCATGACCCCCAGTATTATATGACTTATGTCTGATCATTGACATACTCTTACTTTCTAGAGACAGTACAGAGATTACTGGACATAATTCCAACAATCTCCCACTTGAACTGGAATCTCTGTATTCATAATCCTTTTGTCGCAATATCTCGATTAGTCATAAGGCAAGATTAGTGTCATCCTTATAAAGCCTAATCTTGTTCATCGGACTCTGATTTGATACTGACAATCCAAACGACTCGGGAAAGTCCGTTTGAGCATGGCCATGCATTTTCCAGTATTCAAATCTCCGATTGGCCTAGAGATATTCACTCCATTTATATTGGAGGGACAAATCCCGTCTTGTTCCATCACTGTAAACTACTCATTTCATAATACACCCAATCAAGGTCCTTATAACCATCGCTTAACGACAGCATTAGACAATGATCAAAGCGTATTAGTTCATGTGCAGTCACATGCATGCAAACTCAGGTCTAAGGACTATACTCTATAGTCGTAGTAAGAATCTCTTATGACACAGATATAAATATCCTGAAGAGTTCTTATAATCGGGTCTTGTCCGGTCGTATGTACCCTACATACACCTATGTACTGACTTTGATGCCGCGCATCTATGACACACTGAGACTTTGTCATAAGTCACATACCAATCTAGTCTCACACGGTTGTTGGCGTTCCAATTTCAACAACCTTCGACTAGGGACAGGATGATATAAGCCATCTATCAAATATAGGGTCTCATGATCAAGCTAAATGACTTTGATAACTCAAGATCAAGTCACTTACTTCGATGACCTATAAAATGGCTCATATCACTTTGGAACGATTATTTCATCACAGTTAAAATAATCTTGAAATAATAATTTCATTAAACATAAGAAAAATGTTTTACAAGAACATATCAAATAACTAAATAAAGCCCTCAAACTCCCACTCAAATTTAGATTACATTTCAATGTCTCTAATGCCTACAGCTTCAGTCAGGAACTCGAGCTTAGGTCTTGGGAGTGGCTTTGTCAATGGATCAGCGACGTTATCATCTGTCTGAACTCGGCTGATCTTGACTTTCTTTCTATTAATGATATCACGTATCAAGTGAAATCTTCTTAGAACATGCTTGGATTTCTGGTGTGATCTTGGTTCCTTTGCCTGAGCAATAGCACCATTGTTATCACAAAACAGTGCCAGAGGCTCAGCCGCATTTGGTATCACACCTAGTTCAATAATGAACTTTCGTATCCAAACAGCTTCCTTCGCAGCTTCTGAAGCGGCGATATATTCAGCTTCTGTAGTGGAATCAGCAACGGTGTCTTGCTTGGAGCTTCTCCAACTGATTGCACCGCCATTCAGACAAAAGATATAACCGGACTGTGACCGGAAATCATCTTGGTCTGTCTGGAAACTTGCGTCCGTGAATCCACTGACTTTAAGCACATCATTTACACCGTATACCAAGAACTTGTCCTTAGTATTCAAGGAATGTTTAGTCAATCCTGATTCAATTCCAGATTCAGATCATCCTAAACATGCGGATCTAGGTTCTCTTGAATAGAAACATAATTGGATCTCACCTTTTACCTGTTAATTGCAGCGGAAGGAGAGAACAGGTCAGAGATCAGAGAAACACCGAGAGATGAATCCTCCAGAGGCTCACACACGCGATCACAGAAAACGGCTGCTAGACCGAGCTGATGGGAGGCGCAGGGAGAGAGAGATTTTGGCGCTGAGGGGCTAGGGTTTTTTTGGAGAAAGAGAGTTGGCTTTTAATTCATTAAAACCCTTCTCTTTCCCTTTTGGGCTTTTGGGCCCAAATGCCAATCTGATTAAATCCCTTGGATTTAATCAGACCCATTAATCTCTCTCCAAGTACGACAAATGCCTAGCACTTTTACCGTACTTCTGCTAAACCGTTCCTACACATTTTCCTGTTAGCTTAAGCGTGTGACCCATATGGGATCATATAATAAAGGCAATAAGTCCGAGACTTATAGATCATGAGCGGACTCTAGCAAGCCATCATGACCCCCAGTATTATATGACTTATGTCTGATCATTGACATACTCTTACTTTCTAGAGACAGTACCGAGATTACTGGACACAATTCCAACAATCTCCCACTTGTACTGGAATCTCTGTATTCATAATCCTTTTGTCACAATATCTCGATTAGTCATAAGGCAAGATTAGTGTCATCCTTATAAAGCCTAATCTTGTTCATCGGACTTTGATTCGATACTGACAATCCAAACGACTCGGGACAGTCCGTTTGAGCATGGCCATGCATTTTCCAGTATTCAAATCTCCGATTGGCCTAGAGATATTCACTCCATTTATATTGGAGGGACAAATTCCGTCTTGTTCCATCACTGTAAACTACTCATTTCATAATGTACCCAAACAAGGTCCTTATAACTATCGCAGAACGATAGCGTTAGACAATGATCAAAGTGCATTAGTCCATGTGCAGTCACATGCATGCGAACTCAGGTCTAAGGACTATACTCTATAGTCGCAGTGAGAATCTCTTATGACACAGATATAAATATCCTGAAGAGTTCTCATAATCGGGTCTTGTCCGGTCGTATGTTCCCAACATACACCTATGTATTGACTTTGATGCCGCGCATCTATGACACATTGAGACTTTGTCATAAGTCACATACCAATCCAGTCTCTCACGGTTGTTGGTGTTCCAATTTCAACAACCTTCGACTAGGGACAGGATGATATAATCCATCTATCAAATATAGGGTCTCATGATCAAGCTAAATGACTTTGATGACTCAAGATCAAGTCACTTACTTCGATGACCTATAAAATGGTTTATATCACTTTGGAACGATTATTTCATCACAGTTAAAATAATCTTGAAATAATAATTTCATTAAACATAAGAATGTTTTACAAGAACATATCAAATAACTAAATAAAAGCCCTCAAACTCCCACTCAAATTTAGATTACATTTCAATGTCTCTAATGCCTACAGCTTCAGTCAGAAACTCGAGCTTAGGCCTTGGGAGTGGCTTTGTCAACGGATCAGCGACGTTATCATCTGTCTGAACTCGGCTGATCTTGACTTCCTTTCTATTAATGATGTCACGTATCAAGTGAAATCTTCTTAGAACATGCTTGGATTTCTGGTGTGATCTTGGTTCCTTTGCCTGAGCAATAGCACCGTTGTTATCACAAAACAGTGCTAGAGGCTCAGCCGCATCTGGTATCACACCTAGTTCAATAATGAACTTTCGTATCCAAACAGCTTCCTTCGCAGCTTCTGAGGCGGCGATATATTCAGCTTCTGTAGTGGAATCAGCAACGGTGTCTTTCTTGGAGCTTCTCCAACTGATTGCACCGCCATTCAGACAAAAGATATAACCGGACTGTGACCGGAAATCATCTTGGTCTGTCTGGAAACTTGCGTCCGTGAATCCACTGACTTTAAGCACATCACTTCCACCGTACACCAAGAACTTATCCTTAGTATGTCTTAGATACTTCAAGATGTTCTTTACGGCAATCCAATGGTTTTCACCTGGATTTGACTGGTATCTACTCGTCATGCTCAATGCATAAGCAACATCAGGACGAGTACAGATCATGGCATACATGACAGATCCTATTGCAGATGCATAAGGAATATTCTTCATGCGCTCAAGCTCAGCAGCCGACGTAGGGCTCTGCTTCTTGCTTAGCGTTGTGCCATGTACCATTGGCGTGAAGCCCTTCTTGGAATCTTTCATGCTGAATCTTTGTAGGACTTTGTCAATGTAAGAATCTTGACACAAGCCTATCAGCCTTCTAGATCTATCCCGGTAGATCCTGATTCCAAGAACGTATGCGGCTTCACCCATGTCTTTCATGGAAAAACAACTTCCAAGCCAGTCCTTTACGGACTTCAGCATTGGAACGTCGTTTCCGAGAAGCAGTATGTCATCGACATACAGAATAAGAAATACTATCTTGCTCCCACTAGTTTTCTTATACACGCATTGTTCTTCTTCGTTTCTGATGAAGTCAAATTTCTTGATCGCTTCATCAAAACGAAGATTCCAGCTCCTCGATGCTTGCTTCAATCCATAAATGGATTTATGAAGCTTGCATACTTTTCCAGCATTCTTTGGATCTATGTAACCGTCAGGTTGCGTCATATACACATCCTCTTCCAGAATACCATTCAGGAAGGCGGTTTTCACGTCCATCTGCCAAATTTCATAATCATGAAAAGCTGCAGTTGCTAGTAGAATCCGAATAGATTTCATCATAGCCACTGGTGAATAGGTTTCATCGTAATCCACACCGTGAACTTGTCTGAAACCTTTTGCCACCAACCTGGCTTTATAAATCTGGACATTTCCATCCACGTCAATCTTCTTCTTGAAGATCCATTTGCACTCGATGGCTTTTACACCAGCGGGTAAGTCAACCAACGAAAACACTTGGTTGACCGACATGGAGTCCATTTCGGAATCAGTGGCCTTGCGCCACTTCGAGGAATCTGGGCCCATCATGGCTTGATTGAAGTTCGATGGTTCATCACCATCAATGATCAGAAGATCATGACAGTCAGTCACGAGGAATCCTTGATATCTCTCGGGTTCGTGACGGATCCTCCCGGATCTTCGAACTTCAGGTACTACAGGTTCAGGCTCTACAATTTCTTGTAGGTCCTCCTGCTGCTCTTCCTCATTAGGTTGAGCAGTATCCTGTTCATCTTGAATTTCTTCAAGCAGTACCTTACTCCCATTGTCTTTCTTAGAGAGAAACTCCCTCTCAAGAAAGTTACAATCCCGGGCAACAAATATCTTGTTCTCGGAACGTAGATAGAAGTAATAAGCCTTGGTTTCCTTTGGATAACCAATGAAGTAGCATTTATCAGACTTTGGTGTAAGCTTGTCTGAGATTAATCTCTTGACATAGGCTTCACAACCCCAAATTCTTAGATAAGACAGCACTGGAGCCACTCCAGTCCATAATTCATATGGTGTCTTTGCTACTGCTTTCGATGGCGCTCTATTTAGAGTGAACACTGCTGTTAGCAGAGCATATCCCCAAAGGGATATTGGAAGGTCTGTGTGACTCATCATAGATCGAACCATATCCAATAAGGTCCGATTTCTCCTCTCAGACACACCATTCCATTGAGGTGTTCCGGGAGGAGTGAGTTGGGATACGATCCCACACTCTCTTAGATGATCACTGAATTCTTGGCTTAAGTATTCTCCTCCTCGGTCGGACCGAAGAGCCTTAATGCTTTTGCCAAGTTGGTTCTGTACTTCATTTTGGAATTCTCTGAACTTCTCAAAAGATTCAGACTTATGTTTCATCAAATAAACATATCCATACCTACTGAAATCATCAGTAAAAGTAATGAAGTACTGATAGTTTCCTCTTGCATTTGTGGACATTGGGCCACACACGTCAGTGTGTATCAGGCCCAATAAGTCACTGGCCCTCTCGTTAGGTTTATTAAAGGGGGCCCGTGTCATTTTGTCCATCATGCAGGATTCGCATTTCTCACATGACTCAAAGTCAAATGAGCCAAGAAGTCCATTCGAATGGAGCCTCTTGATGCGTTTCTCGCTGATGTGCCCTAAACGACAATGCCATAGAAACGTTCGGTTCTCCTCATTAGGTTTGAACCGTTTGGTATTAATGTTATAAATTGGCGCGGATTGATCGAGTATGTAAAGCCCATTCGTAAGAGGGGCAGAACGATAGAACAAATTGTTGCGATTGAAGGAACATAATTTATTCTTAACTGAAAAATCATAACCTTCCAAATCCAACAAAGAAATTGAAATAATATTTCTGCTTATAGCAGGTACAAAATAACAATTATTGAGTTCTAAAATCAATCCCGAAGGTAAAGACAACAAGTATGTGCCTACAGCTAGTGCTGGAACTTTCGCTCCATTCCCAACTCGTAGCTCCACTTGTCCTTGCTTCAGCCTTCTACTGTTGCTGAGTGCCTGCATATTAGTACAAATATGAGCCCCACAACCAGTATCCATAACCCATGAGGTATTATCAGAAGTAGTTGTATTAACTTCTATAACAAAAATACCTGTCGAAGAAGTCTCGAGAGTCTTCTTCTTCAATTCCTTTAGACCTTCTTGGAATTTCTTACATTCTCTCCTCCAATGCCCTGGTTCTTTACAGAACCTGCATATGTCAGTAGGCCCAGCCTTGGACTTGGGCTTAGGCTTTGGCGTGTCCTTGTCCGCGACTTGGACAGCCTTGGCCTTCCCCTTATCCTTAGCAGAGGATTTCTTAAACCCCTTGCCCTTTTGCACCATAAGCACATTGGGGTCCTTGGCGGTTTTCCTCAAGTTGGGCTCTGCAGTCTTGAGCATTCCGTGAAGCTCAGGCAATGTCTTACTCAAGCCATGCATGTTAAAGTTCAGAATGAACTGATCATAGCTTGCAGGTAATGACTGCAGAATGATGTCGCAGGCAAGTTCCTGGCTGATTGGGCAGTCGAGTTTCTGAAGATGATCGAGATAACCCATCATCTTCAAGACATGAGGACTCACTGCCGCATTTGCAGCCAACTTACAGTCTAAGAGGTTCTTAACAGTCTGAAACCTCTCAGTCCTTGCTTGCTCCTGAAAAAGCGATTTCAGGCTTGCCATTATCTCAATTGGTGACAATACACTCTCGAACTGCATTTGCAGCTCAGCAGTCATTGTCGCCAACATAAGGCAATACACATCATTTTCATCTGACGAATGCTTTTCCCAAGCATTATGCAGAGTCCTGGCGGCATTGTTAGCAGGCCTCTCGGGGAGAGGATCACGAAGGACATAATCCTTCTTCTCCTGCTTGAGGACCAGCCTCAAGTTCCTTGACCACGTCAGGAAGTTCGTTCCAGTCAGCTTCTCCTTCTCGAGAACAGACCGGATTGAGAATGTGTTTTGTGTGCTTGTAGTAGTCATAGCTGAAATATATAAGATATAAAAAGGTTATTAGTTAAAATGTTCAATATGATTAATCTTATATTATACTTAATATGATTAATCACGCATTATATTCAATAACATAAGTTACCCTCAATAGAATATAATGATTCCAAGATCCACATATAACTAAGATCAAAGTGGGCCACTGGCCGTCACCCAACCTTAGCTTATATCGGTAAGCCCTAAGTCGGCTAATTATATCCGTGATATAACTCTTGGTTGTGAATCTGGGCCCGAGGCCCAATCCACTCTGATGTCTCAAGGCCCGGGACTCCCGATGGCCTAGTCAAGAAAACCAGACTATACAGTCATGTAATCATTAATGTCTGGGACTCCCAATGACATTTATGAATCACAAACCGTCTTATCCACGCAAAAGCAGACACCCTCACACTGTAAGGCCATGAATACAATTGAATGGGCTTCGACAGCTGACATAGCCTGGACAAGACATCCAACGCTTGATATTATTTGAGGTTCGTAGGTTTATTAAAATTTCATTCCCAAAATAGAAGATTACTATTTCGGGAAACTTTCTATTTTTGGAAACCTACTATTTTTGGAAACTTTCTAAAATTGGAAACTTTCTAAAACCGGAAACTTTCTAACTTTAGAAATTTCTTTAAAATCCAAAACCCGCAAATCTAGAAACTTCTATTTTAAGAAACTTTCTAATTTCAAAATTTCGGAAACTTTAATTTAAAATCGACTTTATAATTTTATAAAATAAATTTTAAATTAATCTGAAGAAAAGACTCAAATAATTGGCCCAATTGTTTTAACTTCTTGGCACGAGGCCCAAGAATTTGTCCATGTCCAAGACATGACCCAATTGTCCAATTAAATGACATAACCGGTCTGGTTCATTAAAATTGGTCTAACCAAATTTTAATTACTACGATGACCACAATTGTCAACCGGTTATTTACTAAACCGGATTTTCTCAATTTATTTGGTCCAACCAAATCAAATTAGAAAATCCTGGTTTAGGCACAAAATCCAATAATTCTTTCGACATTTGATTTCTTATCCCGGTTTAACCAGACTTAATAAAATTATTAAATCTGTTTATTAAACCAGGACGAATTATTTTTAATTAAGTTTTAAACCGAACCGAACCGAATTGGTCACGAACCGAACCGAATTGGTCACGGCCGTGACCTAGCTCCTCGATCATGATCGACCAGCCGCAAAACGTGCGATCCAAGATCCACGATCGGGATGGCCGATCCTCACGCGATCGTCACGCGAGCTGGACGGGACGGTGGGACGATCGCAGCTCGGTTGCACGTCATGCGATCGCCGAGCGATCGAGACGCGGGACAACGCTGGACGATCGGGACGATGCCGAGATCGAATGGACGCGATCGCCAAGCGATCGTGATCGATTTCTCTCGCGCGTCATCCAACGATCGGGACGATCGCGACGCGTCCACGCGATGCGACCCATCCGAGCGATCGTTCGCGATCCATCTGACGATCACAACGCGACCACGCAACACGATCGTTACCGATCGGTTCGTGCGTCCTTCGCGATCCGGATGATCCGACGCATACCGAGTCATATAGCTCGGTTTGCGATTTTCATTAGTTTAGGTTTTCAATTCTTGTTGCTTAAGTGATTTCTCTTATCAGTAGATTGATTCAAAAACACTTTTAAACAAGAAAAACAGTCCTAAACATGAATCTAAACAAGAAAAACCAGAACCAATAGCTCTGATACCACTCAAGGAATGTTTAGTCAATCCTGATTCAATTCCAGATTCAGATCATCCTAAACATGCGGATCTAGGTTCTCTTGAATAGAAACATAATTGGATCTCACCTTTTACCTGTTAATTGCAGCGGAAGGAGAGAACAGGTCAGAGATCAGAGAAACACCGAGAGATGAATCCTTCAGAGGCTCACACACGCGATCACAGAAAACGGCTGCTAGACCGAGCTGATGGGAGGCGCAGGGAGAGAGAGATTTCGGCGCTGAGGGGCTAGGGTTTTTTTGGAGAAAGAGAGTTGGCTTTTAATTCATTAAAACCCTTCTCTTTCCCTTTTGGGCTTTTGGGCCCAAATGCCAATCTGATTAAATCCCTTGGATTTAATCAGACCCATTAATCTCTCTCCAAGTACGACAAATGCCTAGCACTTTTACCGTACTTCTGCTAAACCGTTCCTACACATTTTCCTGTTAGCTTAAGCGTGTGACCCATATGGGATCATATAATAAAGGCAATAAGTCCGAGACTTATAGATCATGAGCGGACTCTAGCAAGCTATCATGACCCCCAGTATTATATGACTTATGTCTGATCATTGACATACTCTTACTTTCTAGAGACAGTACCGAGATTACTGGACACAATTCCAACAAGTATGTCTTAGATACTTCAGGATATTCTTGACGGCAATCCAATGGTTTTCACCTGGATTTGACTGGTATCTACTCGTCATGCTCAATGCATAAGCAACATCAGGACGAGTACAGATCATGGCATACATGATAGGTCCTATTGCAGATGCATAAAGAATATTCTTCATGCGCTCAAGCTCAGCAGCCGTCGTAGGGCTCTGCTTCTTGCTTAGCGTTGTGCCATGTACCATTGGCGTGAAGCCCTTCTTGGAATCTTTCATGCTGAATTTATGTAGGACTTTGTCAATGTATGAATCTTGACACAAGCCTATCAGCCTTTTAGATCTATCCCGGTAGATCCTGATTCCAAGAACGTATGCGGCTTCACCCATGTCTTTCATGGAAAAACAACTTCCAAGCCAGTCCTTTACCGACTTTAGCATTGGAACGTCGTTTCCGAGAAGCAGTATGTCATCGACATACAGAATAAGAAATACTATCTTGCTCCCACTAGTTTTCTTATACACGCATTGTTCTTCTTCGTTTCTGATGAAGTCAAATTGCTTGATCGCTTCATCAAAACGAAGATTCCAGCTCCTCGATGCTTGCTTCAATCCATAAATGGATTTATGAAGCTTGCATACTTTCCCAGCATTCTTTGGATCTATGTAACCGTCAGGTTGTGTCATATACACATCCTCTTCCAGAATTCCATTCAGGAAGGCGGTTTTCACGTCCATCTGCCAAATTTCATAATCATGAAAAGCTGCAGTTGCTAGTAGAATCCGAATAGATTTCATCATTGCCACTGGGGAATAAGTTTCATCGTAATCCACACCGTGAACTTGTCTGAAACCTTTTGCCACCAACCTGGCTTTATAAATCTGGACATTTCCATCCACGTCAATCTTCTTCTTGAAGATCCATTTGCACTCGATGGCTTTTACACCAGCGGGTAAGTCAACCAACGAAAACACTTGGTTGACCGACATGGAGTCCATTTCGGAATCTGTGGCCTTACGCCACTTAGAGGAATCTGGGCCCATCATGGCTTGATTGAAATTCGATGGTTCATCACCATCAATGATCAGAAGATCATGACAGTTAGTCACGAGGAATCCTTGATATCTCTCGGGTTCGTGACGGATCCTCCCGGATCTTCGAACTTCAGGTACTACAGGTTCAGGCTCTACAATTTCTTGTAGGTCCTCCTGCTGCTCTTCCTCATTAGGTTGAGCAGTATCCTGTTCATCTTGAATTTCTTCAAGCAGTACCTTACTCCCACTGTCTTTCTTAGAGAGAAACTCCCTCTCAAGAAAGTTACAATCCCGGGCAACAAAAATCTTGTTCTCGGAACGTAGATAGAAGTAATAAGCCTTGGTTTCTTTCGGATAACCAATGAAATAGCATTTATCAGACTTTGGTGTAAGCTTGTCTGAGATTAATCTCTTGACATATGCTTCACAACCCCAAATTCTAAGATAAGACAGCACTGGAGCCACTCCAGTCCATAATTCATATGGTGTCATAGAGTGAACACTGCTGTTAGCAGAGCATATCCCCAAAGGGATATTGGAAGGTCTGTGTGACTCACCATAGATCGAACCATATCCAATAAGGTCCGATTTCTCCTCTCAGACACACCATTCCATTGAGGTGTTCCAGGAGGAGTGAGTTGGGACACGATCCCACACTCTCTCAGATGATCACTGAATTCTTGGCTTAAGTATTCTCCTCCTCGGTCGGACCGAAGAGCCTTAATGCTTTTGCCAAGTTGGTTCTGTACTTCATTTTGGAATTCTCTGAACTTCTCAAAAGATTCAGACTTATGTTTCATTAAATAAACATATCCATACCTACTGAAATCATCAGTGAAGGTAATGAAGTACTGATAGTTTCCTCTTGCATTTGTGGACATTGGGCCACACACATCTGTGTGTATCAGGCCCAATAAGTCACTGGCCCTCTCGTTAAAGGGGGCCCGTGTCATTTTGCCCATCATGCAGGATTCGCATTTCTCACATGACTCAAAGTCAAATGAGCCAAGAAGTCCATTCGAATGGAGCCTCTTGATGTGTTTCTCGCTGATGTGCCCTAAACGACAATGCCATAGAAACGTTCGGTTCTCCTCATTAGGTTTGAACCGTTTGGTATCAATGTTATAAATTGGCGCGGATTGATCAAGTATGTAAAGCCCATTCGTAAGAGGGGCACAACCATAGAACAAATTGTTGCGATTGAAGGAACATAATTTATTCTTAACTGAAAAATCATAACCTTCCAAATCCAACAAAGAAATTGAAATAATATTTCTGCTTATCGCAGGTACAAAATAACAATTATTGAGTTCTAAGACCAATCCCGAAGGTAAAGACAACAAGTACGTGCCTACAGCTAGTGCAGGAACTTTCGCTCCATTCCCAACTCGTAGCTCCACTTGTCCTTGCTTCAGCCTTCTACTGTTGCTGAGTGCCTGCATATTAGTACAAATATGAGCCCCACAACCAGTATCCATAACCCATGAGGTATTATCAGAAGTAGTTGTATTAACTTCTATAACAAAAATACTTGATGAAGAAGTCTCGAGAGTCTTCTTCTTCAATTCCTTTAGACCTTCTTGGAATTTCTTACATTCTCTCCTCCAATGCCCTGGTTCTTTACAGAACCTGCAGATGTCAGTAGGCCCAGCCTTAGACTTGGGCTTGGGCTTTGGCGTGTCCTTGTCCGAGACTTGGACAGCCTTAGCCTTTCCCTTATCCTTAGCAGAGGATTTCTTAAAGCCCTTGCCCTTCTGTACCATAAGCACATTGGGGTCCTTGGCGGTTTTCCTCAAGTTGGGCTCTGCAGTCTTGAGCATTCCGTGAAGCTCAGGCAATGTCTTACTCAAGCCATGCATATTAAAGTTCAGAATGAACTGATCATAGCTTGCAGGTAAAGACTGCAGAACGATGTCGCAGGCAAGTTCCTGGCTGATAGGGCAGTCGAGTTTCTGAAGATGATCGAGATAACCCATCATCTTCAAGACATGAGGACTCACTGCCGCATTTGCAGCCAACTTACAGTCTAAGAGGTTCTTAACTGTCTGAAACCTCTCAGTCCTTGCTTGCTCCTGAAAAAGCGATTTCAGGCTTGCCATTATCTCGATGGGTGACAACACACTCTCGAACTGCATTTGCAGCTCAGCAGTCATTGTCGCCAACATCAGGCAATAGACATCATTTTCATCTGACGAATGCTTTTCCCAAGCATTATGCAGAGTCCTGGCGGCATTGTTAGGAGGCCTCTCGGGGAGGGGATCACGAAGGACATAATCCTTCTTCTCCTGCTTGAGGACTAGCCTCAAGTTCCTTGACCACGTCAGGAAGTTCGTTCCAGCCAGCTTCTCCTTCTCGAGAACAGACCGGATTGAGAATGTGTTTTGTGTGCTTGTAGTAGTCATAGCTGAAATATAAGATAAAAAGGTTATTAGTTAATATGTTCAATTTGATTAATCTTGTATTAAATTTAATATGATTAATCACGCATTATATTCAATAACATAAGTTACCCTCAATAGAATATAATGATTCCAAGATCCACATATAACTAAGATTAAAGTGGGCCACTGGCCGTCACCCAACCTTAGCTTATATCGGTAAGCCCTATCTCGGCTAATTATATCCGTGATATAACTCTTGGTTGTGAATCTGGGCCCGAGGCCCAATCCACTCTGATGTCTCAAGGCCCGGGACTCCCGATGGCCTAGTCAAGAAAACCAGACTATACAGTCATGTAATCATTAATGTCTGGGACTCCCAATGACATTTATGAATCACAAACCGTCTTATCCACGCAAAAGTAGACACCCTCACACTGTAAGGCCATGAGTACAATTGAATGGGCTTCGACAGCTGACATAGACTGGACAAGACATCCAACGCTTGATATTATTTGAGGTTTGTAGGTCTATTAAAATTTCATCCCAAAATAGAAGATTACTATTTTGGGAAACTTTCCATTTTGGGAAACCTACTATTTTTGGAAACTTTCTAAAATTGGAAACTTCCTAAAATTGGAAACTTTCTAAATATAGAAATTTCCTAAAATCCAAAACATGCAAATCTAGAAACTTCTAATTTAAGAAACTTTCTAATTTCAGATTTTGAAAAACATATTAATTTAAAAATCGATTTTATAATTTTATAAAATAAATTTTAAATTAATTCTGAAGAAAAGACTCAAATAATTGGCCCAATTGTTTTAACTTCTTCGCCTGAGGCCCAAGAATTGGTTCATGTCCAAGACATAACCCAATTGCCCAATTAAATGACATAACCGGTCTGGTTCATTAAAATTGGTCTTAACCAAAATTAATTACTACGATGACCACAATTGTCAACCGGTTATTTACTAAACCGGATTTTCTCAATTTATTTGGTCCAACCAAATCAAATTAGAAAATCACTGGTTTAGGCACAAAATCCAATTTTTCGACTTTGGATTTCTTATCCTGGTTTAACCAGAACTTAATAAATTTATTAAGTCTGTTTATTAAACCAAGACGATTAATTTTAATTGTCTTAAACCGAACCACCACAAACCAAAACCGAACCAAGCTCGAGCCAAACCGAACCGACCAATTAGGTCACGTGTTGGGATGGCCGCGAGCAACACACGCGATCGGGACGGCCGTAAGCCTCACGATCGGGACGAGCTCGGTTGTGATCGGGACGGGACGATGCTGGCCGAGACGCTACCGGGACGAAGCTCGGTCACGCGGGACAGCAGGCTGGACGATGCACGGCTCTCGGTCACAACTGGACGGGCAGGACGCGACGCAAGCATCGATCCATACCATCGATCCGCGATCGATGTATGCGATCGGCTCGGTCACGCAACCTGCGATCGTCTCAGCCGAGCATCTCGCGGTCCATTGTAGCCGATCGGTCCGACGCATACCGATCCATGATCGGATGACGCGACGTGACTCGATCCGGACGTGTGATCCTTTGGCGATCAACACTCCGACGCATACCAATTCATATAGATTGGATCATGCGATTTCTTGTTTGTTTAGGTTTCAATTCTTTGTTTCTTAAGTGTTTTTCCTTATCAGTAGGTTGATTCAAAAACACTTCTTAAACAATCCTAAACATGATTCTAAACAAGAAAAACCACAGAACCAATAGCTCTGATACCACTGTTGGATCGTTTAGTGTTAATCCTGATTCAATTCTTCAGATTAAACTCCTAAACATGCCAGATCTAGGTTCTCTTGCTAGAAACATAAAGGATCTCACCTGTTACCTTGTTTATGCAGCGGAATGGAGGTACGGGTCAGAGATCAGCAGAACCACCAAGAGGTTGTTCCTCCAAAGGCTCACACACGCACGCACAGGAAAATGGCTGCTAGACCGAGCAAGAAGGAGGCGCAGAGAGAGAGAGAGTTGGCGGCGCTGGGATGGCTGAGAAAAAGGAGCTAGGGCAAGTTTTATTAATTAAAACCCTTGTCCAGTTCCTATGGGCTTTTGGGCCCAATTCTCAGTTCTGATTAAATCCCTTGGATTTAATCAGGCCCTTTCGACTCTCTTAGTACAGTAAATGCCTAGCACTTTTACCGTACTTCTACTAAACCGTTCCTATACTTTTTCCTGTTAGCTTAGGCGTGTGACCCATATGGGATCATATAATAAAGGCAATAAGTCAAAGACTTATAGATCATGAGCGGACTCTAGCAAGCCATCATGACCCCCAGTATTATATGACTTATGTCTGATCATTGACATACTCTTACTTTCTAGAGACAGTACAGAGATTACTGGACATAATTCCAACACCCCACACACCTCCACACCAAATGGATACAACCAATATTTTTTAGTTTGTGCTTTTAGCCGGTATAATTTATACAATTCGACGGGGTTGCTGTTTATAAGTAAATTATGTCTACTCGTTTCTCTGTTTCACCATCTTAAAAATACAAAAACTTCGCCATAGATGAGCGACACAAATCCTACAAACGTTTTTCCCCCATCACCCAATCTCCTCCACCTTCCCTCTGCATTAAGGCGATTAATATTGGCTAAAAACGCCAACGAAAATATCTGTGAACATTATAAAATCCGAGCCGTCTGCAAAACGCTTCGTGATGACGCTGACCACAGGGATACGCTCTTCCAAATTGATTTTATCACGACTCACCACGATAGGCTAGGTATCAACAAACTGGAGATTGCATGTTTCCATGCCAACAACCCAACCGCAGTGTTTTTAAAAAGCCATATCTGATTTTATGTTTTCAGATGAAAGAGAAGATGCCTTCCAACGGCTCAAAGAGTGTGCCGTTAGTGGTCTCAAACCTGCCTCCTACTGCTACGAAATTATCCGGCGCTCCATCTTTCCTCAGTTCGACAACGACTCAACCATTCCTATTCTCTCTCGCAGCACCGTCCGTGCTCTTTGAAGGCACGTCAGCGAGTTCCAGAGATTACGATGGCCGACACAGATATCCAAAGTCCTCCGTGGGAAAAGAGACGATGTTGACAAAGGAAGAATATTGACTTGCCCATGTGTGGTACATCGCTATTGGCTAGACTTACTTCATGATCGAGTCAAAGGTCTCGGCATGTGTGATTCTTGTTTTTGGTCTATTGAAACTGCTTTATTCTATAGGATCATCCCAAGGACTTTCTTGGTTTGGACTGACGTCCGTGGACAGGGCGACGCTTCCGGGAACATACAACACCGTCGTGTGCGCTGACTATTGATTTTCTTGTCATCAGTTCATTTACATCTTCACTCTCTGTCTGTCCTCGTTCTTAATTCCATCCACACTGCCTTCGTTTTTTTGTTTTTAATATTTTCGTATATGCTGCATAATCTTGCTATTTACCGAACAACATGTGCTATGCTCTAATGTACTATATCTCGCAGATCAATCAAAATTATAAACCTATTATGTACACACGTAAAACTGGCTTCAGTTCCAAATTTCTCTTAACCATAAATATATTCTACAATTGCTCATACATTGAAAACAAAAAACAACCTTTCCCAATACCTATATGGGTCATTACTAAAACGATAACTCGGACCATACAAACTTGTCTTCTCTAAAAAGTAAGTATATTGGCTATCCATTTAAATTACTATCCATACTCATATTCAAGATTTCATCCTTGCTGGTGAAAATTGGTATACATTTAAAATACTATACATAGACATTTATTTCTAAATTAACCGTTTCCTCATGGCTTGAAACCACTCATGTCCATAGTTCCATATATTTACATGTCTATCCATAATCTGGATTGTAACATGTGGTCTGTATCATCTCCATCATCCGAGTACCAGCAAACGGAAATAGAGTTCTACTTCCAGGAGATGGCCGACACAACACCGACGACGCGAATTTCGCGTACAACCGACTCCGGAGCACGAATCTATAACAGCAAGTTCCTTCTTTTTGCAGCATTCTTCACACAATTCAACCAAAAACAGTTTAGTGATTCCGCCATAGATCTCAAGAAGGCTAACGAAATTAGAATAACCGCAATTTGAAAACGCCGTACATTGAACTCAGCAATTCGAATAACCGCAATTTGAAAACCATTATAATGAACTAAGTCGACAATCTACACTGCTAAATCGATTCACGGTAAAAGATGATCGAAAGTAACCCGATTTTTAGCAATGATTAATCAACTCGGAACAGACTTTGAAGAACACAAACAAAAATCAAAACCCAAATAACGATTACAGGTAGAAGACAGAGATTAGGAGATTAGTTGCAAGTTAACCAATTAAAACAAAATTGCAACTAAAGCAAACCGAACTTGTTGGATGTTTTAGTTAGAATTAAGTAGGACAATTTGGTCATTTCCTAGGCTAAAATCACTGAAAAAGATATACAATTGCAAATTCTTTTCAGAAGATACTAGATTGCAATAAAAAGATAACAAAGATACGATGGGTGCAATACACCCCTAAAGATTGTTTAATAATTATGAAAATTAGAGATTGTTGGGAATGTCCTGAAATCTACTGTACTATCTCTAGAAAGTATGATAAGTGTTGAGATCAGACATAAGTCATAAATACTGGGTGATCATGATGACTTGCTAGAGCCCGCTCATGATCTATAAGTTTAGGACTTATTACCAGTATTGTATGATCCCTAAGGGTCACACACCATAGCTAACGGGAAAATTAAATGAAATTAATACGGTAAGATGCAAGGCATTTACTGTATTTGTACAGAGAATTGGGCCAGACAAAATACAGTCTTTTTGTCTGATTTGGGCCTTGGGCCCAAAAGCCTAATAAGCCATTAGTTTAATTACTTGGGCTTATATATAAGTGAGGAAGGCGCAACCTAGGGTTGCACATACCCCATCTGCGATTTTGAAGCCTAGCCGTCCTCTCTCTCTCTCTGTTCATTCCAGCTTGGTCTAGCAGCCTGATCCAGTAGCTTGTAAGCGTGTGGATACCTAGGAGGAGCCGGTTTCTATCAGCTCTTGCAGATCTCTTCATACCTTTGATCAATCCGCTGCAATCACAAGGTAATGAATCTGATCTGTTTATGATTCAACTGCAAATCACCTAGATCCTAGATGATTATGTGCTAGGATGTAACCTAACAATTACACCATGAACTCATATAATCCTTCAGTGGTATCAGAGCCTAGGTCGTTAGGTTTTTGCTTTTTGGATCATACTAGGTTGTTTATTAGTTTGATGAATCGATTTTAATGAGTAAAATCGATTGAAACTTGAAAACCTAGGTTGCGCCTTCCTCACTTATAATTAAGCCCAAGATATTGAAATCGTTTCTTTGTATGCTTCGCTTGTTAATCGCTTTTGTCAAATTCAATTATTAAAAAGTCAAAGTTGATTGTTAATGAGTAATAATTGTTTTGGTTCATAAGCGAATTGGAAAAAGTCATGTTTATAAAGAAACGTGTCAGTTATGTTAATGTTCATAAGCGATAGAGGAAAAGTCAAATTCATTGTTTAAGAATCGTTTTTGTCCTCTTGTGAATGTGATCGATCGCTTTCAATTCGTATTGTTGACCTTTTATAAAATCATAAGAATTGAATTGGTAGAGGACAAAATCGTTTTGTCTTCTTGTATAAGTCACGATCGAATTATTCAAATAAGGTTTGTTAAAGTGAATGTCTTGAATCGATTTTGTTTTGAAAAGTCAAAATCTCTTATTGAAGATATTATATAAAATCTATTTGTTAAGATTTGTCAATGTTCAATGATCGTTTTTGTTGAATAAGCAATTATTGAATAATAATGGTTCAAGCGGTTAACCCAAATCGCGGTTTGCTGGAAATTATTTAATATAATTGGTATTATTTAATTTCTGGTTAAACCGGATTTAAATTCAAAAATTGAATTTTAACCTAAACCGAAGGCTGGTCTAAGTTTGATTTGGTTGGACCAAATAATTTAGAGCTGGTCTGGTTTAGTAAATAACAAGTTGGATTTAGTAGTTAATTTGGTCTTGGATCAGAATTAATGAACCGACTCGGTTATGTCAAATTATTGGGCCAATTGGAATTCTGTGGTCTTGGGCCAAGAATTGGGCCTATAATTTGTGACCCAACCGAAAACTTTAATAAAATATTAAATTAGAAATTTCTATTTTTAGCATGTTTCTAAATTTAGAAAGTTTCTAAAATAAGTAAGTTTCCCAAAATAGTAATCTTCTATTTTGGAAACAAAACCTTAAATCCTCAAAACAATATCAAGCTTGAATGTCTTGCCCAATCTTGTCAGCTACTTAACGCTTATTCAATTACAGATATGGCTTACAGTGTGAGGTGTCTGTTTTTGCGTAAGTAAAGTAGTATATAGTCACTAATTTCATTGGGAGTCCCAGACTTTAGTGATTATTTGGCTGTAAGAGATTGGTTTCCTTGACTGGGCCATCGGGAGTCCCGGGCCTTGAGATATCTGGTGTATTGGGCCTTGGGCCCAATTCACAACCGAGAGTTATATGGATATAACTAGCTGTGTGTATGCTTACCAAGTAAAGCTAATTCTGGGTGACGGCCAGTGGCCCACTTTGGTTTTAGTTGAACATGGGTCTCGGAATCATTGCATTCTTATGAGGTTAAACAAAGAAATTTTGAATGCAATGCGAGTTCTCTTATAAGTTATTAAGATTACTCTTTTATGAACTAAATAACTAAAACTCTATTTATCTCTAAATTTCAGTTATGACTAGCACAAACAATCAAAACACTTTCTCGATCCGGTCTGTCCTTGAGATGGACAAACTGAACGGATCAAATTTCTTGACTTGGTCGCGGAACCTGAGGCTAGTCCTCAGGCAGGAGAGAAAGGACTATGTCCTTGAGAGAGCTCTCCCCGAGAGGATCGGGTCCAATGCCTCTCATGCAGTATATGATGCTTGGAATAAGCATTATAATGATGCGGTAGATGTGCGTGGTCTGATATTGGCTACCATGGACTCAGATTTGCTGAAGCAATATGAGAACATGGAGTCGCCAATAGAGATGATCAGCAGCCTGAAATTGAAATTTCAGGAGCAGGTAAGAGTGGAGAGATACCAGTTGGTTAAGTCTCTCACTAGCTGCAAGCTACCAAATGATCATCCAGTAAGTCCTCATGTCAGTAAAATGATGGGTTACATTGATAACCTGAGGAAACTGGATTATCCAGTTAGCCAAGAATTGGATGATCATTTGGTAGCTTGCAGCTAGTGAGATACCTCTTACGTTGGTAAGTGCTGCTACTGTAAAGAGGTTGGGCATTGGAAGAGAGATTGCATTAAATTCATGGAAGATTATGAGGAGTTGAAGTTGATGTATGAGACTACTTCCTCAGGTATTCATGTTATTACTTCAAGTTCTACCTTATAGGTATTGGATACTAGTTGTGGCACTGATATTTGTTATAATATGCAGAGCCTAAGCAACAGTAGAACGTTGAAGGAAGGACAAGTGGAACTGCATGTCTGGAAGGAGCTATGGATGCTGCCTCAGCCGTAGGGTTTTCACTTGTAGATGCCTTTGAGGCTTGGTTTTGTATTAAGTAATTGCTACAATGTACCTGCTTTAAGCAGAGTTGTCTTTCATTTTCTTGTAAGAATTTGAATGTTTTTCATTTTGATAAAAGACAAGTTTTGTTCTTTTGATCTCAATGAAATATTGATTGTAGCACCCTATTCAAGGAATGGGTTTTATATCTTAAACCAAAGAGTGCCTAAAAGTAACATAAATACCGAATTGGTTTAAATCTGATGAATTAAACCTGATTTTTCTTGGCGTAAATGTTTTGGTCACATAGAGTAAGTCGGATTCAGAAACCCCATAGTTATGGACTTTTGGGCTCATTTGATCGGATATCTTATGAGACTTGAATTCTGCTTACTGGACCAAAAGACAAAGGGCCCATCTTAGCCGAGCTAGAGAAAAGCCCAAAGACTTATTGGACCTTGAACATACTCATGTATGTGGCCCGATGAGCAGTGATGCCAGAGAAAATTTCCTGTACTTCATTATATTTACTGATTACTTCAGTGAGTATGACTGTGTTCATTTGATGAGACACGAGTCGGAATTCTTTGAAATGGTCGAAAGAGTTCCAGAATGAGGTATAGAATCTGAGTGACAGAAGTATTGAGACTCTGGATTAGATCACGAGTGAGAATACTTAAGTCATTGATGGTGTGATCATCTGAATGAGTGTGAAGTCGTTTCACAGCTCATTTCTCCTGAAAACCTGGAGGTGTTTCTGTGAGAAAGAATCAGCTCTTATTAGAAATGATTAAATATTAGTCACACGAATCTTCCATGATATTCTTTAAGAATAACGCTCTAGAAATATCTAAGTTTACGCTGAAATAGTTCCACCAATATCAGTTGAAAGACACCACATAAATGTGGACTGGAAATGATCCAAAATTCGTCTTTACTGAGTATTTGTAGTTGAGCTACTTCGCTGGTTGTCCTAGGGAAACCAAGGCTTGTTACTTTTTACGTCCATTCCGAAAACGAAGTTAGGTTGTTCGGAATTCTGTTTTCTAAAAGGAAAGTTGCTTTCCAAAAAGAACAGTGGGAGTAAAAGTATAACTCGAAGAAATTCGAGAAATACAGGAGGCTGCTCAACCTGTTGAGGGAGAGCAGCGGATGGATTTACAGATTTCTGTAGAATCTACACCTGTAGAGCCTGAAGTTCGCAGATCTGAATGAATCCGTCACTAATCCGAGAGTGATTTCTCGTGATTAGTTGCCATGATCTGATGATCATTGAAAGTAACGAACCTGCGAAATTCACAGAAGCGAAAGTGAGCCCGGACTCCGAAAAATTATACTGGGTATAAGTTAGCTTCATCGATCCATTCATGGATGGAAGCAAACATATCGGAGTTGGAATCTTCGTTATGTTGAAGTAGTCAAGGTTTTGACTTGAACAAGAACGAAGTGGAACTGTGCGTTTACTAATAGATAAGTGGGAGCGATGTTGCATTTCTCATAGTGTATGTCGATGACATACTGATTCTCGGAAATAACGTCCCAATGCTACAGTCGGTAAAGGACTGGCTTGGGAGTTGGTTTTATGATTGACATGGGTAAAGCCACGTATGTTCTTGGATTTTGGATCTAAAGATAGAGATCCAAAAGGGCTGATAGGACAAAGTCAGGATTCTTATATTGACAAAGTCCTACACGTTTTCAGCATTCCAAGAAGGGTTTTATGCCAATGTCACATGGCATTACGTTAAGCAAGAAACAGTGTCCTACGATAACTGTTGAGCTTGAATGCATGGATGAGATTCCATATGCGTCGGCAATTGGATCTATCATGTATGCCATGACACGTACTTGTTTTGATGTTGCTTTAATGTTAAGCAAGACAAGTAAAGACCAGTCAAATCCAGCAAAGAATCACTGGATAGCCGTAAAGAATATCCTGAAGTATTTGGGGAATACTTAGGATAAGTTCTTGATTTACGGAGAAAGTGAGGTGCTACAAGTCGGTAGAGTCTTAAAGGCAAGTTTCCAACAGACAAAGATGATTTCCGGTCACAGTCCGGTTATATCTTGTGTCTGTCTGGCGGTGCAAGGCACTGTTGCTGACTCCATGACTTAAGCTGAACATTTCGCAGCTTGGGTAGCGGCGAAAGAGGTTGTTTGGAAAGAAAAGTTCATCACTGAACTTGATGTGATTCCCAGCATAGATGAGACTAGCTGCACATCAGAGGTCCAAACACCTTGAGGGTAGGTATAACATATTCCGTGAGATAAATGACAGAGGTGTTAAGTAGATCAGCAAGTTTCAACGAATGAGAACGTTGCTAATCTATTAACGAAGCCACTCCTTAGGCCTAAGCACGAGTCGCGAACTGTAGCTGTAGGATAAGTGAAATTAAGATGTAGTCTTAATTTCAGTGGGAGTTAGTAAAGGGCTTTATTTAGTTGTTTTGAAAGGTTCATGTAAACATAATATTTTATGTTTATGAAATCTATGATTTCTGGATTATTTTAACTGTGATATAAATAATCGTTCCAAAATGATTCACGTCATTATATATGGGCCATCGAAGTACATGAGTAGACTTGATCCTGAAACCCCATATTTAACGAAATGACATAAATCATAGTGTCCATAGTCGAAGGTTGTTGAAATTGGAACACCAACAACCACTTGAGACTAGAGTGTGTTGAGACTTATGACCAAGTTTCGAGGGGTCATAGATGCGCGGCATCAAAGTCGACACATAGGTATATGTAGGGGAGCATATGACCGGACATGGCCCGCTGATGAGAACTCTACAAGATATTAATATCTGTGTCATAAGAGGTTCTCATATACGACTATAGAGTATAGTCCTTAGATCTGAGTTCGCATGCATGTGGCTGCACATGGATTGATGCACTTTGATAATTGTCTAACGCTGTTTCGTAACTGGGAGCTATAAGGACCTTGGTTGGGTGTATTATGAAGTGTGTAGTTCATAGTGATGGAACAAGATGGGATTTGTCCCTGCCGTTTAACGGAGGTAATATCTCTAGGCCAATCGGAGACTTGATAGCTGGTAAGAGAGTGGCCACTCCCAAACGGACTTGCCCAAGTCGTTTGCATTGTCAGTATCAAATCTGGTCCGATGAACATGGTCTGGCTATATAAGGATGACACGCATCTTGCCTTATGCCAGATCGAGATATTGAGACAAAAGGATTAGGGAATGTAGGATTCCAGTACAAGTGGGAGATTGTTGGGAATGTCCTGAAATCTACTGTACTATCTCTAGAAAGTATGATAAGTGTCGAGATCAGACATAAGTCATAAATACTGGGTGATCATGATGACTTGCTAGAGCCCGCTCATGATCTATAAGTTTAGGACTTATTACCAGTATTGTATGATCCCTAAGGGTCACACACCATAGCTAACGGGAAAGTTAAATGGAATTAATACGGTAAGATGCAAGGCATTTACTGTATTTGTACAGAGAATTGGGCCAGACAAAATACAGTCTTTTTGTCTGATTTGGGCCTTGGGCCCAAAAGCCTAATAAGCCATTAGTTTAATTACTTGGGCTTATATATAAGTGAGGAAGGCGCAACCTAGGGTTGCACATACCCCATCTGCGATTTTGAAGCCTAGCCGTCCTCTCTCTCTCTCTGTTCATTCCAGCTTGGTCTAGCAGCCTGATCCAGTAGCTTGTAAGCGTGTGGATACCTAGGAGGAGCCGGTTTCTATCAGCTCTTGCAGATCTCTTCATACCTTTGATCAATCCGTTGCAATCACAAGGTAATGAATCTGATCTGTTTATGATTCAACTGCAAATCACCTAGATCCTAGATGATTATGTGCTAGGATGTAACCTGACAATTACACACAAAATTCTCAAACAAAGAAACTTGACTTGAATCCTTGTCTCACTTAACAAACTTTTACATATAACAAACTCATTAACAAGAAAGCAATAACAACTCTACATATAGTCTACAAACTCCATGAGAAGACCCTCCCCCTGTGAAGCTTCTAAATTGGATTCATGACAACGTCTCCTTCTAACATCCGCAATACCTTCATTTAAGAGAGAGAGAGAGAAGATTAACACTCGAAAAATTGATTGAAGTTTTTTGTTTTCAAAATCTTTTTTAAGTCTTTTTGAGAAGAGATATGGCAGAAACCTGAGACATTCGTGGCCTCGAGTTAGGGTCACGGCGAATGCACAGGTAAGCACATAGCGCCATACAGTAAACTTCTTGCTCAGAGTAACAATTCAATAGACGCGGATCAAGAAGCTCCTTAATGGCTTGTTTCTGCAACAACGGTCTTGCCTGCAAAGAAAGAAAAAAAGGTTTCTTCTTTGTAAGCATCAGATCTAAGATTGAAACTTTGATATTCATAGTTTTTGTTTTACCCATTCGGTGAGAGATTGTTGACCTTTAGGACGTTTAATGTCCATAGCTTTTCTTCCTGTGATAAGCTCAACTAAGACAACCCCAAAAGAGTAAACATCTGCTTTCTCTGTAATCTGTCCGCTTTGTGCATATTCAGGAGCTAAATACCTGAATAAAACAGAACATGTTGTTATAACTCGATACTCGTCAATCAATGATTCTTGATTTCAATACACTCTCAATTTGACTCACACAAGACCTCTGCTTTCACTCACTCACTTGAAACGAACTCGACTCAGCTCAACACAGAAAGAACGAAAGCGAGATCAAAGAGAAGCAAGAAAACGAAAGAGACAACACACGATTTGTTTACCCAGTGTTCGCCTCCGATGTGGAGTACTACTCACTGGGGCCAGACTCAGTCTAGCAAATCCACTAGAATGAAGATCGAGAGCTCAAGAACACAGAGCAAACCTCGAATCTCCAAGAACAGCAGAGCCTTCACGCTATGGGATGAATCGTTACAACAACCAAAACAGCCTTATCTCTTTTACCCTCTTATACACACGAGGGTTTACACAAACCGGATATAACCAGCTCACTCTAATTACTAAACCACAAATTAAGCCATGATTTAATAACCAGAGATGAACCGTATCCAAGAGATACTCGACCATTCCATTGCGTGAAGCTCAAAGTAATGAAGAAGTTTAAGTTCACAACTTCAACACTCCACCTTGAACAAAACTTCTTTATCTGCTGCTCTATAACTTCATCTTCATTCTCTCCTGTGGATTCGCCTTCTAGACTTACACCATCTGGCCTGGCACAAGTCTCTCAGACTTGTTTGATTTTGAGCAAGTCTAATGCAGCATTGAACTTGCTCACCGGAACCACTTTCGTCAAAACATCTGCAGGGTTCCTGCTGGTGTGAATCTTCAGCACCTCTACTTCTCCATCTTCTATAACCTCCCTGATGAAATGATACTTTACAGCTACATGTTTAGTCCGCTCGTGGTAAACACTGTTCTTTGACAAACATATAGCACTTTGTGAGTCACACCACACCTTGATTGCACTCTGCTTGATTCCAAGATCTTCAACTAAACCTTTGAGCCACAAAGCTTCCTTAACAGCTTCTGTGAGAGCGATGTACTCTGCCTCCGTAGTGGACAGAGCAACCACCTGTTGTAAGCTTGATCTCCAACTGACCACGTTCCCTCCTATGGTGAAGATGTAGCCAGTTAATGACCTGCGACGGTCTAAGTCAGCAGCAAAGTCTGAGTCACTGAAGCCTTGTATCTTGAACTCTTTCTCCTGTGTGAATACCAACTGCATCTTCTCAGTACCCTTCATGTATCTTAGAAGCCATTTGACCGCTTCCCAGTGTATCTCACCAGGTTTGCTCATGAACCGGCTAACCAAACTAATTGCATAAGCGAGGTCTGGTCGAGATCCCACCATGGCATACATTATGCTACCCACTGCGGATGAATAAGGTATTACATCTGTGTTTATACCTTCTTCATGATCTTTCACAGATGCCAGTTGAAAGTGAGACCCTATTGGTGTCAGGGATCTCTTGGCTTCATTCATTCTGAACTTTGAGACCACCTTCTTCACATAGTCAGACTGTGAGAGTCTTAGCATTCCTTATGTTCTGTTCCTGTAGATGTCCATGCCAAGAATCCGACGAGCAGCTCCTAAATCATTCATCTCAAACTGAGATTCAAGTTGCTCTTTCAGTCTCTGAATGGATGAACTCTGCCTTGATGCTATAAGCATATCATCAACATATAGTAACAAGTACACAAAATCTCCATTTCCAATCTCCTTGATATACACACACGCATCATACTCACTTCTGGTATAACCCTGAGCATTCATGAATTCATCAAAACGCCTATTCCATTGTCTGGGTGACTGTTTCAAGCCGTAGAGAGACTTCTGAAGTAAGCACACCTTGTTTGGTCTAGTCTTATCTTCATATCCTTCAGGCTGAATCATGAATATGTCTTCTTCAAGATTTCCGTGTAGAAATGCAGTCTTTACGTCCATCTGTTCCAGTTCCAGATCTTGATTAACCACCAGAGATAGCAAGGTTCTTATGGACACGTGTTTAACCACAGGGGCAAACACCTCATGGTAATCTATTCCTTCTTTCTGAGAGAACCCTCTGGCCACTAACCGAGCCTTATATCTATCTGGTTCCATTCCTGTTATCCCTGGTTTAATCTTGAACAACCACTTGCAGGTTATTACATCTCTGTCTTTTGGTTTATCCACGAGAATCCAAGTCTTGTTCTTCATAAGAGAGTTCATTTCTTCATCTGATGCGGCCTTCCATTTAGGCCAATCACTGCTTGCTTTGGCCTCGGCAAAGTCTTGTGGCTCTTCTGTGTTCATTGACTCAAACACAGTTAGAGCAAAAGCAATCTCAGAGCATTCATAATCTTTGAACTTTGCTGGAAGTACGATAGTTCTTCTTGGTCTGTCAGTAGCTATACGATGGTTTGTGAGACCAGTGTGGGAGTCTTCAGTCTGTTCCTCATCGATTTCTTCAATTTCCTCTGTATTAGGATCAGTCTGATTCTCCTTAGTAACTCCACCTTGACTAAGATCACTGGGTTTCTTCACTACTTCATTTTCCTTTGATGTCACCACAGTAAACCCTCTCTCTTTTTCATCTGGGTTTGACTGCTCCACCTTCAGATCTTGCTGAGAATCCTTGTACATTCTGTCTTCACAGAACTTCACATTTCTGCTGATAGTACACCTTTCTTCTTCTGGAAGCCAGATCTTGTACCCCTTTGTACCAGGGGGATAACCAATGAATATACCCTTTACTGCTCGAGGCTTGAGCTTTCCTTGATCCACATACACATATGCTACAGATCCAAACTTCTTCATGTGCTTGTAACCTGGTCTCTTACCCAACCACAACTCCTCTGGACACTTGAACTGAATAGCTGATGAGGGTGATCTGTTTATTGAGTAGACAGAGGTTGCAGCAGCCTCGGCCCAAAATTCTTCTCCAAGGCCTGACTCACTGAGGTGGCATCTCACCTTTTCCATGATGGTACGGTTCATGCGCTCAGCAACACCATTTTGCTGTGGTGTATAGGTACAAGTCCTGTGCCTTTCAACACCCTGTTTCCTGCAAAACTCATCAAACACACGGTTGCAAAATTCTAGACCGTTATCGGTCCTTAGGCATTTCAATTTTCTTTCTACCTGGTTTTCAACTAAGCTTTTCCATTCACAGAATCTAGAGAAAGTTTCATCTTTAGTTTTAAGAAAATATAACCAGACTTTCCTAGAATAGTCATCTATAATGGACAAGAAGTATTGGTTACCTGACAGTGAAGGTTGGACATTTGGGGAGCCCCATAAATCTGCATGAGCATAATCCAGAACATGAGAAGAATTATGAATACCTGTATCAAAACTTACCTTTTTGGATTTCCCCAGAATGCAGTGCTCGCAGAAGCCATCTGATCCAATGTCCTTCTTAGTCAATACCCCGTTTCTGACCAGAACCTGTAAGTTTCTGTAGCTCATGTGTCCCAACCGGCTGTGCCATATTGATACCTTCTTCTTCTGTTGTTCTACCTGACAGGCTTCAGCGGTGATAGTCTTGCCATCAAGAATATACAGTCCATTCTTCAGAACACCAGTCATAGCCATCTTCTTGTTCTTTGTGAAAACAATTTTGCCATTTTCACCTTTGTGACTAAAACCAAGTTTGTCTAGCGTCCCTGTAGATATGAGGTTTCTTCTTAGAGATGGGACATATCTCACATTATGCATCACCTTAACTGTGCCTCCATTTGAGTCAATCATTATGCTTCCATAACCCTTTGTCTCAACTGAGTGAAAATCTCCTAGTAGGATCTTACTTGATTCAACTTCAGTGAATTCAGTGAACCAATCTCGTCTAGAAGTCATGTGGTGAGTGCACCCTGAGTCAATCACCCAATTTTCAAGAGCATCATCTCCTGAGGCTGTTAGAGCTCCCATGATTTCCTCATTTTCAATGGCTATAGCAACTTCTCCATCACTGTCACTTTCAAACTTCTTCTTTCTTGCAAAACAGTCTTTCTTAATGTGACCTTCCTTCTTACAATACCAGCAGGTTAACTTCCTGGTGCTAGACTTGCTGCGGCTTCTATGCCCCCTTGACCCTGATGAGTCTTTCTTGGTCTTCCTGCCTCTTTCAGCAGTGTACAAAGCTGTAGCATCAGTCTTATCAGTCTTCCCTCCTTCTTGAATCTCCCTCTGCTTTGATCTTGCAGCCGAGATTACTTCTTCTAGAGTCAGAGAATCCTTTCCATATTTCAACGTATGTTTCAATTGATCATAGCTCGCAGGTAGAGAGCTCAAGAAGACTATAGCCTGTATCTCATCCGTGACACTAACATTCAAGCTACCCATTTCTGCTACAATCTTGAGAAACTCATCAACATTTATGTCGATTGTCTTTGAGCTATCACACTTAAAAGTATAGAACTGCGACTGAACAAATATCCGATTGGGAAGAGATTTCGATAGGTATAACCTTTCCAGTAAGGACCACATTGATGCTGCTGTTGTGCAGTGCTTAATCTTTCGCAGAACCTGGTTACTAATATTCAGGATTATCATATCCTTGGCTCGTTCATCTTTCTCCAGTTTCTTCGGATCCAAGATCTTCTTCGTCGCAGCTTCTTTCAGATCTTTCGATTCATCACCTTCCGACTTCTTTTCTTCGTCTTTAGGCGATACATCATCTATTTCGAAATCGTCACTTAGAACCACTTCCTTTAACCCCGATACCCCAAAGTGCGCCATCATCCTGATAGTCCATAACGAGAAGTCACCGGATCCATCAAACAGCTCCACCTCGGCTCGGATCTTCGTCTTCGTCGACATTGGAGCTCGAATCGCAGCCTGACGCTAAACCGAGCTCTGATACCACTTTGTTATAACTCGATACTCGTCAATCAATGATTCTTGATTTCAATACACTCTCAATTTGACTCACACAAGACCTCTGCTTTCACTCACTCACTTGAAACGAACTCGACTCAGCTCAACACAGAAAGAACGAAAGCGAGATCAAAGAGAAGCAAGAAAACGAAAGAGACAACACACGATTTGTTTACCCAGTGTTCGCCTCCGATGTGGAGTACTACTCACTGGGGCCAGACTCAGTCTAGCAAATCCACTAGAATGAAGATCGAGAGCTCAAGAACACAGAGCAAACCTCGAATCTCCAAGAACAGCAGAGCCTTCACGCTATGGGATGAATCGTTACAACAACCAAAACAGCCTTATCTCTTTTACCCTCTTATACACACGAGGGTTTACACAAACCGGATATAACCAGCTCACTCTAATTACTAAACCACAAATTAAGCCATGATTTAATAACCAGAGATGAACCGTATCCAAGAGATACTCGACCATTCCATTGCGTGAAGCTCAAAGTAATGAAGAAGTTTAAGTTCACAACTTCAACACATGTCCTTCTTCATTATCTTGTTCAACAAGTAATCAAGAAGAAGAATATCTCAATGACTATGGCATAAGTAACAGTACCCGAAAGTTCCAATCACTCTGGTTTCCACTCCTTTATCTCCTTCTGGTTGCCATCTCGCTAGTCCGAAATCTCCAACCTAAAACGAGAATGTTATAAAGTTTCAAGCTTTGCACATACCCGAAAGAGCAGAGAGAGAGCTTGAGCAAGGTTAATTAAGATGATTATATTACCAAAGGCTCAAAATCATGAGTGAGGAGAATATTGTTAGGACGCATGTCCCTGTGAACGATGCAACCAACTCTGCATTCTTCATGAAGGTATCTCAACCCACGAGCTGCTCCAACCGCAATCTTTTGCCGCGATGACCATCCTAACGGCTCTCTCCCCAAACCTATAAAACTTCCTTTATTACCTATATTTCAGGAAGGAACAAGAATACCAAAAGTAGAAAGCTTTACCATAAAGATGAGAATGCAAGGATCCATTGCAGATATACTCATAAACGAGCAATCTTTTCCCGTCCTCCACGCATAGTCCAATGAGCATTACAACATTACGATGCTGTGCACAGCTCAAGACCTCAACTTCAGAGCAGAATTCTTTGTCTCCATGTGTACTAGCAATCTTATATTGTTTGACGGCAATGATTTCACCATCTGGTAAAGTTCCTCTGTGAACCGAACCAAACCCACCTTCAGCCAAGAAACTCCCTTTAGAAAAACCCTTTGTTGCCGTCTCCAATTCTCCATAAGTAAACCATCTTGGAGGGTTTCCGAATTTAGGTGCTTTGTGCTGACATATGGAACATAGTGGAGGAGGTCCAGGAGCTGGCTTTCTGGATAAAGAAACTACTTCTCTCACGCTTTTGTTTAAGCATGTATCAGATTTACGGGTCTCCTTTCCCACATCAGGTTCTTTCTTGGATGAACTGAGCCTTAGAACAGAAGAAAATCTTGATTTTCTTGGAGTTTCGGTATGAGCTTTCGACATATCCCCATTAGGACTCAGAATATCAGTTGTTGTCACAGGATGAGAAGATGAGGAGGCCACTGATAAAGGACTCCACTTCTCACCATCTGAGTCAGTATCATATTCAAAGAAACTCTTGTTTCCATCACTCACCCATGGAAAAGCTACAAATGGAGAGGCTCCTCCTGCATCAGAGCTAGATATTGGTGAAGTCCCCATGTCAGTTGTGGTCTGTGAAAAACTGCTAGCCGGGGTCAGAAACCGTTCCCTCAGCTTTTTTCCTGGTCTTGTGCTTCTCCTGGACTCGATAGACTTTGAGGTTAGCCTTGAAATAGCTTCTGGATGCTCTGTATCTGCATTTTTCACCAAATTGAGACGAATAACCTTTGCATGTGACTTGTTAATTACCACAAGATTGCACTCTAACTGCTCAATACAGCATCTCTTCTCATACTTGAGTCCCCTGTATAAGAAATTTTCAGAGGCAACAAAGTAAATCACAGTTCCAAAGCTATGCATTTGCAACACACATATGTACCTGTCTAAAATAACCCAGTTTGAGTTAGATTTCTTGGCCTCAGCAGCAATAACTCCATCAGGTGAAGCAAAAACAATTTTGATTCTGACATTTATCTGTATAACTAAAGTAAACGAAACTCTTTAAGGATCCAATTAACCAAGAGAAAGCCGCTATGAATAAAAGTGAGTCTTTTACCTTGTCTGCATCATAAACATTGTGTAACTGGAACATCATCTGCGAACAAGACTCATGAATATCATCTTTCTGATCTGAATTCGTTCCACCAAGTAATCTTCCATAACCTGAGGCACAGTCGCTGGTAAATCTCGAAAACCCCCCAAATCTTTTTACCTGAAAAACCAAGACAAAATCGATGTAGAGCTCATTGGTTTTGGGGTTCAAATTCTGTCTAAAGAACTGAGGCATTTCAAATAAAGCTTCTGCCTTTCTAACTAAAATCCTTCAGCACCAATGAGACAGAATATTTGTCACCACTTCAAGACCAAGAAGTTATTAAAACAACAGATTGTGAATTAAATAGAAAGAAGAAAAAAGATGATTACTTGTATAATGTGAAGGAACAACAACAAGAAGCCTAATTCGATCTCGAGGTTGAACAAGATGAGTTAAAGTCCATAAAAGAGCTGCTTTTGGGATTTCTTTTGAAGCTCTAACAGCAACCATTACTTTCTTCCCCACTACAACACCCTTCTGCTTCATTCTCCAGATCAAGAAATCTAAAGAACCCTAAAATCCTCCCCCAACCTTTGCTTTCACACACTTTTAGCACTTCCACTAAGCTAAACCCATTTTTTGAAATGAGAAAGTAAGTATCACGCAATCCAAGATGCTATCAGAAGAAGCTCAAAAAAACAAAATAAAGTTAAGAAATTTACGCGGGTGTGAGATTCAATGTGTCTAAAACTATATTTTCATCTGAGAAACCCAAGAACAACAGATGCACAAGAACACACAGTACTTTCTGTCTATCTCTGAGAAATTTGAAAGCTTTGTTGGGGTTTTGAAGACTTTTAAGCTCCACGAAAATGGTGTGAGCATTGTTTCGCTTTGCTGTAGAAAACAAAGGAAAGCTCCAAAAGGAAGATTTGGAAGAAAAAAAAGATCTGAGTAAAGGACAAATAAGAAGTGTTTTGGATTTGTATGGAAGAGACAATGTAAGCTATTATTATTATATGATTGGAGTTTCTTTCTTTCTTCTTCTTCCTCTTTCTCTATTTTGTCTGCAAAATTCTTTTATTCCAAGAAAATGTAAGACCATCTCCAATGTATTTCTCTATATTTGCCTCTATTATAGAGGAACTCTATAATAGAGGTGGGTTTTGCTCCAATGTATTCCTCTATATTTTTCTCTAAAAAAGAATATTCTCTCTAATATTCTTTTTTTATTTTACTAATAATACATTTTGTTTTTAAAAGTTGCAAATTAACCCCTTTTATTCTTTTTTATTTTACAAAAATTTTATAAAAATATAAAATATTTGAAAAAGAAACAAAGAAATTGTATATATGTATAAAAGCAACAATGAAATAATGTTTTTTTATATTTATTTTGGTTATAATTGTCAAATATAAAAGTTAAAGGAGAATTATGTAAACAAAAAAGTTTGACTCTATTATAGAGGAATGCTATTTCTTCCTCTATATATAGAGGAAAAAATAGCAATCTCTATTTTAGAGCAAGATATAGAAATGGGTTGGAGCTCATTTTTCTCTATTATAGCATTTAGAGGAAAATATAGCAATGGGTTGGAGATGCCCTAAAAAGGACAAAAACAGAATAAAGAAGTATTCACAAAGGACTCTGCTTTATTCTAAGAAGAACAAAAAGAATCCAATAGAGGTGTGTCAAAGGATAATCCTTAACTCCTTATTTTTTTCTTCATTTAAAAAATAAGACTGTTTCTTTCTTCATTGTCAAGTTATGGCCAACTTTTTTTCTCTACCTTTCCTGCTTTCCATTAAAAATGATTCAAAGCCCAATGCCAATTACACAAAAATGAAGTTCGGCTATCAATATGATACTGGAATAAGAAAATAAAATCCAAAATCTGAAAGATTGGGGAACTGATGCCCTAGTGTTTTGAGTGAAATTGAAGCTAAAATCCGCAAGATAAAATTTTTCATAAACACACCTTATAAACGAGACCATTGATACAAACTCTTAAAAACAAAACAGTAGAAGGATGCAACACTACCAAACTTTCTATACGCATCCAAAAGAAACTACCAGAACCAGAACCGGGAAAGAAACAAATGGGTGAGGCAAAACTAATGGTGGAAGTAGAAATAGATAAGGCTTTTCCGCAGAGGATTGCAGCTGCGGACAAAATAGGCAATGTCTCAATGGTGTCTGTCGAATACTCATGGATACCAGCGAAATATGAGAAATGTGGACAACTAGGCCACAAAAAATCTAGATGTTTACTTCTCCATGAGCCTAATGCTTCGCTTATCTCTGCCCCCATTGTTGTTATTGATCCAGTGAAAGTTGTGGATGCTACTGCTACTAGTACTGAAAATGTTAGCCCAACTACTTCACGTGGATCTCCCTCAGCTCTTGCTCCTTCTGATGCTACTATAGGATCAGCCTTAGACACTTCAAACACTACTACTGTTGTTGCACCTACTGCAACTATATCTACAGATTCATTATTGGGTCAAGAGGCAGAACTAGCATCTCCTAGTGCTAATGCAAGCGCCAATATCATCCGAATCAAATGGTTCTCCTGGTTTGGTAACTTTTACAACTCCTCCTTTATCAAACTCATTGGTGAATGAAGTTGATAATGGACATGTCTTTGGTAGCAATTTTGCTGCTTTAGATTTAGGAGTTGCAGTTTTTGATATGGGAGATACCTCTCAAAGAACAAGAGGAGGAAGACCATTAAAACCTACACTAAAGGTCCAAGAAATGCAATGGACTATAGTAGAAGGACGGAAAAACAAACGTCGTGGTCGTTGAGACCATGGATCACCATCTTATGAATCATTAGAGTCTTCTCTAATTTTTCTTGCTTTTATTAGATTCCTACTTTGTTGTAGAGTTCTACTCATTATCTTTATCAACTCTTCTCAAACTATATGACCCTCAAAGTCATATCCTTGTAATATTTTTTTCTTGCATTTATTTAAATTGAAAGCCTTTGTTCAAAAAAAAAAAAAAAAAAAAACCAATGCCAAGCTTTTATCCTTTATGGCAAGACATTATAGAATCGGTTCTCATAATTCAATTCATTCAAAATTTTATAATAAGAAAAGTAAAAAAAAAAATGTAATTATGGAGGTGAACGTTGCACACTTGCACTTGCCTGCTTTTCATGTTGCTTTATTTATTTCAGTGGAGAAAGTGAAAAAAGAGTTGGGTAAAGATGATTTGTACTTTATTAAAGCATGAAAGGTTCTCCAATAAATCAATTCAAGTGATCTAATCGAATATATCATGTGTCATATTATAAAATGAACTAATTTAATATCTTATGATATTTTGTGTCAATATATTGTGTTAGTTTACTAACAAAGTGAAAAGAGTGGAAACAAATCTTTGGATTTATTGGCAGCATGGAAGTACACTAATCAGTAAATGTATTTTTTTTTTTCCAGATGTCAAATTGTTCATTTTTGTTAGATTAGATATACTAGAGAATGGATGCAACCTTGTAGAAAGTTCAGAATTACAGGTAAAACCAACCGTTGTGGTCTCATGTGTTGCGGGAGATGTGTTGCGGGAGAGCTGTCCATCATAGGTGTGGTACATGTGAAGCCGTTCGTCGTAGATCCGAGTGTTGTTTGGGAGAGCTGAACCATGGAGGTGTTCATCTTAATCGTAAGTGCTGCAGGTAGTTGATTTCGTTTGATCGAAATATTCTTAGTGTTAGGATTAGATCAGATATAAATCATGATTGTAATAGTTTTCCAGACGATAAAAAAAAAAGATATACTAGAATCTACTCTATATATTATATGATATATGATTTGTATATATCCACTAGATATATGATCCTAACAGATGTACCTATATATACTTATCTCAATGCATAACCTCACATCACATAAAATTACATATTATCAGAGTGGATTTCTAAAACCTAAAAACAGCTCGACCGAAATATTTGCTCTGTTCTTATTTTATCTTCGTCTCAGTCACTTCTACCTCTCTCTTTGATCTTGTTCTCGCTCACTCTCTTTGACGATGGCAAATCCAACGACTCTCACAACAATCGCCGCCAATGATAACTCGTATGGGATCACACAGATTTGTGATACATCCCGATTTAGCTCGATCTTGCAAAGTTGAACTACGATACTTGGCGCAAAATTTTTGAAACCACTGCAAAAGCTTTGGCGTGATCAGTCATCTCGACGGATCCTTTGCTCCTGCAATTGATGACCAACAATGGAAAGAATGGGATGGACTCGTTAAGATATGGATCTACGGCACCATGTCGGAGAAAATTCTCGACACCACTCTCAATGCCAAATCCACCGCTCGCGATTTATGGATCACCTTGGAGACCCTATTTCACGACAACAAAGAAGTTAAATCCCTTTAATACGACAATGAACCTCGAACTTTTAATATGGGTTATATGTCTATCACTGACTATTGCCACAAGTTGAAAAGCCTCTCTGATGTCCTCGAAAATATGGACTCTTTGGTGTCAAACTGATCCCTTGTGATGCACATCCTCAATGGTCTCGTCGAAAAATTAGATAGCATCATCAATGTGATACAACATTAAGTGCATTTCCATTCCTTCACAAAGGCCAAATCGATTTTGCTCATGGAGGAACGACGGCTATCGAAAAAATCCAAACCGAATTCAAAACACAACACCAACTCATCAACGTCAACAATGATTTATTTGGCTCAAAAATCACGACCTCAACAACAGCCATCGCTAAACCACAACACACAACAAAACTATGGTGGGCATGGACGTGGACGCGGTCGAGGTCGCCGAAATCATGGTCGGGGACGCTACAACAATCACTGGTTCCAACAACCATACACTTGTTTTCAACAACCAATGTGGGGCAATCAATCGCATCCACTGAAATTTCAACAAGCAAGTGCACCTTCACCATACCAGCCATCTACGTACTCTTTGTCTCCTTCTCCGCATCACACTGCCTCAGGATCCTTGAATCACACCCTCAACACTCAGAAGAGGCTCATTACCTCAACAACACGCCATCTACACCATATGTTGGCAGTGCATCAATCCCATCTTCATCGTTGAACATCTTCAGCACCATGAGTATCCACGATCTCAATGATCATCCATGGTACATGGACTCAGGCGCGAGGAACCATGTTAGCACACAGCCAAATACACTACGTTCCCTTTTTAATAAAAGCTATCATTCTTCAATTACCATTGGACATGGTTCCTAAGTTCGAGTCACACACACCGGTCATACAAAAATACCAAGTGTGTGTCGTCCCCTTCATCTACGAGATGTTCTTGTCACATTGATCATCAAAATTCTGGTTTCGGTTAGTCAGTATGTCACTGATAATATGTGTTTATAATTTGATCCGTTTGGATTTTTTGTTAAGGATTTTCAGACGCAGTGACCTCTCCTCTGATGTGATAGCATTGGACTCATGTAGTCTGTCTCATCTCCCACATCATCTTCACTTTCTCTCTCTGTTTCTTCTTCCTATGGAACCTTGTGTCATCGTCGTCTGGGCCATCTTGGCGTCTTTACCATCAAGTATTTATCTTCTTCTGGTGTTATTTTGTGTTCTTCGAGTGACATGACAACTTTGTGTCATGCATGCCAATTAGGAAAACTTGTCATATTATCATTTTACTCTTATACTACGGTGACTTTACGACTTGTTGACATTATCCACTCCGATTTATGGACATCTCCTATTTCAAGTGTTTCTGGCATTATGTGATATTTCTCGATGATTACATTCACTTTGTTTGGATATACATCCTTTAAGGCGAAAAAGTGATACCTAGAGTCGCTACCTTCATTTATCATCAAATATACGAACTCATTTTCATCGAGAAATTGGATCGCTACAGTGTGACAACGGACGCAAATTCAACAACAGTATGTTTTGCGATAGTCCATCGGCGACATGAACAACATTTAGCTTCTCATTTCCATACACTTCTCAACAAAATGTCAAGGCTGAAAGAATGCTTCAAAAACTGAAACATCTGGTGCTCACTCTTCTTCTCCAAGATTATATTCCGCATGTCTATTGGGTCGAGGCACTTCATACAGCTGCTCACCTTCTCAACATCCTCCCATCAGCGTGATTAAAAGTGCAACCCCATTTTTCACTTATTCGAGACAAAGGCATCTTATCACTCATACTCCATATAAGCTTGCTCCACGATCCACGCATGTGTCTTCCTTGTGTATCCCACTGAACACTATGGGTATCGCTTCTTCGAACTTTCCACCAACCGCATTATCATGTCGTGGCATGTTGTTTTTGATGAGGGAACATTCCCATTTCCTTCAGAAAAATCCACACCAACACTGGAGCATCCTCAAACGCCCATTGAGCCAATCATAATTTCAACGACTACCACTCCTACATTGACAGCCAAGCCTCAATCTTTTCCGCCTCCTACACCACCGGTTCTTCCACCACTTGTACCTTCACACCTAATGCTCACTCATGGTAAGGATGGCATCGTCAAATCGATCTAACGCCTCTGTCTCCACACATGTTCAGTGTAAAGCCTCTTTCCCGTTTATCCGCTGACCGACGAGCTGACCGACCAACAATCTAACAAGAACATAAAGGATTCGCTACATACGAAATCAAAAGACAATTCGGTTTGAGTAAATGGATCAAATTAAACCATCTTTGACATTGTTTACCTTGTTTCCACGATACAAAGCTTATAAACTTGTACCGCTTCCACGAGTTGTGTTCGGTTCGGACTAAACCGTATATAAAGTAACAATTCCATTTTTAGTCTTTTTAACTAATTTCAAAGGGTTATCTAAAATTATTTTAAGGCGCCCAAAAATACGAAAACAAAATAATCAAAACGATTTGAAAGAAAATTGTAGCCATCTAAGATCACCAGTGAATTAGCTCCCAACTAAACAGGCTAAGCATATCCCACCCAAAACCCAAAATAACATGCAATAACAATAAAAAATAATAAAACAGTCGATCACGTGCTACCAAGACGTATTGAGCTCCACAATACACAAGCATTATCTACCAATAAAATAAAAGCTAAGAAAGCCAAGAAAACTGCGGCACATGCCCTCGACAAGACTCGATCTACACTAGTGCGGCTCTAACGCAATCTCCACACCATGGGTCCCAATCGTGAACACGGTTATCTTCCACGCGAACAATTATCTACCCATTTTTCATGATAACTAAAACCTCCCACGACTCCTAGATGTAAACATAAGTCCTACGACTAGAACACTATTCTTTGTCCATCGATATGCGGCGACTCGGACTATCCCTAAATAGCCAAAGTTTTCATGCCGCTCGACCTTAGGACGCAACCACGTCTCTCCAGAATACACACCTACCGACGTCACGCCTAGCCATAACTACTACCCGAAGATATGTAAACTAACCATGATCTCCCGAAGATCCAATCGGGAAGGAAGCACCAGAACGCTAACGCGATACTCGCGGGATCTAAGGCACCTTATAGTCCTAATAATAATATAATAAACAAATTGACTCACTGAGACTCTACGACTCCACGCAAGACCGATGATGTCAAATGGTAAATACTAACTTAACTTAGTACCGAGTTTATCATTCAATTCCTAACCTCAACATCACCAATCACTAATTCAACCCATCCTACACAGTCCCGTACCGGAATAAGTATTAAACAACCGAGTATACTCCGCCCTACACCAGAGTAGATAAATCTACAATAATGATACAACACATCAACCATAAACAAACAAATACTTTATTTATAATCAATTAATCTTTAATTCTCAGTTTAACTTTTTATTTTGGTTTAACCAGGTACCTTGAGATTAGTAAGCTTACTAACTCTGTAGTTCATATAGTTATTAAATTTATTTTAGTTTAACTCTTAGAATTAGTATATTTTAAATTTTCAGTTTTAATTCCCGAATTAATATTTATTTACTTATTTTACTGCTAGATTGGAGTGAGTATAATTATTAACTCCCTAGACTTTTATCCTCGATTATTTAAGTCTTTTAATTCCTAACTTTTTAATTTCTAGATTTTATATTTCGTCAGATTGAAGTTAGTAAACTTATTAACCTTCTGACTTATGATTTATGTATATTTTATTTAATTTAATTATTTTAACATGATCTAACTAATCTCATTCCGGTTATAATATGATAAGGTTTGTTACAAATTTAATCTGTAATTTAATCGTCTCGTAATTTCTTTATATATATCCATTTATTATGGTCCGTATAATATATGCATATTTTTCTAGATATGACGATGTATATGCGATGCAACAATTAATCACCGAGTAAACACGCAGAGATCAATAATATCTATGAACATCCAATTATGTCATTTAACGATATTTAAATGTGTCATACATTTATATATTTTCCTATCTATTTATTTAATTATCCTAAACCGCATTCTTTAATATTTCAATTATGGGTACGAGATCCTACGACTCTATGGTTTATTATTTTCGGGGTATATAAGTCGATTTGATCTAACTTAATGCAACACGCAATCAAACATAGCCAACTCACAATGGTAAAGGTGATGGACATACGAATGGACGGAACTCTGAGACTTGACACAAACCCGATGTTAATCCGAACCGTTGACCCGAGATTTACCGAGAGTTGTCTTGAGAGTTTTTATCGGCAAGTGGAGAGTTGACCGGTGGAGGTGGGTTGACCGGGGAGGGAGGGTTGGCCGGATGCATTGACCGTCGGCCGGTTAATCGGCGGTTTGCCGGCAAAGCTTCGGTGGAGGTTGACTGCTCTGGCGACTTCTCCCGTGAGGGAGGAAAAGTTCGGCGAGGTGGCGAGGAGGGATGAGGTGAGGCGAGGGGACTGCGGAAGAGAGTGGCGGTTTCCGACGGGAATTCCAGCGATTTCTCCGGTGATGGTGAGGCTTCTCCAATGTGATTATGTGAGTGATTAAGGTGGCTAATTTTTTTATCAAGGCTAATGGTGTATATAGGAGTGATTAAGGGAATGATTAAGGCTTAACGGGGTGTTTTAGGATTACTTGGGAATTAAGAAAGAGGTGGGGGATGACGGTGGTCGCCGGCGGTTATGAGAGGGAGGATGAATGTTTTTTTTTTTTGAATTTTGGTGTGAGGAAGAAGGATGAAGATGGTCACATTTTTATAGTCCAATGGTTCATGAACTTGTAAGCACATATGTCTTCTTGTTTCCATGCATATTGACACCTAGAGGGCATATGTCAACTACAGCTTTTTGCATGAGGTTAATTGGACTATGACACAAAAAGATGCATGCACCCATTTTGGTCAACCGATGATCGCCACGTGGTGCCGGTGATCCCGAGCTAAGATTCTTTCAATTCCTCTAATCCATTGTTTTTCATTTTTATTTTCTTGAAACTCAAAAAAATATTTATCTTCATTTTATTTGGCCCGTTTTGCCTTTAGGAGCTCGCAAAACTCCAAAAGATGTTTTCGTCCTTTTCTCAGTTTTGTTGGTTTTCATTTCCGACAATCCGCAAGATCTTCTAAAAAACATTCTTCGACTATTTCTGTGTTCTAAATAATCTTTTAAATAAAAACAAGATTATTTGGCCCATTGTAGCTTCTCGACTCTATTTTTATGAAAATTATCAAAACGCCCTTTTGCTTTCAAAATTGCAGAAATGCTCTCCAATGATTTTTCTTGAACTTCGAATCTTCCCGTCGATGGTAATACGAGACGGAGTATTACATTCCCCCTTATTATAGGAATTCGTCCCCCAAATTCTCCGTTCGATTAAACCCCAAACTCGGAAGCAAAACACTATAAATCTGGTGCTTCTGAATCGGACTCAAAAATTCCTCTGCTCCATTGAAACACCTAACTCTTATCCCAACTCTGATGCGCCAATCTGATACTCTGCTCAAATCATCACTCAAATACTTCCACCAAATACTGATAACTTGCATCGCCAAAACCCAAATCATTTTGCTCCACGAATGATCTTCTGAGTTGCCAATACCCATTACGCTCGAACTGATGTCTCTGGCCCATTTTGTGATCATCACTGATACCCACAACTTTTTATTGAACTATATTGAAATGCTCTACTTTATTCGATTCGGGTACGACGGTCATACTAATCCAAAAACACAATTGCTATCTTCAGAGTTCGGGTTCGGTCTCGTGTTCACGTTCCATGGTCACATCACGTTCTGCATCAACATGTTTACCAATACTGAATGGTTAGACTTTCTAACTTATGTATCGACTTTATTTCCTTATACAATTATTGGTAACTAGCCACACACCAATCAATCATGTATGGCTAATTATCAATAACATGTAATTCAATATCGTTGTACATGAGTAACCTATCTTAACCGATTCTCATTTCCGAAACTTATTTCTAACCAAAACTTGTTTTCTAATCAACCTTCAAACTAAATCTACAATACTAATTGATAACCTACAATTCCATCAAATGATTTTAAACACTTAAATTTTCCGATTGTCAAACTCTAATTAAAACACTTAATTCTTAATCCAAGCAAGCAACTAACACTTTAACGGATCAATATATCTAATAAACTCGCTAATAAATAAACCAAGCGATTAATCACTACCAACCTAAAGAATTAATCAATGCAATCTTAAATACAATCAATCCAACGATCTAATGCAATGAATCTACATTACCATGATGCAATATGTGAATGCAAAAGCGGTCATCTTTAGGGGTCCTGATAAAAACCATCTGTTTGGACCACCATTTGTTTTTCACGTTGTAAACGTATTGCATTCACTACTTTCAACTATCCTAGACCCATCATATGAGGAGATTAAAATGGTGCCTAGCCTTTCGAAAGGAAGCATGTATGTCTGTACACATCATCCCAAACACATCATCCCAAACACATGCATGCAATAAAGTTAATTCGTTACTCAAAATGATAAATACTGAATCACCCAACATCTACCATGTATATAAAACATCAACATATCATATAACCGAAATATGTACAAGAAGTTTAAATACATAGGTTTGCATGGCATATATACAATGCGGTTGCACACCCCCCCCCCCCAAAAAAAAAAAAGAAACACTGCTACATAAATTGAATCGTCAGTGACGAGAATATAAGCCGCTAATATATATATATACATCAAAAATGTTAAGTTAGTGTCCTTATTTACCTGGGCTTAACCTAAAATCTCCAACACGAGCGGTACGCCCCGCACTGACTACAGTACAACTCTTGTGGATAATCACTGGCAGGTGTTCCAGGAGGATGCGCTGGGTGTGCGTGTGGTGCGGCGGCGGTGGCGTGATCCGGGTAGAACGGTCTTATAGAAAGGATGGGGCGAGATGCCTTGGATGGCCGCCTATAAGGCAAACTGGTGACAGAGGTGGCGGATGGTATAGCTCATAATAGGAATGACATCATGCATAGTGAAAGTATGTGGCGCCGCAAGCGTAGCAGGAGCGGTCCAGATCATAAGCAGTAGATCGAACCGGTGCTGGCGGGGGTGGGCTGGCAGCCTGAGGAGGGGGCTCCTACTGAGTGTCACCAGGAAACTCTAGAGGCACGACTAACCATCTAATCTGGTCATCTATCAATCCTTCCAGTGAAGGAGCTGGGTAGGATTAATGCGCTCCATCGGAAAACTGAAGTCTGGGAGCAAGGAGAGGAGAATGTCGTCAGGGCTGTATGGCGACAGTGGGGCAGGGGCCTTTCGTTGAGGAAGAGGCGCTGGCTATGAGGGGAGGAAGAGGCGTTGGAGGCGTACCAAGAGTCGGTAATGACGCAAGGTTGCTTTCGGAGGCCTACAGCAGGTCCATGTACCCAAAGTAAGGTACTCAAGAGGTAGCGTCGTCATGGGGTGGTACGCGTATGGGTAGAGCGGCTACTGGGCCCGCGCCAATAATGACATGTTCCGGAATCGGTACTGAGATAAGGAAGCACTTTGCATGCTAATAGTACGGCCATGGGCTAGCCGAGATAGATCCAACAGACTCGCGGTCAGTAATGCGGAGACAACATACCCAAACACACCCACTCCTCCTACGACAACTCTGATGTATGACAGCAAGAAAAACACAAAACAGCTAGTTCACATCCTATTAAAAAAATTTAACTTACAATATTTCCCTGGTGACGGACGCGGCTTGGATTCCTAACGGTTTCATTTGGGACACATTTTAACTCGATAAAACAATGAAATTTTTGGATAACCGGAATTTTAGAATCCATGAAGAACCATCCTCTGGTACCACTTTTTATACGCCCCATTCTCGTTTATCCGCTAATCGACAAGCTGACCGGCCAAGAATCAAATAAGAACATGACGGCTGAACCCGTGCAAGCCAAACGAGAAGGAATCGCTACATATGAAAGCCAGAGACGGTCCGTTTTGAGTCAATAGCTCAAACCAAACAATATTTGACTACATTTACCATGTTTTCATGATACAAGGCTTTCAACCCATACCGCTTTCATGTGTTGTGTTCGGTTTGGACTAAACCGTATATTATAGTACATTTCCAATTTTAGTCTTTTAAATCTTTTAAATTCTTTAAACTTATTTTTAACTAATTTTAAAGGTTAACTAAAATTCTTTTAAGTCACCCATGAAATCTGAAACCGAAATAACCAAAACCAATCGAAAACAAACCATAGCAAAATGCAACTCGAATCAACTCTGTGTGGTCGACGCGTCCGCCGAACAACTCCTGAAACCTAAAAAGAGATGAAAAGAGTTAGATGAGCATTCTAAGATCACCCAGTGAATTGGCCTCCAACTAAACATGCTAAACATATCCCACCTGAATCCCAAAATAAGAAGGAATACAATCAACAAAATAAAACAGTCGATCACGTGCTACCAGGACATAATGAGCTCCACAACACACAAGCATTCTCTACAAAAAAAAATTGAAGCTAAGAAAGTCGAGAACACTTCGGCACTTGCCCTCGACTAAACTCGATCTACACTAGCGTGGATCTAATGCAATCTCCACACCATGGGACCAAATTAGATACCCTTTTTCATGATAACTAAAACCTTCCAACTCCTATACATAACACGAAGTCCTACGACTAGAACATTGTTCTATGTTCATTGATACACGGCGACTCGGACTACTCCTAGATAGCCAAAGTTTCCATGCAGCCTAGCCCTAGGACGCGACCCCGTTTCCGGACTACACACCTACTGATACCACTCCATAGGTTAACGCCTAGCTAGAACCACTACCCGAAGATACGTGAACTTACCAAAATCTCTTGAGGATCCAATCGGAACGCAGGACTTGCGGGATCTAACGCGCCCTATAGTCATAATACTAATAATAATATATAATAAACAAACAGAATCACTGAGACTCTACAACTCCACGCAAAACCAATGAGGTAAAATGGTAAATACTAACTTAACCCAGTACCCAGTTTATCCCGCAAGTTCTAACCTCAACATAACCAATCACTAATTCAACTCGTCCTATGCGGTCTCGTACTGGAATAGGTATCAAACAATAAAATCTACTCGTTCCGGCGCCGAAGTAGATAAATCTACAATAATCATACAACACATCAACCACAAACGAACATATACTTAAGTTATAATCAGTTACTCTTTAATTCCCAGTTTAACACTTTATTTTGGTTTAACATGTTACCTTAGGATAATAAGCTTACTAACCATGTAGCCCATATATTTATTAAACTTATTTTAGTTTAAATCTTAGATTTGGTATATTTTAATGGGAATTCGGCCAAAAAAATCCCTAACTTTGCACAGCTTGCCAAAAGAGACACGATAATATTTCATTGACTTTTAAATATATTAATAATTTTTTCGTTGACTTGCCAATTAAGCACGCCGTTAACAAATTTAACAGAAAAGTTGGACGTCGTTTGCTAAGCTCGTTAAGTAAAACGACCTCGTTTTGAGATGATACAAGACGTTGTTGTTTTACATTTTTTTCCTTTCAAAAACATGTTCATTACAGGACTTGAACTCGACACCTATGGGCTGAATAAGGGGGTTTCTGCCACTGGGCTAGTGGCTCTTTTAAGAGAATCTCAAACATGTTTTCTTTTATTAAATATAAAAAAATCTCTAAAAACTACAAAAATTCAAAAATCTCTGAAAAGATAAAATTAAAATTAAAATTACAAATAAGTTTTATTTTTCGTTAAAAATAAAAATTTCAAAAATTAAAAAAAAAATCAAAATAAAATACACAAATAATATTTTGGAATCACACTATATATTTCATATGATTAATGTATTTAGGATAAAATACACAAATGATATTATCACACAAAATTTTGATAAAAATAGTAATTAAATGACACACATTTGTAGTTTTTGGTGTGTGCTCGTTTGGTATCATATTTTAGTAACAATCTTTTTAGATTTTTTAGCAAAACAAAATTGTACAAAAATATATAGTGTGATAAATATCATTTAGGTAATTTTATCTTAAATACACTATGTTATATAAAAAATAGGTTTCAAATTGTTTAATCATTAATTTTAATTTTAGTATTTTGGAATTTTTTGATTTTTTTTTAATTTTTAGGATTTTTTTACTTTTAATTTTTAACGATAAAATATATTTCAAATTTTGATTTTAAATTTATTTTTTCAGAATTTTGCTTGAATGTTTAAAATTTATATTTTTGATTTTTTTTAGGTTCTAGATATTTTTCTTAGATACTCAATAAAAGAATATATGTTAGAGATTACATTAGAAGTGTTACTAGCCTAGTGGTAAGAATTCATATTATTCAACCTTAAGGTCTCGAGTCCTTAGATTGCCATGTTTTATTTTTAAAACATGTAAAACGACGTCGGTTCAAAAGAGACAAAATGACGTCGTTTTGTTTAATGTTAAGCTAACAGTGTCTAATTATTTTATTAACGGCGTGCTAAATTGGCAAGTCAACGAAAATATTGTTAATATATTCAAAAGTCAAAAAAAGTTCAGTGTTTTATTGGTCTGTCTAAAGTTTGTGTCTCTTTTGGCAAATCCTACAAAGTTTAGATTTTTTGGCCGATTTCCCATTCTTTTGTTTTAATTCCTGAATTAAATATTTATTCATTTATTTACTTATTTTACCGCAAGATTAGAGTTAATAAAATTACAAACTTCATTGACAGTTTATCCCCAATTATTTAATTCTTTTAATTCTTAACTCTTTAATTTTTAGATCTTAATGAGTTATTTCGTCAAATTGGGGTTAGTAAACTTACTAACCTCATCAGTCCTGATTTATTTATATTTTATTTAATTTATTTATTTTAACCCGATCTAGCTAATCCCATTCCGGTAATAATATTCTAAGGTTTGTTACAAATTTAATCCGTAATTTAATCATCTCGTAATTTCCTTTCATTTATTTTGGTTCATATAATATATAAATATATATATATATATATGCATATTGTTCCTTAGATATGACATTCTATATGCGATGCAACAATCAATCACCGAGTAAACACACAATGATCAATAATATCTACGAACATCTAATTATGCAATTTAACGATATTTAAATGTGTCATACATTTATATATTTCCTATCTATTTATTTAATTTTAAATTATTTAATTGTCCTAATACGCGTTCTATCATATTTCATTTATGGGTATGAGATCCTACGACTCAATGGTTTATTATTGTCGGGGTCAATATGCCGATTCGATATAACCGAATGCAACACGCAATTAAACATAGTCAACTCACAGTGGTAAAGGTGACGAGCTGACAAATGGACGGAACTCCAAGACCCGACACGAACATGATGCTAACCCGAGCCGTTGACCCGATATTGAACGATAGTTTACTCGAGAGTGTTTATCGGCAAGTGGGAGAGTTGACCGGTGAAGGTGGGTTGACCGGCAATGGTTGACCGGCGGTGTTGACCGTCAGCCGATTAATTGGCAATTTGCCGCCGAGAGCTCTGGCGGTGGTTAACTTCTCTGGTGAGGGAGGAGAAGTCCGGCGAGGTGAGGTGAGGGTACGACAGAAGAGAGCAGCGGTTTCCAGCGAGATTCAGAGACGGTGAGGTTTCTCCGACATAATTAGGTGAGTGATTAAGGCTTAACGGGGGTGTTTTGGGATTACTTGGGAATTAAGAAAGAGGTGGAGGATGGTGGTGGTCACCGGCGGTTATGGGAGGGAATAGGAGGAATATTTTTGATGAGTTTTTGGTGTGAGGAAGAAGGATGGAGTTGGTCCTCGTTTTATATTCCAGTGGTTCATGAACTTTCTGTTGGATCCCACTGGATCTAGGGTTTGATATATTGAATGAAAACCAACCTCGTTCTTACCTTTTTTGGCAGCGGAATGAAGATGGTGAAAGAGATCAGTGGAGCAACGCAAACGCCTTGCCTCTACCAGATACACACGCACGCTCGCTGGAAACGGGATGCTAGTGTCGGATCAACGGGAATCGATTCTCTCTGGTGTTTCTACTGTTTCTGTCAAGAAAAAGTGGACGGCCCAGTGTTTAGGTCGAAACTTACTTGTTATATTCGACCTAAAACACAATTAACGGGCCAGACTTAATCAAGTCTTAATTCGAAAAGTCTTTCGAAAAACCCGAACTGTGTCGACCGACACACAAGCTGTGTCGATCGACACAACACCATTTTATCGATTATAATGTGTATCCAATACACATTAATATGATCATTACCATAATGATCATTCCCATGTTGTAGCTTCCAGTTTGCTTAGGTGTGTGACCCTATAGGATCATATAGTACTGGTAGTAAGTCCATAACTTACAGATTGCAAGAGGCTTCTAGCAAAACATTGCAACCGCCCAGTATTATACGAATGTCTGATCTCGACACACAACTATCATCAGGAGTGAGTACAAGTGTGATTTCAGGACACTATCCCAACAATCTCCCACTTGTACTGGAATCATCAATTCCTATAATCCTTTTGTCTCTGTATCTCGATTTGGCATAACGCAAGATTGGTGTCATCCTTATTAAGCCAACATCGTGTTTATCGAACTCCTGTTCTCATACTGAACATTACAAACAACTGAACTACAGTTCGTTTGAGTGCGGCCACACATTCTCTCAGTATTCAATCTTCGATAGGCCCTGAGATATTTATCTCCCGTTATACAGGAGGGACAAATCTCATCTTGTTCCATCCCTGTTTCAACGCACACTTCATGATATACTTGAACAGTGCCGTTATAGTCGCCAGTTACGGGTCGACGTTTGACAAAGTCAAAGTGTACCAATTCATATGCAAGAAAGCATGATGAACTCAGGTCTAAGGACTATACTCTATAGTCGTAATGAGAACCTCTTATGACACAGATATAACTATCTTGTAGACTTCTCATTAGCGGGTCATGTCCGATCATATGTTCACTAACATATATCTATGTGACTGACTGCGATAATCATATCATTGACTATGAAACTTAGCCAACAGTCACCTCACAATCTAGTCTCTAACGGTTGTCAGTGTCCCAATTCTACAACCTCGACTAGGGACAAAATAATTTATTAACTTATAGGGTTTCATGATCAAGTCCTCAACTTGATGACCTATAATATGTCATAAACTTATTTTGGGACCATTATTTAGATCACAATAAATAATGTTGAAATCAAAGTTCATTAAACATTTCCAAAAGAATGTATACAAGAGCGTCTTATTATAACTAAAACAAAACTAAAACTCCCACTAGAATCAAGATTACATCTTAAGATCTCTAATGCCTACAGCAGTCGTATGACTCTCATGCTTAGGCCTTGGGAGTGACTTAGTTAGAGGATCAGCGACATTCTCGTCTGTCGGAACTCGGCTGATCTTCACATCACCTCTATTGATGATATCATGAATCAGGTGATATCTCCTCTCCACGTGTTTGGACTTCTGGTGTGACCTGGGTTCTTTCGCCTGAGCAATGGCTCCATTGTTGTCACAAAACAAAGCTACTGGCTCCAAGATACTAGGAACCACACCAAGTTCAGTCATGAACTTCTTAATCCAAACAGCTTCCTTTGCCGCTTCTGAAGCAGCAACATATTCAGCTTCCGTTGTGGAATCAGCTACGGTATTCTGCTTAGAGCTCTTCCAGCTCACTGCACCGCCATTTAGACAGAAGACATATCCAGATTGTGATCGGAAATCGTCTTTGTCCGTCTGAAAACTCGCATCGGTGAATCCATTCACCACAAGTTCTTCACTTCCTCAATACACCAGGAATTTATCCTTAGTATGTCTCAAATATTTGAGAATATTCTTGACAGCTGTCCAGTGAACTTCACCTGGATCAGATTGGTATCTACTCGTCATGCTTAATGCGTAAGCTACATCTGGACGAGTGCAGAGCATGGCATACATAATAGATCCTATTGCAGAAGCATAAGGAATCCTATTCATGCGCTCTCGCTCAGCATGTGTCTCCGGACACTGCTTCTTGCTGAGACTCATGCCATGAGACATCGGTATGAAGCCCTTCTTAGAATCTTGCATCTTGAATCTGTGCAACACCTTATCAATATAAGTGTCCTGGCACAATCCAATCAGCTTGTTCACTCTATCTCTGTAGATTCTGATTCCAAGGATGTAAGCGGCTTCTCCCATGTCTTTCATGGAAAAACAACTTCCGAGCCAAGTCTTGACAGACTGAAGCAACGGAACGTCATTACCGAGGAGGAGTATGTCATCGACATACAGTACAAGAAACGCAATTTTGCTCCCACTAGTCTTCTTGTAAACACATGGTTCCTCTTCGTTCTTGATGAAACCAAATTGTTTTACTGCTTCATCAAAACGAAGATTCCAACTCCGTGATGCTTGCTTCAATCCATAAATGGATTTATGAAGCTTGCATACTTTCCCAGCGTTCTTAGGATCGACAAAACCTTCAGGTTGTGTCATATACACATCCTCTTCCAGAATACCATTCAGGAATGCGGTTTTGACATCCATTTGCCAAATCTCATAGTCATAATGAGTTGCAATCGCTAGAAGAATCCGACTGGATTTAAGCATAGCGACTGGGGAATAGGTTTCATCATAGTCAATACCATGAATTTGCTTGAAACCTTTAGCCACCAGCCTCGCTTTGTAAATCTGTACATTGCCATCCACGTCAATCTTCTTCTTGAAGATCCATTTACACTCAATGGCTTTTACACCATTAGGTAAATCGACCAAGGACCATACTTGGTTTTCTGACATAGATCCCATTTCGGACTTAGAGGCTCCAAGCCACTTTTCGGAGTCCGGGCCCATCATTGCTTCCGCGAAGGTCGCTGGTTCGTCACTTTCAATGATCATCAGATCATTTGAATCGGTTACGAGAAATCCATAGTATCTCTCGGGTTCGTGACGGATCCTTCCGGATCTGCGAACTTCAGGCTCCACAGGCGCCGGTTCCACAGAACTTTGTGGATCCAACTGCTGCTCTTCCTCAGCAGGTTGAGCAGTATCCTATGCATCTCGAATTTCTTCAAGATGTACTTTACTCCCACTATTTTTCTTAGAGAGAAACTCCCTCTCAAGAAAAGAACAGTCCCGAGCAACAAATACTTTGTTCTCAGATTGGTTGTAAAAGTAGTATACCTTGGTTTCCCTAGGATAACCAACGAAGTAGCATTTATCTGATTTGGGTGCAAGCTTGTCAGAGATTAAACGTTTGACATAAGCCTCACAACCCCAAATCCTCAGGAAAGACAGACTAGGAACATTCCCAGTCCACAGTTCATGTGGTGTCTTTTCCACTGATTTAGATGGTACCCTATTCAGTGTAAACGCGGACGTTTCTAGAGCGTATCTCCAAAAGGATAATGGAAGATTAGAATGACTCATCATAGACCGAACCATATCCAATAAGGTTCGATTCCTCCTCTCTGACACTCCATTCCATTGGGGTGTACCAGGAGGAGTGAGTTGTGAAATAATTCCACACTCGCTCAGATAGTCGCTGAATTCTTGACTCAAGTATTCTCCTCCGCGATCCGATCGCAGAACTTTGATACTTTTGCCAAGTTGATTCTGTACTTCATTCTTGAATTCCTTGAATCTATCAAAGGATTCTGACTTGTGTCTCATCAAATAGACATAGCCATACCTACTGAAGTCATCAGTGAAGGTAATGAAGTACTTGTAATTTCCTCTGGCAACAGTACTCATCGGCCCACATACATCAGTATGAATAAAGCCCAATAAGTCACTGGCCCTTTCATTTGGTTTGTTGAAAGGGGCTCTAGCCATTTTGCCCACCAAGCAAGATTCGCATTTCTCACATGATTCAAAATCAAATGAGCCCAGAAGCCCATTTCGATGGAGCCTTTGGATGCGTTTCTCATTGATATGGCCCAAACGACAATGCCATAAGAAAGTCGGGTTTTCGTCATTGGACTTAAACCGCTTTGTATTTATGTTAAAGTTAGGCATTTCTATATAACCCATTATCTAATGGGGCGCTACCATAAAATGTACCATCACGATTAAAAGAACAAACTTTATTCTTAACAGCAAAATCAAAACCTTCCAAATCCAAAACGGAAACTGAAATTATGTTTCTGCTAATCGCAGGTACAAAGTAGCAATTATTTAAAATTAAAACCATGCCCGAAGGTAAGGATAACTCGTAGGTGCCTACGGCCAGTGCAGCAACCTTAGCTCCATTCCCGACCCGTAGCTCCACTTGTCCTTTCTTCAGCGTCCTACTGTTTCTTAGTGCCTGCACATTTGTACAAATATGAGCACCGCAGCCGGTATCCAATACCCACGAAGTAGAACTAGAAGACATAACATTAAGTTCGATAACATAAATACCTGAGTCAGACGCATCATACTTCTTCTTCAGCTTCTTGTAATCTTCCATGAACTTCTTGCAGTCTTTCTTCCAATGCCCCAACTGCTTGCAGTAGTTACACTTATCCTCAGGAGAAGGCCCGGATTTGGGCTTCGGCTTGGGCTTGTCCTGACTTTCAGCCTGGACAACCTGGGCCTTACCCTTACCCTTCTTTGGTTTCTTAAACCTTTTATCCCCTTGTACCATCAGGACACTGGGAGTAGCCTTCTTGAGATTCGGTTCTGCTGTCTTCAGCATACCGTGCAACTCAGTCAATGTCTTAGTCATGTTTGGCATGTTGTAGTTCATGATGAACTGATCAAAACACGACGGCAAAGACTGCAGAATCATGTCAGTGGCCAGCTCCTGGCTAATGGCACAGTCCAGTTTCCCCAGGTTATCAATGTAACCCATCATTTAAAGGACATGAGGACTTACTGGACTGTCCTTAGCCAGCTTGCAATCCATGAGAGATTTAACCGTCTGGTATCTCTCTGTGCGAGCTTGCTCCTGAAACAAAACTTTCAGGCTGTTAATCATCTCAATGGGTGACAATACGTTCTCATATTGCTTCTGCAGCTCAGAGTTCATGGTCACCAGCATTAGACAATTAACATCTTTGACATCCGCTGAATGCTTATCCCAAGCATTCTTTTCTGTCTGCGGAGCATTGGAACGTGGCCTCTCGGTGAGAACTCTTTCAAGGACATATTCCTTGTTCTCCTGCCTGAGAACTATTCTCAGGTTCCGATACCATTCCAAGAAATTAGATCCATTTAACTTGTCCTTCTCAAGGACGGATCTCAGTGAGAAAGTGTTGATGTGATTTGAGACAAACATAGCTGTAATTCAAAAGAGGTAGATTTTAGTTATAATGCTCAAGAAATGAGAGTTCTTATCTAATAAGAAAACTCGCATTGTATTCAAAACTATGTTTCCTCAGATGAATACAATGAGCCAAGATCCTCAGATTACTAAAATTCGAGTGGGCGACTCACCGTTGCTCAAACTTTAGTTATCTAGGTAAGCAAATCATTGCTAATTGTACTCAGTGCAACTCTTGGTCGTGGATAAGACAAACTATGTCCAATCCACTCTGATGTCTCTGGGCCCAGAACTTCCGTTAGCCCAGTCAAGTAAAACCAATCCTTTTCTGTCTAGCGATCACTGACAGTTGCACTACAAGTCTGTCAATGACCACCTGCCTTACTCATGTTGCAGTGGATATCAAGGACTCCAAGAATATCCAACAAACAACACGAGTCTTGACAGCAGACAAGATCGGGCAAGACATCAAGATCACTTGATATTTTGTTGAGGAAAAGAACCGTTTTATCTTGATGCATATCCAATATACATTCAAGAATTTATTAATTTATTTAAAACATTCAGTTTTATTTAGTTTAGATTCATCTACAACTTTTAGGATTAGATTGTTCTGGTATATGCAAATATGTGGTCCAACCAGCATATCTGCGAATGTCGTGTCGATCGATGCCGACCATTGGCATCGGTCGATGCAACTAGAATTAAACCGTTCTTCGATAACCGGTCAAACCAGATCGAATTTACATAACCAATTCAATCCAATTGAACCGGTTCGGTTTAATAGTCCATGTCGATCGTCACACACTGTGTGTCGATCGACATGACCAAACCAGAACCAATTTGGTTAATTAAAATTAATCGAGCGATATAACCAGTTCAATCCAATTGAACCGGTCTATCTAATCGCTTTGCCTGTGTCGACCGATACACCCAGTGTATCGACCGACACAGCAGGAATATGGGTACTCGATCTCAGATCGAAACCCTAAAATTATTTGCGGATTTTCGCCTTGTGTCGACCGACACACGCTTTGTGTCGATCGACACTTTGCGGCAAACCCTAAAATTTTATTGCGAGTTTTCGCTCTGTGTCGACCGACACACGCTTTGTGTCGATCGACACCCTGCGACAAACCCTAAAATTTTACGTTTTGATTCGCGGCGTGTCGACCGACACACGCTTTGTGTCGATCGACACAGTGCGATTTCAACAATATCATCGTTTTCAATCATGAACAAAATCCGAGATTAACATTCAATAAAACGATTTTAACAGGCAAAATTCAATCCAACAACTTCAAGTTTCGAATTAATTTCACCAGATTCAATAGTTAAACCCTAACTACGCTCTGATACCACTGTTGGATCCCACTGGATCTAGGGTTTGATATATTGAATGAAAACCAACCTCGTTCTTACCTTTTCTGGCAACAGAATGAAGATGGTGAACGAGATCAGTGGAGCAACGCAAACGCCTTGCCTCTACCAGATACACACGCACGCTCGCTGGAAATGGGATGCTAGTGCCGGATCAACGGGAATCGATTCTCTCTGGTGTTTCTACTGTTTCTGTCAAGAAAAAGTGGACGGCCCAGTGTTTAGGTCGAAACTTACTTGTTATATTCGACCTAAAACACAATTTACGGGCCAGACTTAATCAAGTCTTAATTCGAAAAGTCTTTCGAAAAACCTGAACTGTGTCGACCGACACACAAGCTGTGTCGATCGACACAACACCATTTTATCGATTATAATGTGTATCCAATACACATTAATATGATCATTACCATAATGATCATTCCCATGTCGTAGCTTCCAGTTTGCTTAGGTGTGTGACCCTATAGGATCATATAGTACTGGTAGTAAGTCCATAACTTACAGATTGCAAGAGGCTTCTAGCAAAACATTGCAACCGCCCAGTATTATACGAATGTCTGATCTCGACACACAACTATCATCAGGAGTGAGTACAAGTGTGATTTCAGGACACTATCCCAACACTTTCAAGCACAAGTGTGTTCTTGTTACAATGCATATTGACACCAAGAAGGCATGTGGCAACTTCAGATTTTTGTATGAGGTTAATTGGATTTGGACACAAAAGATGCATGCACTCATCTTGGCCAATCGGCGATCGCCATGTGGGCCCGGCGGTCCCGGAACAAGATTCCGTCAATTCTTGAAATCCATTTTTATGTCAAATTTGTCTTCTTAAAACTCCAAAAATAATTTTCTTCATTTTATTTGGTCTTTTTTGCCTTTATGTATCTCTCGAAACTCCAAAATATGTTATGTCCTTTCCTTGGTTTTATCGTTATTCATTCCCGACAATGTGCAAGACTTTCTAACAATTCGTCTTTGGCATTTTTCGTTTTCTAAATAATATTTTTAAATAAAATCAAGATTATTTGGTCCATCGTAGCTTCCTGCTTTATTTTCTGTAAAATTACCAAAATGCCATTTTACTTTCAAAAATTACAGAAATGACCTCCGGTGATTTTTCTTGGACTCTGAATATGTCCGTCAATGGTAAAACGAGAGGGGGGTTATTATATGCAGTCTCTCCTTTGCCTATCTCTCATGTTTAGGCTGCCAATGACTTGAATTGGAACCTTTGACACTAGAGAGGAATATGATGCTCTAGTTAAAACGGGAACGTGGTCTTTAGTACAACAACCCAAAACTCATAACATTTTTCGTTCCATGTGGTTGTTCAGGCACAAATATGATTCTACAGGGAATCTCTCTTGCTAAAAAGAAAGGCTGATTGCTAATGGGAAGTCACAACAACAAGGAGTGGACTGTGATGAAACATTTAGTCTTGTCATCAAGCCGGAAACTATTTGTAATGTCCTTCATCTGGTGGTCATTAAAAATTGGCCTCTCCATCAGCTCGATGTCAAAAACGCGTTCCTACACGGTGATCTCAAGGAAACAATTTATATTCACCAGCCTCCTAGATTTAAATATCCTTCACGACTCGACATGTATGTCTTCTCCATCGATCTATCTATGACCTGAAGCAGTCACCACGCGTGTGGTAAAATCGCGTTGCAACGTTTGCTCGTCATCTTGGCTTTGTTTAAAGCATTATAGATACATCATTTTTGTGTTACATCGTGGAAAAGAGCTTGCGTATCTTTAACTATATGTCGAAAATATTGCACTTACGGCATCCACTCCCGATCTTCTCAAATCCATCATTGCGGCTCTCTCAGCTGAATTTCCAATGTCTAACTTGGGTCCTCTAGATCACTTTATGGACATCTCTGTCTCTCGAGATTCAAAGGGAATATTTCTGCATCAATAAAACTACATAGTTGATCTCCATCATCGCTCTCATATGACAGAATGCAAACCATGCCATATTCCAGTTGATACGAAGCCCAAACTTTCGGCGGAAGCAGGCAAACAATTTTCTGACCCAACACTTTACCACAGTCTTGCAGGAGCTCTCCAATATCTGACTTTCACACGTCCAGACATCTCATACGCAGTGCAGCAAGCTTGCCTTTTGATGCACGATCTTCGCGAGCAACATTTCCTAGCATTGAAGCGCATCATGCATTTTAAAGATACATTAACTCATGGTCTTCAGCTTCACTAGTCCTCTCATATGTCTCTTATCGCCTACATTGATGCTGATTGGACGATCAACTTTTGGGTTTGGCATTTTCATTGGCGATAATGTTCTGTCCTAGTCTGCTAAAAGACAGCAAACCATTTCAAGCGCAGAATCCGAATACAAAAGGAGTTGTCAATACAGTAGCTGAGTTGACCTAACCTAGTTGTGAAACCTATTTCTTGAGCTATGGTTTCCTTTGAAGACATCTTCTCTTGTATACTACGAAAACATCAGTGTTGTCTACCTCTTCACCAATCCAGTATATCATTAACGAACGAAACACATTGAAATAGACATTCACTTTGTTAGAAAACAGATGTCGCTCGGACACGTCAAGGTTCTACATGTTCCAACAACACTTCAATATATAAACATTTTTACAAAAGGCTTACCAACTTCAGTATTTTTTGGATTTTCGGTCCAGCTTGAACGTTCGAAAACCTCCGGTTCAGACTGAAGGGGGTATTAGACTAGATATACTTGAATCTAGTCTAGATATTATATGATCCCCGATTTGTCTATATACATTAGATATACGATCATAACCAATATATCTATATACACTTAACTGAATGCATAACCTCCAATCACGGAGTTTCATAAGATTACAATTTATTTGGCATTTATTTCTAGAACTATGATTGATTATAAGAAAGTGTTGGCTAGTGTACCGTCTCAAACTGTTTGTAGGTTATATTCGAATTTTGTTATGAGAAAAAGGTATAAAATATGGTAAAAGAATATATGGGCCCTAACAAAGTAGAGAAAAGGCCCAAGAGTTGCCCAGTCGTTTGGGAAGAGGAAGCCTAGTCGATGATGATCAAGTTTGATGTTCTTGCTGCATATCAGCATATATATATATATGACATTATTCTAAATGCATGCTAAGTACCTACTAGCCACGACCCCGACGGTTTCCACGGCCAGCCCCACGATTTGCTAAGAACCTACTATATATAATGTGCCTTCTTTTACACTGTAAAAATTATACATCTTTTTTTTTATAACTTCTCCATGAATCATACCTTCCGAAGAGCTTTCCTCCAATGGCGTTACAAAGATCATCACTTGGCCACGGTCATAGGCAACCGAATCAAAGATCCTATCACGACCACCAAATTTGTAAATATACGTAACATTTCAAAACAAATTAAATGCCTCTCTCCATTTGATATTCAATCTCAACCATTCGGCTATGGCGCCAAGATAGAAGACTACAAGCAGACTAAACATGGTGCCTTTTTCTCCAATTGGAAGGTCCTTTCTGATTTCTCTCGTCCCTCTATTTCGATTTGTCTATTGAGATCAAACTCTCTGGAAGTTTATATAATGTTTTTGCTCGATCTTGCGTTATCTCTCAAACCCTTTAAGGATCCTCTGGTTTTCATTTGAGTTGAGGTAATTGATCTCAGATTCGTTGAAATAATCTAAGCTCTGGTCATTTGCATGGTTCTGTCAAACTTCTGTTAAAGTTGTCACTTTTAGACCTAACTAGATAACTTTGTCTCATTGCGTACGTTACAAGTTAAAGTGGTTTGGTTGTTGTGTTATGCAACAGATTCTGATAGGATCCAAGGACTGGGAGGATTTCAAAAATGGAAAAGCCGGCGTGAGTAGATACAGAGTCCATGACTTACCCTGTAAGTATTGTGCGGGTCTGTATGAGCTTGGTGTAGCAGTCATGGGTGAAGACCAAGGTCAAGAGATTGATCCAGATGATGTTTGTGTTGCATATATAGGACATTCTAAATGCGTTAGATCTAGACTCCAGGAGCATGGATGTTCCGGTGCTCATTTGCGCTATGTCAACAACATTGGCGATTATAAGAAGCCTTTATTTGAGGACATATTCGGGAAACAAGGCTCCATTTTGTATAGATTGGCGCAGGTGAATATTTTCTATTTTGAGTTATGCTCAAGTATACAACTACTGATCATGTGATTGTTTCTATACTTTTCACTGTGATTATCAGATGGGAACTAAGAGGGAAGCTGAGGCAGCAGAAGCGATGCTTTTGTGCACATATGACTATGCTTGGAACGTAAGAAATAACGGGGAGCGACGCCATCTTGATTTACTCAAGAAGCTCGGTGATGGCGAGTTTATGAGTCGTAGGAAATTAGGCTGTGATGTTGATCAAACAGACTAATATGTAATCACTTCTTGTACAGACTGTTGGGATTAGGTATATGGATTTAGTAATCTCTACGCTTGATTGTTTTATCTTGTGAAGTACTGAAGTATCTTGTACAAATGTGGTTGTGCAAATATCATGAGATCACTAATGAGTTATGTTCGGTTTCATCCACAATATGAAGATAAAGCTTTCTCTAAACTCACTTTAGAGAAAGCTATGAGTAAGCTATGAGTAATGACAACGGTCTTTCACTTGGAAAGCTTATAAACGTTGGAAAGGAGCGAGATCATCGTCAACCTCCGGTATTCGGGTCGGTTCCGGGTATGATCAATTCGGTTCCGGTTCTTTCGGGTTGAAATTTTTTTACCCAATAGATACCTATGCAATTTCGAATCGGATATCGGTTCGGGTCAAATCGGTTCCGGGTCGGTTCGGGTCTAAAAATTCGGAACCAAATTTTACCAAAATTTATAAAAATATCTAAATTAGACCCAAAAATCTGATTTTTTACGAAAACCAGCAAAAAAACAAAAAAAAAACAAAAAAAAATTGAAAAAATTATCTGAAATATCAAAATATATTCAAAAACCAAAAAATAAAACTTTAAAATATCTATAATACCAAAATTATACTTATGATATCCGAAAATAACTAATATATTTAATATTTTCCGGGCCATTTGGAATCCGATCGGGTATCGGTTCGGTTCCGGGTATTACCCGATACCCACGGTTCCAAAATAAATTATCCATCGAGTAAATGCTATATAACCAAATTGATTTTGTATCGGTTCATTTCGGATCGGTTATGGTTCGGATAATCATTTCCGGTTAAAATGTCCATGCCTAACTAGGACACACTCCTAGACCATTCTCTTGTTTTTTTTTTAATCAGATAACACGAATGATTTTGGGTTTTAAGGAAGGTTGAGGATAGAAAATCCCAAATATGGAAGTCAACTTAACCAATTAGTTATTTTGATTATTCATTGGAATAGTATCATATTTATGCTAAAACTACGTAATCAGCATTATTGATTGGGACTAATCCACAAACCGTACAGAGAAAGCTTCACCGTTCCAACGGTAACATGAAGCCGTCTGACACAAATAGAAACATTCTTCTTCTTTTTTTTTTTGTGTGATGGAGATTTTCTTTTATCTTTTTATTCAGTTATTAAAATTAAATAAATAAAGCTCTGACGAAAAAGGCCTTATCATAGTGTCACATCGGAATGGATTTCGGCGACGGCGTTTCTTTCGCCGTCGTCCCAACTGTATACAAGAGAGAAGACTATAAGCGAACAAAACACGACGCCGTTTTCTCCAATTGGAAGGTCCTCTCTCTCTCCCTCAGTTTCGATTTTGTCTATTGTAATCCAAGTTTCTGAGTTTTAGGGTTTTTGCTCGATCTCGTGTTGTATCCTCTGATTTTCAATGGAATTGAGATAAATCATCCTCGATTTCCTTAATTCGAGAAACCTTGAATGAGTTTGTGGCATGGATTATTAGTTTGCAAGTTGAAGTGCTTTGATCATAGTCTTTATCTATTATGCACGATTACGAAACAAGCTGAGCTCTGATTGTATACATAGGTTCTGATAGGATCCAACGATTGGGAGGATTTCAAGAATGGGAAAGACGGTATTGGTAGATACAGAGTCCAGAACTTACCCCGTAAATCTTGTCCGGGTCTATATGAGCTCGGCGTAGCAGTCATCGGTCATGACCAAGCCCGGAAGCTTGACTCGGATCATGTTCTCGCTGCATATCTCGGACAAGCTGAAAGTGTTAGATCTAGACTTCAGAGTTATGGAAGATCCGGTGCTCATTTGCGCAATGTTAACCACTGTGAAACCATCGAGTCACCATATAACAAGGTTGTGAACGCTGGGTTGTTTGAGGACATATTCACCAAAGATGGCTCGATTGTGTATAGATGGGCTCCGGTATTATGTCTTATCTCTTTACTTCTGCTGAGTCTACAACTCTGGTCCTAACTCGTTTGTACTGTGATTTATCAGATGGGATCCAAGAGGGAAGCTGAGGCAACAGAAGGGATGCTTTTGAGCACATTTGATTATGCGTGGAATAAAGGAAGTAATGGGGAACGACGCCAGCTTGGTTTGCTTAAGAAGCTCGGTGATCGCGAGTTTATGAGCAAGAGAAAGTCTGGGATATCACGACTGTTGTTTCCTTTTCTACCGAACCAAGTTGGTATCAGAATCAAAGGAGAGAAGAATGTGCTTAAAGAAACGAGAAAGCTAAGCTGTGATGTTGGTGAAGAGAAGAAGAGTAGTAATTTCCTCGCATCGATAATCAAACTCTCTTGGTCTAGACCTCGACAGGTTTCAGACAGATTTGAGGAGATTGATGGTTCTGTTTGTGGAGTTCTACTTGAAAATGGTGGTTGCTGCAGTAGAAGTCCAGTCAAAGGAAGAAAGAGATGCGTAGAGCATAAAGGGCAGAGAATTTGCCGTGTGTCACCGGAAAAACATAAACCACCACAGCCCGAGATTTTCACCGGAGAAGAACACAATCTCAAAGACTCTGATGTTATGTGTGGAGTGATCTTACCTAACATGGAACCTTGCACCAAGAGACCTATTTCAGGAAGAAAACGATGTGAGGATCACAAAGGCATGAAGATAAACGCTTTTCTCTTTCTTCTTAACCGGACAGATCGTGAGAAAATCGTTAAAGACGATAAATCTGATCCCGGATCGCCTACCGACGACACAAACGAAGAAGCTTCGACTCGCTTCTGTGAAGCTACAACAAAGAATGGTTTACCTTGCACAAGAAGTTCTCCTAAAGGAAGCAAAAGGTGTTGGCAACATAAGGAGAAAACTTCCGGCGATAGCTTGCCGATATATGGTCATCCGGTGGCCGGAAAACAAGTAACATGCGGTGTTAAAGTGTGTAATGGATTGATCTGTGAGAGAGCTCCTGTAAAAGGACGCAAAAGATGTGAAGAGCACAAGGGGATGAGAATCAGCCCCACATGACTTGGTTAGTCATCTAACCGGAATTGTTGGTCTTAAACCGGTTTTGTTTCTTTGTTGTACCGATTTTCTGTATCCTTTTTCCTATAAAGCACTAGCAAAAAAGCCATTAACTACCAACCTATTCTCTTGACACGTGGAAAAATCCAACGTGTCATGCTCTCAATTTTTTGGTAATTTTTGGCTTTTTATAATTTTCTGAAACCTAATTACTTAGCCAAGCAACTTTTTTCCTTCGTAATTGTTTTCAGCTTTAAAGCTTTAAGGTAGCTGTTGCTCTGTTTTTTTTTTTAAAACAAATTATTTTTTCACATCGGGAACCCACTTCCCCTAATCTCTCCACGATCTTCTACGTGAGCGATGAACCCTAATCATTTTCTATTACACAGTTTTCCCGAATTTAAAAGCTGTTTCTATCTTCTCCACAAACCAAAATCGAAAGAAGTGATTCCTGTCTCAAGATTTCAGGTATTTTCTCAACCCTAAATATTTCTATCTTTTAATCTGATTCAATAGCAGGGTGAGTTTCTAAAATTTGTTCCTTTCTATCTTTCGGTTGATTTTTCAGTTTCAATCAAAATGCCCATCGAGAATTAATGGAACGGTTTAAGGATGAGAAACAAGAGGAGAGTTGATGTGTGCTTATGAACTTCGATTCATCTCCTTTCTCTCTCTCAATTAGGTAAAAGATAAGCTTTCTTCATAGATTAATCAATTCTCGATGATCTCAGTTCGTTATTTGTTCTGTTCGGTAAAAATATAAAATTTTGTTTAGATCGATTTCATGCAACATGTTGTCACTAGAAGTTGTCGTGGATTAGTGTTTCGTAAACCGCCAGGAAGTCTGAATCCATCGACAACAAAAGCTTAGTCTGAAGGAGGTAGCTATCAATCGACTTCAGATTTAGGTATGCGGCGAGATTGAGAGGTAAGCCACTTCAGATTTATCGGCTTGGTACCAGCTTGCATCTCTAAGCTCACTGTAGCAAATCAGTTTTCAGGTTACTAACAGAGACTGTCGAACAATTTCAAATTAGTTCCGGTGGATACGCTGACTGGACAGAAGTTGAGGTGTGTGTTTGTGATATCTAATTGTTGATTTTAAACTCAGTTTCTTTGTGTAAGTCGATTTGAATGTTTTAATTGAAATTTCTTGGTCGATGATTATTGTGATGTTATCTGGCTGTGTTGGTTGATGTAGAGGAGAATATATGTGTGCAACAATGTCATTTGATGAAGATGAACAAGCAGAGAGCGATGCTAATATGTTCGATGGGGGCTTAGATGTATTGGGTTTTGGTCCTCTGATTCCTACTGAGAGCGAGAGATCCTTGATGGAACGAGTTAGACAAGAACTCAAACATGAACTCAAACAGGTAATATGCAAAATTAATCCTATAACTTCTCTGAATTTAATCTTCTATTACAAGACTAAGACCCATTAGTTATTATTTTGGAAGTCTATTCGGTTTATATATTTCTGGAATAAAATGGTATTACATGGACTTAACTATTTGCAATTGAAGACACGAATAATGTTCTTCTAATAAATGTAGAAGCTTTGTTTGGTGTGAAAAGGGTTACAAGGAGAAAAAGTAGACGTAAGAGAGGAGATACTGAGGAAGAGAAGAGCTGGGAAATTACCAGGAGACACCACCTCTGTTCTCAAAGCATGGTGGTAATCTCATTCCAAATGGCCTTACCTACTGTGAGTTCTCTCTGTCTCTCATTAATTTTATAATTTCTTCAATTCATTCAAACTCCTAAATAATAACAATGAGCATTGTTTGCAGGAGGGAAATAAGGCCAGGTTAGTGCAGGACACAGGTTGCAACTAAATCAGATAAACATTTGGTTCATCAATCAAATCAAAGAAAGAGGAACTGGCACATCAATCCATCTTCTTCCACTGTCTTAAAGAACAAACGCAAAAGGTTTTTTTTCTATTAAGACATAACTGAGACCTATCGATATAAACTTAAATCTGAAACTTTTGTGTGTGTGGATTAAAGCAATGCAAGTGACAATAGCGGAAGAGAGCGTTTCACGTATAAAGAACAAAATTAAAGTGAACTGGAGAGGTGGATTGGATGGGATTCAAAGCAGGGTTTATTTAAAGTTGAGAAAAACGAACAAGGAGTGGAGTGGAGATTGTAATAAATATTTTCAGCTTTTTCGATCAATAAAACCAATAATTTTTATCATATATTGTATTTAGTGGGAGTTTTATTTAAGATACATTTACTTTTCTACTAATGATTTATTAATTTTTGACATAACTCTAATCCATATATTTTTTAAGCTAATTAATTAGTCCGTGCAAACGCACGGGCCGAACACTAGTACCGAATAAATTATTAATTTTGATTTATTTAAATGTTAAATCAGTGCGGTGTTCTCTTCGGCAGTGAATAAGTTTGGTAAGAACTGTCGGCGGAATCATCACCGTCCAACCAGTATCCAGATTTGACGGCTCAGATTGGTTGTTGAAGGTTCACGTTAATCACAGGCCACGTGGCTCATCAATATCTTTTATTAATGGTTTAAAATTGCGCACGATAAAATTTAAGATAGAAAATTTACAGGTAGGAGAACAAATCGTTATTTTATCGCCGTCGTTAAGATGCCGCCGGCCGGAGAACTCCAACATCAACCTCCGTCTAAAGATAAACAATCTACCGATACTCAACCTTCTGAAGCAGCAGCTGCAGCAGCGATTGCTGCAGCCTCGGCGGATGCAGAGGCTGCGGGATTATGGACACAAATCAAGGCGGAAGCTCGCCGTGACGCTGAGGCGGAGCCGGCGTTAGCTAGCTACCTTTACTCGACGATTCTTTCTCATTCGTCTCTCGAGCGATCTATCTCGTTTCATTTAGGAAACAAGCTCTGCTCCTCGACGCTTCTCTCCACACTTTTATACGATCTATTCTTAAACACATTCACCTCCGATCCTTCTCTGCGTAACGCCACCGTCGCAGATCTGCGTGCTGCTCGTGTTCGTGATCCAGCTTGTATCTCGTTCTCCCATTGCCTTCTCAATTATAAAGGCTTTCTAGCAATACAGGTAAATCTGCATCTTCCGATTTGTTTTCCAGAATTTTTCTCAGTTTGATTCTTCAATCATGAGAATTTTTTTTTTTTTCCCAAATAATTGAGTTGATTTGAAATTGGGTTAGGCACATCGTGTATCGCACAAGCTATGGACGCAAACTCGGAAGCCGTTAGCCTTAGCTCTTCACTCACGAATCTCCGACGTGTTCGCCGTCGATATCCATCCAGCAGCGAAGATTGGGAAAGGGATACTTCTTGACCACGCAACTGGAGTTGTCATCGGAGAAACAGCTGTGATAGGGAACAACGTTTCGATCCTACACCACGTGACGCTCGGTGGAACAGGTAAAGCTTGTGGTGACAGACATCCCAAGATCGGTGACGGTTGCTTGATCGGAGCTGGAGCTACTATTCTCGGGAACGTCAAGATCGGGGCAGGAGCTAAAGTAGGTGCTGGCTCTGTAGTTCTAATCGACGTCCCTCCGCGAGCGACAGCAGTTGGGAATCCGGCGAGACTCGTCGGGGGAAAAGAGAAACCAACGACTCATGATGAGGAATGTCCCGGAGAATCGATGGATCATACTTCCTTCATCTCGGAATGGTCAGATTACATCATCTGAAGTTATTATCACTGTCTTGAAAGCGAAAATCTTTTGGGTTGTTTGCTTGTAAAGATGGCTGAGGTAAAAGTTTGATGTAATGTCTGAATGTAGCTTTGTTGGATTTATAAAAAGCTATCAAGATGATCAATGCAATAATAAGAGGCTTCATTTGATCTTATTATTCAATCATTAGTCACCCAAGAGTTTACTACATATTTCTACTTCATCGAGTTTTTCGGATTAACATTCGTCTGAAGCTTGAAAGCCCGATCAAGCAGACAATTGTGATCATTATGTCTTGGCACTAACACTGCTTTGTTCCCAAAGGTTATCCGGCCGACAGAATCCTGAACCACACGGCGCAGCTACATTGCATCTATAGGTTGTTGAAAATAACTTAACTGACCTTTAGTATCCAATCAAAAGAAGCTTCTCTTCAACATATCCATCATGCACTAGAATAAAGTTGGTCAAAACATATTAGATCAAACATAAAACAAGAAAGAATCATGTGCAATACAAATTTATTATTGAAATGGATTACATAATCTGCAGTGTCCCATCACAAAACAATTGTTACAAAGTCACAACAACATAACATTTTACATATATATAAAAAGAATGAAATAATAGAACAATTGTCTTTATAATGGCTGACTACAAAAGAATGTGTTATAAGGATGGCTTGAATGTTCCTTCTTTGTCATTTCTTCAGATCTCCCTAGTGTTTCTTCTATATCTACAAAAGCCCTAAAAGATTTTTTCCTCAACGAATCAGTAGTTAGCCGAAATTCGGGTTTTGATAGGCTTAAGCTTTAATCCCATGCTTTCAGGAGAAAGAAGCTCAGGTGAAATGCAAGAAGGGCTAAGAGGACTTCTAGGGCTCTCTGTGAAACAAGATGGTCTATATAATCCATAACCCATCAAGAAATATTCCATTGGAACCAACATTGCATGTGGTTGCTCTTCTGTTACCATTGAACCACAAGCCTGCACCTAAAATTTATCCAGAGGTATATATTGATCAGTCTTGAAACATCCAAATGTAGAAACAAAAAGTCTTTTTTTTCTCTGTATGTGAAGAAAAAAGACTGAAGATTTGGTTTATCAAACCTCAACCAAAGCACAGTATCCTCTATCCAAATTTGCTGCCATGTGAACAGCTTCTGAGTAGAAAGGAGATTGATCTCCAATAAAGATAAGTGTCCTGCATTTTAGTTTCTTCAATCCACTTGAGATGTCTAGTCTCCTGCAATAGGAAATGTTTGGTTTTCCGTCCATTAAAGCAGCCAAATATTTGATACCATGAATGCTGCTTAGACAAAAGGATTTAAAGATGTTGTTGTTTTACCGATCAATGGCACCAAGAAACCGCATGACGTTTACACTTTGCCTCTCATCAAGCAGCTGAGGACATTACCAAAAGCGTAACAGTGTCAATTACTTAATATAAAGAGAACTTGTATATATAGATGAATCGGCTAAACAAACAGAGAGTTGAAAACTTACTCTTCTGCAAGCTTGTGCTATATCTGACTCTGGAATCTCGACGTTACCACGGACTTCCTGTTGCAAGTACAACCAGTTTTATAAGAACTAGAAATGCAACAAGTATAGAACAATGGAATTGCAGTTAACACACACCTTACTAAAGTATCTCTGAAGCAAAAATTCCTTTACCACTCCACACATTCCGTAGAAGTACAACAAGTTTGAGATAACTCTGTTGTAGAACCATTCAGACCATGAAGGCGCCTTGCAAAGCGGTGAGACAAGAATCAAACCGAGAACCCTTTTTCTATGTTTCATCTGAAAAGTTTTAAAACGTAGAACAGATGATAAACATAATGTCTGTCTGAGGAAATGGGAGACTAAAGATAAATAGGAACATACCGCAAATAATGTGAGAATGTAAGCACCTGCAGTCACTCCCATACACATCACAGCACCAAGGCTGAACAAAAAGCTTACACGATATTAGTTTCATGTATGTGCCAGAAATCAGGGCTTCTTTCAGTCATTACCCGAAAAAGTTGAGAACTTCAAGGATCTGATCCGCCAAATCTTCAGCAGAAGGGACTGAATCAGTAGGAAAGATCGGAGCAGCTCCTAACTGCAACAACTCTTCGTGAAAATGCAAGGACCATGTGAGTATCATACACAAGCAAAGCATATGGCTAACTTAAAAGAGAAACTAAAATATGGACCTCATGCCCAGGTGGACTGATATGATAGATGCAGAAGTTATGTAACAGCAAGGAAGCTGCTTCAGGGCAAAAGAATAATCCTTGGAAGCATGACATATCTGAACAAACATTAATAATTCAGCAAAACCGACAAAGGATCCTGCAATGTAGATTCTTTAAGACTTACGGTTAAGGGCCAGATCGGGATAAGTAATCAATGCAGGCTTTTCTCGATCTCCATAGACAATGACGGACACAACACCGGACGCAGTTTTAACACGATGCTCCTGAACACAAGAAACCAGCAAGTTTTAGTAACAACCACCAACAGATCATGAAACCAACAGAAAACTGAACTTTTAACCAAACACAATCTCATTACCATTGTCTTCTCCATGTTTTTTTTTAATACATGTGTGTTTTGTTTATCTTTTGTAGTTGTATACTAAAGTTAGGAATATGACTAACTTACTTTAGGTGGGAAATAATATATACAAAGACAATAAAGAAAAACAAATGAAAATCTATGTTAGAGTTTTTCCATGTGCAGCTTTCTACTTTAAGGGGCCAAAAACAGAATCAAAACTTCATCATCATCATCCAAAGGATGGCCTAATTCTAATCATTGTGGTTATTTTTTTTTATTAAAAGGGAATGAATGACAGTGTAAAAAGAGGAGCTTAGAGATGCAAGAATATGAGTGTTAACGAGATTATAAAGAAGGATGAGTCTTTTAATCTTAATAAACAAAGGGTTAAAGGTAGACAAAAACAGCTGGAGTTTTCTTTTCTTTTTTATATATTAAAAAAAAATCAAAAGGCAATAAGACAAGAATAAGAAAGGAATACAAAAGAAGAAGAAGATATCTTTGAATAGAGAAGATCCCAAGAATAATCCTTTCTGGAAAGAATCACTAAAACGAAGCTTCACAAATCCACAAGCAAAGAATTTTCCAAGAAATTTTAAAAAGAAGCTTATTATGAGGTTATCAAATAGGCTAATCATTTGATATTCAAAAGAAGATGAGATTTATTACAAAGTCAGTTAAATCTAACAATGCCTTACAATGAATATCAAAACCATATAATTCCTTACACAAGATCTCAATCAGAAAACTGTTTGTTCAGCTGTTCTTCACACAAAGATTGACCCTAACGATTCCAGTTTACGTAGATTTAAACTTTTTAAGATAAACCCAGAAAAAAAGAAATGGACCTTGCCATAAATAAAGATATCCAGCTTTATTCGGATCCGATTTCAAGAAACAAGAATTGCAACAATAGTCGAAATAGAAAAAGAATGGACCTTGCCACCAAGATAGATGGTTCCAACGTCGACGGAAACGGAGCCGTTTGACTCCGCCATTGGCAACAAAAGCTCCTCCGTTTCCGCCGTTGTCGTCTTATTTACCGCCGGATAACAACAGGAGCTCTCTTCCTCCTCACCTCCCTACCTCTAGATGTTTTGGCTTTTCTTAGCTTATATACAAAGCGATTCCTTCTCTCTCTCCTCTCTCCTAAGACCTCTCTTGAAAAAAGAAACGATTTTTTGTTTTTCTTTATTATTTCTTCGTTTTCTCTCTCTCTAAAATTTTGCGGTGATTTCTCCATAGACGCTGGTTGTCGTAACATGACACCGAACGGTCAAAAACTATTAAAAAAATAACATCTTTTATTCTGTTTTGACAAACCCTGAAATGTATGTGTATACTTGATAACTTTCGGTTAATGAAAGTTTATACAATTCGGTTCGAATTCATATGTTTTTAATACAAAATTTGAGGTGAAAGTTTGTACATTTCGGTTCGAATTAATTTGCTGTTTTGGGCTACCGCTTTTCCACTTTCATCGTTATCAAAACAGCATATTAATTCAATCCGAAATGTACAAACTCTGTAAATCTAAAAAAAAATCGTAATTGAAACCAAAATCTGGTATAACGGAGCTAAACAGAGTCGAATAAAAGCAAGTCCAATTTGAACAAGTTGACCTTTTTGTAAAGATGGACTTATCGTAAAATTATGCCCATTTTTAAATAAGTCTAATTTCCAAAATGTGAAAAACAGGGGCGTTCCGAGAATCGAACTCGGGACCTCTCGCACCCAAAGCGAGAATCATACCACTAGACCAAACGCCCTCGTCGAATAAGCTGCTTTATATGTTTATCTATAATAAATGTTTTAAATATGGGCCGCTATAGTAGTCACGTGCGGATCATGTGATCTCCATTTCTCCGTCTGCTCTTCTCAAGAAGAGTTCAATACACTTACTGATCATCGCTCTCCACATTCCCATTTTCCCGCTTTTGTAACACTCTTCCCGTCTTAGAACTAGAAATCCCTTTTCTCGCCGGAAAATCCATTGTTCAGAAGCAGCAATCCGGCGCCGGTTCAGGCCTCGAGCCTAAGAAGCGTCGCCGTATCGGATTATCTCAATCTGGTGAGTCATTTCCTATGCCTGTTTTTGTACTGCGCTCTCGAGATTGCCACTTGCGTAGCTCCGCTTTTCGTAAATTTTCTTCTAATCTGGTATTTTTTTTCTTATCAGATACTGGTGTGGAGGCTAACGAGTGCATCAAAATTTATCTCGGTACGTATCTGGTTTGGATAATTTTAGGTTGATTTTCGGGGATATACGTTCGTTCGAAATTACGGTTACGTTTCCTGTTTTCGCCTTTTTTGATGCAAATTAGTTGTTCTGAGTTTCATGTGTAGTAATATTATCACAATTTGTATTTGGGGTGGCTGAAATATTCGTTTCGACTCGAAACTTTCGAGTATGTGTGATTGGATCTTTACGATATAAGCCTCAGTGTCTCGGTACACATAATTGCTATCAAAAGGTTGTTTTCAGTGTAGAGAAGATATGCCTGCTGAGGTTCTGTTGATTTATGTATTTTCTCTCTTCCAACTGATATAAAGGTCAAGGTTATCAGTGTATAAAGTTTATTGGGTTGTTGTGACATAATTTTGACTTCTCTTTTTTCCTGATGGGTTAATTTCTAGTTTCCAGCAAAGATGAAGTGGGTTGTCCTGAAGTTTCTTGTGTTAATCCAGTTGATTTGAACGACTTTTTTTGATGGAGACGGAAAGATATATGGTTACCAAGGCTTGAAGGTAACGTTGGTGTTTCACCATGACATTGCTTCTTCTTAAATTTTTGTTTTATCATCGTTGTGGTTTCTATTCTGACACGTGAACGTCATTTGTTTCAGGTAAATGTATGGATCAATAGCATCTCATTGCATTCATATGCTGATGTTACATACCTGAGCACAACCAATGTAAGTGTTGACTTTGCTTTTTAATCCATTGGATTGTTTATATTTTGGATTTTAGAATGAAAATCTACTTTGGAGCAGCATTTCCTTTATCTTTGTTTTTTTTGTCTTCGAAGGGAGACAAAGGCATCACAGACCTCAAATCTGCTTTACAGGTACTAATCAAATTCCATGTCTATCTGATGCCCTCACATTTTTCTTCTTCTTTTTCTTATGATTGGCTACTTCATTGTCATCCAGAACATATTTGCTGAGACCATTGTTGATAACAAGGATGAATTTCTTCAAACCTTTACAACAGGGAGAGATTTTATCAGGTGCACAACTACCGGATGCTCTCATATACTTCCTCAAACTTGTTCCTGTGTTCTTGAAGATAGTTTTCCTTTTGTAGTCATTGATTGTTTAACTTTGTCATTGATGGTTTTAGAAATATGGTCTCAAACGGAGAGGTAATACATTCTGGAGTGATAGTAGAACCAGCATTAATCCTAAATTGACTCAGTCAGGTCTCCAGGTAATTTTGCGCTGTATGTTTCATGTATCTTATAATGTTAATGGAGCAAATTCATTTGCGATCCTTTTATCAGCAGCGAAACTGCAGATTTGTTTAAGAACTTTATCATGGTCGATTTTCCTCAGGTTTTACGGATGCAGATTGGTCCTCCAAATGCTGGACTCCTATATAGCCGATTGGTGCCCCTTGTTCTTCTTTTTGTCGATGGTAATCACCCCCACCCACCCATGCTCTTAAATTTGTATCTTCTTGTTAGTGTTAACCAGAGGTTGGTCGATTATATCAGGCAGCAACCCAATTGATGTCACTGACCCTGACTGGCATTTATATCTCTTAATTCAAAAGAAAAAGGATAAAGAGGGGCCTTTGTATCAAATCGTGGGCTTTACTGCAATTTATAAATTCTATCGTTATCCCGACAGGTTAAGGATGCGACTCAGCCAGGTATAATGATCTCAATTCGCCATGTAATCTTTTCGGTTTGACTGTCTATGCTGTTTCTTCATATTGATTACAGATCTTGGTCCTGCCTTCCTTCCAAGGAAAAGGATATGGAAGCTATCTCGTAGAGGTAGTAAACAAAGTGGCCAAAGCAGAAAACGTTTATGATCTGACAATGGAAGAGCCATCCGAAAAGTTCCAACACCTTCGCACTTGCAGAGACATTGACCGCCTGCTCGCTTTTGATCCTATCAAACCAGCCATTGGTTCAGCTGTTAAGACTTTCACAGAAGGAAGGCTATCAAAGAAAGTTCAGATACCTCGATTCATCCCGCCTTTGAATGCCATCGAGAAAGTTCGTGAAACTCTGAAAATCAACAAGAAACAATTCCTCAAATGCTGGGAGATCTTGATATATCTTGCGCTTGGTGCTCCTACTGAAAAATACATGGATGAATACACATGTGTCATCACAAACCATGTGAGAAGCGACATTCTTGGAAAAGATATAGAAACTCCAAAGAAGCAGGTGGTGGATGTTCCAACCTCGTTCGCAGCCGAAGCATCTTTTGTGGTTTTCAAGTCTGTCAATGGAGAAGAAGCTGATAGCAATGTTCAAGTTGATGAAAACAAACCTGACCAAGAGCACCAGCTGAACCAATTGGTTGAAGAAAGAATTCGCGAGATCAAGTTGATTGCTGTGAAGTCTGCCTGGGAGTTGCCCTAAGGTAACAATCTGATTTGAATAAAAAGTGTGAGAGATTTTCATTAGAAGCTTTTTGTTGAGTGGTCAAACTCTGTGATCTCTTTGTATTCGCTTTGTACCGCTCTGTTATGGAGGCTGAGTAAACTAATGTAGTTCCGGTTTAGCAGTTTTGTCCGGTTATGATATTATCAGCACAATTTTCATCGCTTTACCCGTAAATTTCGGTTCAGTCAGTACAATCGAAATTGGAAATATACCGATTGTTTTAGTAAGAACGGAATTCCGGTTTACCAAGCCGGCAGAAAAAAAAAACACACAAAAAGAGCAAATCTTGACGGTGGGCCTCTTGTGCGTCACCAGAGGGAGAAAGAATTTGTTTCGTGTTCTGCTGAGAAACGATTTTGATTTTGATTTCGACAAGAGTGAGGGATAGAGAGAGAGATGGATTTGATAGCGGGAGAGAGCTCGAAGGTGTTGAGGAAACAAGGATTTAGATCGCTGAAACTGATGAGTGTGGATATGGAACAGGAACTCGGTAACGAGCCTGAGCCTTTCGGTGCTGACTATGGAAGACTCGATAATGGTCTCGTCTACTACGTTCGACGAAACTCTAAACCCAGAATGAGAGCCGCTCTAGCTCTCGCCGTTAAAGTCGGGTAGGCCTTCTCCTTTTTCCGATTTTGCTTTTGATTTGTTCTTTGTTGGCGAATTGTGTTTGTTCGAACTTGAGTTTTAGGGTATTTATCGTTCTGTGTCGAATTGGTGATGATTAATCTGTTCTCTGCTAGTTGATCCAACTTTGATTTGATCAATGATTTCTTCTGGTAACTTTTTAGAAAGAAATTTCAAATTTGTGACATGCATGGATATATTCGTAGCTTTCTTGTTTTTTTCCAATACAGAATTTGGATGAAGTTGTGCTGAATTATACAATCTGTTGCTGACACACCATTGGTTCATTGACAGTTCAGTTTTGGAAGAGGAGGATCAGCGTGGAGTTGCTCATATTGTAGAACATCTTGCGTTTAGTGCTACAACGAGATATACAAATCATGATATTGTCAAGTTCTTAGAGAGCATCGGAGCAGAGTTTGGGCCCTGTCAAAACGCAATGACCACAGCGGATGAGACCATATACGAATTGTTTGTCCCCGTTGATAAGCCTGAATTGTTATCTCAGGCTATTTCCATTTTAGCAGAGTTTAGCTCTGAGGTAATAATGTCTCTGTGGCTCTGTTTCATCCCTTTGTTTTCTTTTGTTTTTAGTCTGTAAAAAATCTGTAAACGGTTTGTTTAGATTCGAGTCTCCAAGGAAGATTTGGAAAAAGAAAGAGGAGCTGTTATGGAAGAGTACCGAGGGAACCGAAATGCTACCGGAAGGATGCAAGATTCGCATTGGCAGCTGATGATGGAAGGTTCAAAGGTATGTGATGCCTTTTCTTAACCATATGTACAATTTAAGAGAGGCTCCAATATTTTCTTAAGAGACTTTAATTTGACTGCAGTATGCTGAACGTTTACCTATTGGGTTGGAGAAAGTGATTCGGTCTGTTCCTGCTGCGACTGTGAAGCAATTTTACCAGAAGTGGTATCATTTATGCAATATGGCCGTAGTGGCTGTTGGAGATTTTCCAGATACAAAGGTACTAATATTTTATTTTTGCGACTGTGATAGTACTACTTTTGTTCTTTGGGTACTCAAGCATTTATGAATACGTTTCCTGAAAATTTTATAGACTGTAGTTGATTTGATAAAGACACACTTCGAGGATAAAAGATCAAGTAGCAATCCACCAGAGATACCAGTCTTTCCTGTTCCTTCTCATGAAGAGACTCGATTCTCTTGCTTTGTTGAGTCAGAGGCAGCTGGGGTTAGCCAGTTTTAACTCTCCAAACTTCTTCAGATATTATCCTGATGTCAATTTCTAAACTACTAAGCTACTTTTGTGGTCTTGGCTTGCAGTCTGCAGTAATGATTAGCTATAAGATGCCCGTAAGTGATCTGAAGACAGTGAAAGATTATAGGGATATGCTTGCAGAATCAATGTTTCTACATGCTCTTAACCAGAGACTCTTCAAAATATCTCGTAGAAAGGACCCTCCATTTTTTGCGTGCTCCGTGGCCGCTGATGTCCTGGTGAGCCCATTGAAGGCATATATAATGAGTTCTTCTTGTAAAGAGAAAGGAACTCTGGCATCCCTAGAGTCTATGCTTCTCGAGGTCTATTCTCCTTTCCCTCTCTCCAAGTCTTTGCCATTTTCTCCTCCCTCCCCCCTTCATTGGTTCTCTTGTGTTTTAGGTTGCTAGGGTACGCCTTCATGGATTCTCAGAGCGTGAAATATCTGTTGTTCGGGCCCTTATGATGTCAGAGATTGAATCTGCTTATCTGGAACGTGATCAAATCCAATCAACTAGCTTGCGAGATGAATATATACAGGTAAAGACTCTGATGAATCTTATTGTCCAGCTTTCTGTCTTCCCCCTCTACAGAAATCTTGGTTATACTTGTGTTTTGTCTTGCAGCATTTCCTTCACAAGGAACCTGTTATTGGGATTGAATACGAGGCACAACTTCAGAAGACTCTTCTACCCCGTGAGAACATGGATACTGTGCTTATAATGTAGTTTAGTTCCATTTTCATCATTTAAGTCATCTTGATATATTGGTTCGTCTCATGCAGAAATATCAGCTTCAGATGTATCCAGATACTCTGAAAAGTTAAGAACATCATGCGGTTGTGTGATCAAGACAATGGAACCTAGATCTGCTGCGACAATTGATGACATGAGAAATATTGTCTCAAAGGTTAATAGTCTTGAGGAAGAAATGAAGATTGCTCCGTGGGATGAGGAAAAAATTCCAGAAGAAGTTGTCAATGAAAAGCCAACTCCAGGGTAAGCTCTGAACTAACTATAGGTCACCCACACTTAACAGGTTCCTTAATTTTGGATGTTGGTTCTATTGACTTAAGTTTTCAGCTGATCCTATCTCTAAGTCTTTTACTAATGGCTTAGCTGACGTGCCTAAATTTTCCTTTTTTATTTCTCATCCATGACGAATGTTCAATGAAGGGATGTTACTCACCAGCTTGAATATCCAGAAGTTGGGGTTACAGAATTGACATTATCAAATGGAATGCAAGTTTGCTACAAGTCCACAGACTTCTTGGACGATCAGGTGCGATATTAACTGAGAGCTACAATATTTTAAAAGTCTACATGTGTGTATAGTCTATGCATAGTTGGCAATTCATTAAGCTCTAAGCTTCTGTACTGTGTTCGGTAACTTTATGATTGTCCTTTGTTGTTTTTTCCATACAGGTTCTTTTTACAGGGTTCGCATATGGAGGACTTTCTGAACTCCCTGAAAGTGATTACATTTCATGTTCGATGGGATCAACGATTGCTGGTGAAATTGGTATGTTTGGTTATAAGCCATCGATGCTTATGGATATGCTTGCTGGTAAGAGAGTTGAAGTTAGCGCAAGAATCGGGCCATACATGAGAACGTTTTCTTGTGATTCTTCACCCACAGACCTTGAAACTGCTTTGCAGGTTTGCCTTCTTCCTCCTGTGTATAAGCACTTAGGTGTCTCCTAACCGTTTCAACATCTGAATGATGGAAATTTAACTTATTGACGAAAGTATTATCTTGGCCCTACCATTTGAACTTATCAATACTTCTTTCCAGCTTGTTTATCAACTTTTTACTACAAACGTGATGCCACGAGAAGAAGAGGTTGGAATAGTAATGCAAATGGCAGAAGAAGCAGTCCGTGCTCGAGAAAGAGACCCTTACACTGTCTTCGCCAACAGGGTGAAGGAACTCAATTATGGAAATTCTTATTTCTTTAGGGTATGATATCTTCTATGAGCTAAATGGCTAAAAAAAAATTTTGTCGGTGAACGCTCAGCAATTTCTAACTGCTAGTCTCTGATGTGTAGCCTATGCGGATAAGTGAACTCAGAAAAGTTGACCCGCTGAAGGCTTGCGAATACTTCAACAGTTGCTTTAGGGATCCATCAACTTTTACAGTTGTGATTGTAGGGAACCTTGATCCTACTATTGCGCTTCCTCTGATTCTTCAGTATTTGGTAAGTTAGATCACATCACTCCATGACCTCAAGGACTTGGAATTGACTGATGATACAGAAAAATAAGTTTGGAATTGACTGTATTCTTTACGTTCCTTCCATCCAGGGTGGAATACCTAAGCCTCCTCAACCGGTTCTCAACTTCAACCGTGATGACCTCAAGGGCTTACCATTCACTTTCCCTACGAAGATAACAAGGTAAGCTCTATATTAACCTTGTCTTCATCGGTGTTCAACAGCGTAGTACATCTTTGTTTGACTTCAATATAGCCACTGTATAAAGTTAGATGCTTTTCCAAAATCTTGGTTAAAAGTTTGGCGAAGTTAAAGCATAATTCAGATATACAAGTTAAACTCTGAATGCAGTGATATCAGTTAGGATTCTGTGTATTTCCCTTGAAAATCCCATAATGACTTTATATATGTGAATATTACAGAGAATTCGTACGAAGTCCAATGGTCGAGGCCCAATGTTCAGTCCAGTTATGCTTTCCTGTGCAGTTAACAAATGGAACAATGGTGAATGACTCTGCTTTATCATCTGAACCATAACCCACGCTAATAACATTGATGGTCTTTTCTTCTTGTCTCTACCTAAGATGTCTGTCTAATGCATTTGCTGCGTCATACCTCTGATTTGAATGATAGATCGAAGAAATCCACTGTATCGGCTTTTTAGGCAAACTTCTAGAGACCAAGATAATCCAGTTTCTCAGGTTCACACATGGGCAGGTATAATCTGCCATTCGTGTCAGTTTTCTATCTATGATGATCACGCCAACCTTTAGTGATCTAACTTTCGTATTTATGTAGATATATTCCGCTGAGGTCTCAGTGTTTCTTGGCGGGAATAAACCTTCTAGAACTGCGGATTTGCGTGGTGACATCAGTGTAAATTTTTCCTGTGATCCAGAAATATCTTCTAAACTGGTACGTCCATTGTACTCACGTGATCCTATAACGGTTACTCTATATCTTTGGCTGCCTTTTGGTTCACAAGTCACCTCATTGTCTTTCAGGTTGATCTAGCTTTAGAAGAAATTGTACGTCTTCAAGAGGAAGGCCCTTCACAAGATGACATTTCAGCCATCCTTGAAATAGAACAAAGAGCTCATGAAAATGGCCTGCAGGTTTTTGTTGCCTATTATTCACAATTACAAATCCATCACAGTTTAAAAACCCACATTTTGCTGAGGAAACAAAACGTTTTTTTTTTTCTTGTCTTGCTCAGGAAAACTATTACTGGTTAGACAGAATTCTACGTGGATACCAGTCAAGGGTCTATGCTGGCGATTTGGGCGCCTCTTGTCAGGTCAGTTGGAAAGAAAAAACAAAACCTTTTTTCTAGTCAGGTTTCGGTCGTACTAGATAAACAGTCTTTTGATAAGGAAGAAAATTATCTGTGGTTATTAGATTCTGGAAGAAGGGCGTTTGCGAATGAGAGAGTCACTTGCACCACAAACAGCACAAGCAGCATTACAGCGAATCCTACCTCACCCTTGCAAGAAACAGTACACTGCCGTGATTCTCATGCCTCAGAGATCACGTTTTGGATTTCTTTCCTCTATATTTGCTTCTCGGCCCCAAACCCGCTACATCCGTGACACCAAGGTCAGTCTTCATCTGTTCTGTTCTTTGTGAATTGCCTACGTAAATGTAACAACAAAATCAACCATTGATATATGCAATGTCTCTTTTGTTTTCCAGATTTTGGTGGGCATTGCTGGTCTTGCTGTTCTTGTTTTTAGCATCTGGAGATACTCTCGCAAGTAGAAGCCTGATCTCTCTTTAACTCCAAAATTTCAGAGATTTTAGTGAACCTCAGCGTTTATTATGTAAGTTCTTATTAAAGATTTTTTTACAAGATATTTAGAACCAGAAATTATTTGTTGCTACATTTTATATGTGCCATGACTGCCATAAATTTCAACTTTTGGTCTATACATTGAGACATGAATAAGCCAAAGCCTTCTCTTCAGCTAGCTCCCTTGCAGAGTCATCCATTCTCTCCCTCGAGAACTCGTCAATACTGAGTCCTTGTACGATCTTCCAACTCCCTTTCTCAGAGATAACCGGAAACGAGTAAACCAAACCGGGTGGTATACCGTAAGAGCCATCAGAACAGACACCCATAGAAACCCAATTTCCTTTAGGTGTTCCAAGAAACCAATCATGAATATGGTCACAAGCTGCGCTAGCAGCGGACATAGCACTCGATTGTTTCCGTGCTCTTATAATTGCTGCACCACGTTCCTGAACTTCCGCAGCAAACTCGTTCTTCAGCCATTTCTGATCAGCGACAAGTTGGTTCAACGGTTGATCTCCTGTTTTTGTTGAGACCGTTGCATGATTGGTGTCTGGATACTGAGTATCAGAATGGTTTCCCCAGACGATCACGTTCTTCACGCTGCTCACTGGAACACTAAGCTTCTCCGCAAGGCGAGCCTGAGCTCGGTTATGATCGAGCCGTGTCAAGCAAGTGATGTTTTCTTCAGGGATAGACGGTGCAAACTCTTTCAAGATGAGAGCATTTGTGTTTGCAGGGTTAGCTACAACAAGAACCTTGCAATCATCTGAAGCATATCGATCTAAAGCCGAAGCTTGAGCTTTATATATCACTGCATTTTTTGACATGACGTCTTTCCTTTCCATGCCTTCTTTTCTTGCGAATCCGCCGATCATGATCGCGATATTCACAGCTTTACAAGCTTCGTCAACATTCGTTGTTGCGAAAACACCTTTGAGAAGAGGGAATGCTGAGTCTTGAAGCTCCATTTTCACAGCTTCTAGTGCTTTTGAAGATGGTTCTATATCAAGTAAATGGAGAATCATAGGTTGATCTGGACCTAGCATAATACCTCTTGCAATCATTGGAGCAATTGCATATCCTATGTTTCCTGTTCAATATATTAATTCACTGTTAACTAATCCATATTTCAATGTTATTCAATATTCATACTCAAATCGAAGGGAAAATTAACCAGATAATTCACTTCAAACAAAAACAAAAAATCTCAAAAGCAAAAAAGCAGAAACTTAGTACATGGGGTTGAATTTACCTGCTGCACCAGTAACGAGAACCCTAATAGGTTCTTTCTCAATATTTAACAAATTACACATATATATTATCATTTTCCATGACAAAGCAACACAAACCAATAGAACCAAAGCTTTCTGAATCACAAAGGTATAATCAACTTCTTCTCCAAGGAAATCCATTTCTTTTACGGGTAAAATATATTCAAGAAATGAATGGTGTTCATATGCTTCAAAAGTTTAATTTATAAAGCTAAAAACCAAGAAGAGACAAAAAGATTCTATGCAAAGCTTTTAAGAGGACATAACCTGATACTTACAAAACTTCGTATTACGAAAACCTAAGTCATCCAACAAAGACATGGAATCTATGGAAGAAACGTCGCCGAGTAAAGATCCTCAAACTTTTATTTATTTGTTCATAACGAAAAGTTTACTATACAAATGTGGAGAATCCGGTTTGTAGTTTACATAGTTTAGTTTTGACTCGGTTTTAGTTAGGCGGCCTTTAATGGGCTATAAAATTCCGAAGGCGTAGAAGGTTAATGGCACAACCAGTCAGCCCACTAAAGCCCAAATGAATCATCTAGGTTTAGCTCAGTGTCGCATATATATCCCTACTTCTCCTCCTTGGTCCCGTTTCTCGACGTTCTTCAAGCCAAAGGTATGGTCTATCTCTCTCTTTTTAGCACAATTATGCGGTCACTGATCGTAATGATTTAGCAGTGAACAGATCTGTTTAATTTCCAATAAGAGAATCTAGTTTTAAAATGTTCTTAGTTATGTATAATCGCAGGTAAGAGTTTGAAGAAGTACATCAGAGACAAAGAGAAGATGTCTGAGAAAAAGGGAAGGAAAGAGGAAGTGGTGACGAGAGAGTACACCATCAACCTCCACAGACGCCTTCACAGCTGGTTAGCTTTCTGAAACATTAATTTTCTTCTCTCATTGTTCAATTTCATAGCGTTGTAATGAGATTTAGTCTCTTCCTGGGTTATTTGATTAGTGTCTCAAGATTATCTTTTTCTAAATGTAATCAACCATTAGGCCTTGAAAAGATCAAATGGTGTAATTGAACTCATAGGGAAGTGTTGTTTACTTTATCATATTCCATATGTTCAATCCTGGTTTGAGCTCGTTGTTACTGTTTTGGTTTGGGTTGGATTCAGTTTGTCAAACATTTCATTTCAAGGTATACCCAAATTATGATATTTAAGGGATGATGACACAATTAACTTGTAACAGTACCTTTAAGAAGAAGGCACCAAAGGCTATTAAGGAGATCAGGAAGTTTGCCGAGAAAGCCATGGGGACAAAGGACGTTAGGGTGGACGTGAAATTGAACAAGCAAATATGGAGCAAAGGAATCAGAGGTCCTCCAAGGAGGATTAGGGTCCGTGTTGCACGTAAGAGAAACGACGATGAAGACGCAAAGGAAGAGTTTTTCTCACTTGTCACCGTTGCTGAAATCCCTGCAGAAGGACTCAGTGGACTTGGCACTAAGGTCATCGAAGAGGAGGATTGAGAAGGGACTAGTCTGTCACTAAGACAAGTTTTGGGTTTTTTAAAAATATTTCTTGTTGTTTTCATTCAAAGAGTCTTCGTCGTTTCTTTGTAGTGTGACTTTGCATTGCCTGATGCAGTTTCATTTTCTTCGTCAAGACCTTGAATCTGTTTATGTTCTTGTCTTCTCTAGTGATATTCATGAATCTTTTGAAATGGGTTATTGCATTTTGGTTCCTTGAGATACGAAAGTTCTAGCTGCAGTTTGTGGACCTAAACGGAGAATATGAGAATCCTGAAATTGTTTCGTATTAGCATGCTAGGTGGTCATATATATGTAAACGCTGTTATGACAACTTCTCTCTCTCCAATGTGTTTGTGTTCTCAATCATTTAACATTCTAATTTTTGTTACTAGTCGGGGAGTTTGATCTTCCATTTATATGAAGATATTCTAGTCTAAATCAGTCATAGAGCAGGTACTGACAATGGGGCCTTATCTTGAGCTCGAAGTCGAGATCAGTGAATCCTGGACTTGACATCATAAGAAGATATCTCGAAACTACGGGGAGGGAGGGAGGGGCAAAGTAAGTAGGAAATATATACTGTGATTGGAATTTAGAAAATATTAACATAACAACCATAATCATAATGAAAATCAGTAACCAAAACATAATAAAATCTTATGAAATTTAAGTAACTAAAAATTAAATTAAGTCTTCAAAACACTTCATAAAATTTAAATAGAAAGCATAAATAACTAAAACTCAAATCAAGTCTTCAAATTCTTCACCATCTTCATCCTCAAACTCCTTATAATCAAATGTCGTGAAAGAGAAAAAGAAAATGTCGCTTGATGTTTTTTAAAAATATATATTATATCTAACGAGTGTTATTTGATTTAAAATTACTAAGTAAACATCTAAATACTTTAATTACCCCTTAATAATCGTGTTAACTGATAAAAAACAATAAGGAAAATATGGATAGATGCGCAATGGACCGCTATGCCACAACCATTTCCACACGCAATGATCTCCATGGAGGCCACCATCAGCATACATCCATTCCAAATGTGGTGTCGTCCGGGTCCTTGCCATGCACCATGGATTGCCGTGCGCCATGGAATGATTTCTCTGTTGCCATACTGGACTCATCTCCACCTCTTTTCAACATAAGAAAATATCTCATATTCTTTTCTTTTTTTTACTAAAAGGCAGTATCTCAAAATGTTTCAGCTGGTCCACTCTCCTCTAGCAAAAAAAATATATATATATATATATATATATATATATATATATATATATATATAAAAGAGGGGAAGAATTTACTTGATCGACGCTGGGCGGGATTTTGGCGATAGAGAGGATGTGTTGAAGCTTCTTGCACGAGAAGTTACTTACTCCGATACATTTTGCGAGCCCAAGTCTTTGGCACTCCTCCATTTCAGACCAAACTGCTTCATAATCCATTGGCAGAAAATCTTCTTTTTCAATTGGAAACTTGTATTTCCCCGGTTTTGAGCTAACCGGCCAATGAATCAGGTAGAGATCAAGATAGTCCAGCTTCAGATTTCTGCAAAACAAGATGTGTCAAAGGATATGATCTACATTGAGTAAATGGGAGGTTTGGACAGATTTTAAAGTTTCCAGGATTCATATAACTATGTTACCACAAACATATTCAACCAACCACGAAGCATTTATTTATCATCCATATTAACATGTCTGACCCCTATTAGTTGGCCGCCTAAAGAAAACAATTTCCCCATGAAACCACTACAATACAAAATTTTGATGGGGAGCCGAATTTGATAGTAGTTTTTTTGAATGGGCCTCATATAAAAAAAACTCTCATTCATATAAGTATATATATTGATATATTCAAAATTATTAACATAAAAGTGAATTCTGTAAAAAAAATCTTTAGTATTATGATTTAGTTATAAAATATAATTATATGATAAATTATCTAAACATTAATTACTTCTGTCTAAATTATTTTTATTTTATAATTATCTCATATGTAACATTTTATAGTATGCAAATGATTTTTTACATATTTATTTAAAATGGAATCCCGAAATCTGGTTCTCTTTTGATGCCTTTAAACACATAAATTTTGGCGCCCAAAACTAGCGTTCATAAGGGGTTTAGGGCATCTCCAATGAGCTACTCCATTTTTTACTCCAAAATGGAGTCACTCCAAAATGGAGTTGAGTTTTACTCCAACCATACTCCATTTTGGAGTGGAAAATGGAGTCATGAACAAACAAAAATGAGATTACTCCATATTTGGAGTAATCCCATTTTTTACTCCATTTTGGAGTAGAAAATGGAGTCCCATTGGAGAGGATTTACTCCAAACTCCATTTTGGAGTGGAAAATGGAGTCCCATTGGAGATGGTCTTAGTCCAAGTCCAGCAGCCATGCATACTAATCGAGAATTAATACAAAAAGACTTTTTACAATGAGTAATGTATTGAGTTTTTTAGTTTAAGAAAATTAATAAACCAAAGCCAAGCCAAACTATACAGTATACACCATGATATAAAGAAAAGTGTCTTCTTATCTTATCTTGATGCAAACCATGTTTTCATGAGAGAACCATATCTCCTAGCCCTGAGATATAAAACCGAACCAAAATTATCGAACCGAACCGAATCGAAGAAAAAACCGATCGGTAGATTTTTTAAAAACAAAAAACCGAAAAACCGAGTAACCGAACCGAATAACCGAAGTTGTCGATCGATTTTAATTTTCATAAAAGTTTCAATCTTCCACTAAAATTATGCATTTAAAATTATTTTTCATAAGCTAAAATTATATTAAAAAAAACAATTATTCATAAGCTAAAATGATTAGTGATCGTTTTTTTATATTACCTTTTGGATATATTTTTAAAAATATATGAATTTCCTATAAATATAATAATATTTTATTATATAATTAAAAAAATTTACCATATATATTTACTATTGGAAAAATGTTTTATTTTCTATTTATTATATATTCTGGTTTTATTCTAAATAAAGTACTATTATATATAACATTTAAAATATTTTTCAAAAGATATATTTTTTACAATAATTTTTGATCGAATAACTTTCATTTCCTAAATCTATCTCTTTTAAATAGAAAATGATATTCTGATCTTTAAAAAATATATTATTTTTAAAAGAACTGAATTTTTTTTAAATTTTACTGTTTTTTAATGTTAATTTCTCTTAGATAAATTGTTTAAAATGTATATTATTTTTCAAAATAAGTTTGGATCAAATAACATTCAAACTACTAAATCTATCTCTCTTAAATAGACAATGTTAATCTTGAAAATCCTAAAATGTAAATATATTATTACAATAAATACATTAACTTTATTATTCTGTTGTAAAGTGTTGTAAAATTTATAAAATATAAAAATTACGAATGATCTTTCATGTTTTATTTTCTATTTATTAGAAATTCTGTTTTTTTCTTAAACAACTATTATTATTATTATTATTATTATTATATATAAATTGTTTACATTGACTATATATAGACTATATAAATTTTAAATTATTTTCTAAAAGAGATTTTGATTACAATAAATTTGTATCAAATAACATTCATTTACTAAATTTATATCTCTTAAATAAAAAATGTAATCATGAAAATATTAAAATTGTAAAGTATATTAGTATAACTAAAAATAATGACTTTATTATTTTTAAAGTATCTTGAAAAAAATAAGATATAAAAAAGAAAATGATCTTTCATATTCTTTTCAAATTGTTTTATATGAAAATAAATAAATGCTCATTTATATTTATTTTAAAACTATTTATAGGTAAAAATTAAATATTAAAATGATGTGATTTAAATGATGATGATGTGGCACAAGGAGAAAAAAAGAAAAATCAACTTTATATATATTATTATTAAAAAAAACTATTAGATATATGTATATATATGACATTTAAATTCTTTACATTAAATATACATATATTATATAATATTTAAATTATTGTGAAAAGATAAATTGATTACAATAAGTTTGGAAAATATAACATTTATTAACTAAATTTAAATCTCTTAAATAAAAATAAATCATGAAAATATTAAAATTGCAAAGTATATTAGTATATCTAAATATATTAACTTTACTATTCTTTTTTAAAGTATCTTGAACAAAATTAAAATATAAAATGATAAATGATCTTTCATATTCTTTTCAAATTATTTTATATGGAAAAACAGCAAATGCTCATTTATTTTAATTTAAAAATATTTTTAGTTTAAATTAAATGTTAAAATGATATAATTTAAATATTGATGATGATGTGGCACAAAACCAACTTTATATGTATAGATAACAAAATCTACACATGAACATCAAAAGCTTTTTCTGCTTTTTTTTTGCTAAATATTTATATATGAAACCACTTATGACTTATCTACGGGATTATAAATTATTATTTTTTCTTCAACGGAAGATTATTTCTTCTGCAATTTTCAGGAAAAACTTACAACAAAGTACAACAAAAACATAATGGGTTGCTATAAAATTAATTATCTAATCTATGGCTTCTTATAAGTTGTAAAGAACAACAAAAAATATATAAATGCTAAGAATCTCGTACGATTTATATATGTGAACTACATTTTTTTGTCAACATCATTCATTCATGGGCGGAGTAAATTACAAACGGGTCGTGGCCCAGTACAAAGAGAAAACGACAAATGAAAGCGGATAGGATCAAGATGTGGAAAGGCAACCACGTGTCAACGCCGAATCGTCACCGGCATGCACCAACCGCTACACCGCGCTAAATTGCAAAACCACCGGAGAGCTTCAAAACCCCGTCGAGGAACACGAGGCGAGACCCACCGAACCAACACCTTGTTACTGGCTGGAACCGTCCGCCGATCTAGCCACCCAAAGCCACCATCCAACACCTGCAATCAAAAAAATTCAAGGAGGAAACTCAACAAAGGAACCGCCAGAGCAGAGGAGGCGCCGCCGCCGTTAGGTTAAAAACCTAACAGGATCTCCAAGGAGCTTGTCCCCTAAAGCAGGAGTACGACCGCGATATTAATCCTAACTACCAGAGGCCCGAGAGCAGAGCTCCGCCGTACACAAGAGGAGAGGAAGGCGGCAAGAGAGAGAAATAGGGAGCGAGATCAGAAATCCCTTAGAACGGGAGACCGGGAAGAGCCCGGAAAAATCCGAGAAGTCGGAAAATTAGTCAGCAATAAAAGGAAGACTGAGTTTATTTGGATCGATGGATCATCGATCGAAACAAAAGATGAAACAAACCAAAAGATTTACAGAGAAAACACGAAATCCGGCACCGCCGGAAATCGCCACGGCCATCACTCTCTCTCTCTCTCTGAAAGATACGAGAGAGAGAAGAGAGAGAGAGATATATGTGAACTACATGGTACACATGGTTTGTCAAAAAAAAATGGTACACATGGACATAGGCCTAAAGCTATTTATTGTTTTGGATAACAAAAAAAAAGAACGTCGACAGCAGGATTCGAACCTGCGCGGGCAAAGCCCAATTGATTTCGAGTCAATCTCCTTAACCACTCGGACATATCGACTTCTGATGTCCATTAACTCCTTTAGTAATAGATTGAGTCATAAATTCCTAGAAGCCCTTTCCAAACTAATATAGTTCCGCATTCACATTATTCGGTTTGTTTCAAAAGCCTTTTATGTCCATAGACCCAATAGCTTTTTAAGTATGGGTCCATACGTATAACCTCACATATATAAAAACATTTACACTAAGGCCCAAGAAATTTCCTTGTCAGGTATAAATAAAAATCATCAGCTCGAAAACCCTGACTTCTCAGATTACGCACTTGTTTCAGCTTATTGCAGCCGTCGTAAGAAAAAGCAGAGAAGCACATCAGCCATGGGTAATCCTCAGAGCTTCTAGAGTTTTTTTTTCTTTCTTTTTGTATTGCAGCATTAGTGAAAATAGAGTCGTTTGATTTGGTGAGATAAATCTTTTTCTTTCTTTTTGTTTGCTGTTGGATCTGTTAACGGTGAGTGTTTGTCGATCTCAGGCAAAGTTCACGGATCTTTGGCTCGTGCCGGTAAGGTTAGAGGACAGACACCGAAGGTTGCGAAGCAAGATAAGAAGAAGAAACCCAGAGGACGTGCTCACAAACGTCTCCAGCACAATCGCCGTTTCGTTACGGCCGGTAATTTCTCAACAACTTGCCCATAAAAATTTGATACTTTAGCTAATTCGATTAAGCTGTCTCACTGTATGCGTCTGTTGAAAATATCAAAGTTTGAGATATTGACACTCTTGCATCTGTGATTAATCATAATATTATTATTATGACTACAGAAATGTTTGAATAAGCTGAATGTGTTCGATGTTTATAGATGACAACTCTTTGATTAGCAGACAATATCTCAATGCTAACCTCTCTGCCCGCTTTTGGAGTGTTTTCTTTATATAGACACTGATTTATGTTCGTTACTGGATTTTTCTTTTGCAGTTGTTGGTTTCGGTAAGAAGAGAGGACCCAACTCTTCTGAGAAGTAGAAGAAGAAAGATATGCTCGAAAGAGACCTTTCTGTGAAAGCTTCTCATATGGCTATTTTGTAAACTTTGGGAACTTCTCTTCGTCTGTTTTAGTCATGTTTCGATTATATGCTATGAAATACCGACTTCAGTTTTGAATCTGAATCTCAACTTCCAACACAAGTAGTTAGATTTTGTCTGCAAGTTAATCATTTAGTTTGAAACATCAAAGAAACAATTTGGTTTGAACCAGCAAACCAATGTATAAATAAACGTGTAATAACAAAACTAGATGGTAGCTTCAAAGCTCGTCATGAAATCCTTTTGGTAAGTCGGATCCTTTAGAGGCCTTGTCTTTTAGATACTTTACGGCCATCGATGCATGGATTGCAGCACCGTACGGAAGCGCATCCTCGTTGACTCTATAAAGCGGCGAATGAGTCGAGGCATAACCTTTGGCCTCATCTTGCATTCCCAGGAAAGAGAAATGGCCAGGGATTGCTTCTGCAAAGTAGGAGAAATCTTCTCCTCCCATGACAGCCGATGCTTCCACGAAAGATTCTTTACCCAACAAATCTCCGACAACGTTTTTGAACTGCTTGTATAAGTCCGCGTCGTTCACAGTTGGTGGGAGCGGGTCTTTACCGTTTGGTGTCAGATTCACGGATGCATTACACCGGTGAACTGTTGCTTGTTTGGTAATAACCTAGAATCAGAAGACAAAACACTCAGGGTTTGGGTCAGGGGAAAAAGTAACGAAAAATCTAAAAAGTGCAATCTTGAATCACATCACCTCTTTGACTCTTTGTTGAAGCTGAGAAAAACCGGTAAAGGCTCGGAGAGTTCCTCCTATTGTGACTGAATCAGGGATGACATTGAAGGCATTGCCTCCCTGAACCTTAGAAACTGTAACCACCTGGACAAGGAACCCGGATCATGTGTTAGAAGAAAGGCCAAGACCAGGTATATGTGGTCCAAGGACAATAAGAAAGGGAACCTTTGAATCCAAAGGGTCGGTTTCACGTGAAACCAGATGTTGAAGACTGAGGACGACACTTGAAGCTGCAATAATTGGGTCTATGGTATGTTGTGGGATGGCAGCATGACCTCCTTTCCCGGTGATCACAGCCTCGAAGAATCCAGAACCAGCCAGTATGGAACCTGCACGTGAAGCGGCTTTGCCAAAGGGAACCCGGGTGGTAAGATGAATCCCGAAAATGGCTTCGACATGCTTCAACGCTCCTTCTTCTATCATCTTCTTCGCTCCGGCCAAACCTTCTTCAGCTGGCTGGAAGATAAGCACCACAGTCCCCTAACAAAAACAAAAGTATCGATTGTCCATATAAATATGTCTTAGGTTTGTGTCGGTGATGGAAAGCAAAAGGTTAATTTTAGAAAGTGTATATAATAAACCTGCAAATCGTGGCGATGTTCTTGAAGCAGCTTTGCAGCACCAAGAAGCATAGCTACATGACCGTCGTGTCCACAAGCGTGCATTTTACCAGGAATTTTGCTCTCGTGCTCCCACTCAACAGCTTCCTGAATTTCGAGAATCAATACAGATTATATTATAATCCTGAGAATATTGTTAATTATGAACCCTGAAACATCACATTTCCCCATGAATTGATTTATTATCCTGAAATAATCATATATTTAAATTTAGAAATGATAATACTATACCTGCATAGCTAAAGCATCCATATCAGCTCTCAGCGCGACGAAAGGCGGTTCTCCGGTGCCGATATATCCGATAACTCCAGTGATAGCGACCGGATACCTGTACTTAACTCCGATGAGGTCTAGCTCCGATCTAATGAGTTTACTGGTCTCGAATTCCTCGTAACCAAGCTCCGGATTCTCGTGGATTTTCCTTCTGATTCTCACCATCCGATCGAAAACCTCCGGACTCTTGGCGAGTTCGAGGAATTTCTTCGGGAATTGAGATACATCGCCGGCGCTCCATGAAGATTCAGATGAAACACGGAGTACAAGTAGAAGGAGAAGCTGGAGAGTCAAACTGAAGAGCAAATAGTTGTTTAGAGCCATGGTAGGAAGAAGACAACGAATTTCTCATCAACTGATGATGCGCCAGCAGTCAATATAGATGGGACAGCGACGACTTCCACAAAGCCCGATTGTTAATGGGCCAGTTAGTGTAATTTAGGCCCATTAACATAAACAACATTTTTACAATTCTGAAGTTTCTATAACGACCAGCGAGTATGTGACTGATGATCTACCATTGATCGAAAGATCAGAATCTGAGACTAGACTAGGAATTAAAGCCAAAAGTTTCCTTGATAAGAGGAAATTCTGTGATTGTTTTGTTAAGTAAATTTCTCTGTAAACGAACTTACTGCATAACCAAAATTTACAACACTACTGTAAAAACGATTTAATCACGAATAATCAATAAACATTAAAGAAACAATATCAAACAATTTAATAGAAGGAATATAAATTAAAATGTATGGAGGTGAGATTTGATCTCTCTCCTTAATTCAAAAAATCACATGTAGTGTGACAGGTCAAATCAAGATTCATGATTCCCAAAATACAACGAAAGGAAACCATATTAGAACACTCGATATTGATTCTAACGAACTACGATCTTTTCGAATTAGACACAAACCTAAAACAGAAAAAAAATTGAAGGAACTTCTTTTTGTGTTTTTCTCTGTGTGATTTTCGTTGTGCATGCTCTACAAGAGAGACTTAAGGGTCATTTATATAGATTAAAATGCTACATTTAGGAAAATAAACCGACTTGTGCAGCAAGTCCGCAGACTTGTCCACCAAGTTTTTCAACTTAGGCCGCACACAAACTTGTCCACCATATTTCCACAAACTGAAAACTTTCTTTTCTTAATACAACTCATGTCTTTATGGGCTTAACTCATTTCATTTCACACACACATTTTTAATAAAGCTCATGTCTTTTACATGTCTTTATTAAAAACATTGTTCCAACAATTCTCCACATGAATAGAAATGACTATAAACATATGCAGATGTAACTATCTAGATAGACTAAACTTACTTGATATACTAGACTTGACTAGACTAGATATACTTTGAGAGTATATGAAAATGTAGATGTATCTAACAGATAGCATTTTTCAGCTTTGAACCAATCATTTTCAATATTTGTCGGGTTTACTCGGTGAGGAGGTGAACATGATGTCTTGAACCACCCAAACTTTGATGTAAACCGAGACAACATGTATCGCACAACGACATCTTCTCGTAGAACTAGGTTCTTTATTGTGTTCATTGTGGCCTTGAACATGCCTGGTATTCAGTTGGAGAGTATAACCTTACATTCATTCTCCTAGAAACGACCCCATTTCACTCATTAGGTAATTTGCCATCAACTTTCTTTCAAGACGTATCCGCCTTTACTCCACTATTCCAAAGCTATGGAATCATTAAAAGTCAACGCTTAACCTTACTACATACATATAACACTATTTTATCATCTTAGGAACTGAGCATAGTTATAATGCTCAATCTTGAATCAGCTCATTTTCGTTTTCCCTTTGAACCTAGATCTTGGGATCTCCAGTCACATAAGTGGGATGTCCATCAAATGTCACCTTTGTTCATAGGCTTTAAACCCATTCATTTTGATGATTTCAAAATTTGATTTTGCGGCAAGCTTTCTGTGAATAAATACGCTAAATTTGATCTCCAGTCACATTGTGGGATGTCCATCAAATATGCTATGGATATAGCCTCAAAAT